>JBBBDQ010000939.1:1072500-1507500 GCA_037127315.1 Ascarosepion bandense
ATAATACATATCCAGAAAATTGAAAACCGCAAGTCTTCTTGCCACCAATCCAAATGACTCTATCAAATCTAATCTATTGATGTCTAATATAGTGTATCAGTTTCACTGTCCAGTTCAAGGCTCTGTGTCTTGTCAAAAATCAATTATCTATTACGGACATACTACCACCTACTTCAGTAGGCGCCTCATATGTCAGATTAAACTTTTATAAAAAGCATCAATCTACCCCAGTTCTTAAAAAAAATATGTACGAAAACATTAAAATTCTATGTAAATCACGTTATCGAAAACATAGAGGCCCTGTGTATTATACGTCTCAATACCACTATCAACCTCAATTATTTAACAGTGGGAATAGTCTGTTAAATGTTTAAAAATCAAGAAGCTCACTCGAATGTCAGTCACATCCAAACAACAGAAAAATATACTACATCGATAAAAATAAAACGTGAAGAGAAACTAATAACATCTAAAACAATCTCACTTGAAAATAGCCAAAGAAGTTGCCAAAAGCCCTTGTGACAATAGAAAATATTGACGATTCTTGTACTCCCTTACTTCCACAAACGAAAAAAATATAAGAACGCTCGATAAACTTAATAAAAATATTAAATTTTCTTTCTCTGTCATATTTAACAAAAAATGTTTAAAAGAACGATTTTCATATATATATATGGCTAGCTACCAAAGCGGCTAGCTAATCCGAATTTCAGACGCTTGTTCAGGCACATCTGTTTTTTATTCAACATCTAGAGAGCCCACCTATGGTTTATATTGCAACTATGCCGAGCAGACGCAGACCTTAGTTACACATTTTTTGGAGAAAGTGCATTATCCGGTCTTAACAACAGTCTGAACAAGTCCAGGACACTCCAACCCTCGGTCACGATGACTTTTGACATCGAGATGGCACAATCATCAACGTCTCTTCACAGGGAGCCGTCTACCCAATATATATATATATATATATATATATAGGATAGATGTCTATGTGGGTAGGTGGGGTTTAAAAGTTAGAAATAAAGTAAATACATTTGAAACCTAAACAATAATGTAAATATGAAGAAAAAATGACATTTTTAATAACAAATGAAACAATACAAAACATTTATCAACATGTATTGCACCATTGTCAATGGTAATTTGCTATCATTCACGAAACCTTTAAATCTTTAAGTGCTTCAGGTTGTTCGTTGTAAAGCGCATTTTTAATATAGTCTAAATAAATAAATAAACAAATAAATAAAAAAAAATATCATAGAACATTGCCAGAAAGACTTTAGTAATCCTTCTTTGAAGTGATAATTTTTTTTCGCAAACCCAATCATGGCATGTAAGTAACTGGCAGGTGCACAGCCGTGCTGAAAGATTGTTTGCAAAACCCTTCTGAGTTGTTGCAAAGAGAAGCAATGGCACGTCATATACAAGGAGTTTTGTACCAGCAACTTTTCCTTGATGCAAGGAAAAGTCGATAAGCACATTTGAACATTTATATTTAGATTTAAGTTACACACACACACACACACACACACACACACACACACACACACACACACACACACACACACACACATATATATATATATATATATATATATATATATATATATATATAATGTATCCATGAGAATAGACATTGCATGGTGACTGTTCGAATATCAAGAAGCATATATAAATATAAAGATTACTAAAATAATTATGTATTAATGTATATTGGATAATGTGTTAATCACATATGTTTTATTTGTCGATACCTTTGAAGTCATAAATAAACGTTATGTTGTATTATTTTTATTATAATGAAGGTGATATGTTCTGAGCAAGTTATTATCGACTTTTATAAAAGAAAGATGTCGGATGTTGAAACATACAAACTCCATCTTGAGGATTATATAAGCTTAATTTTGTTGATGCCAATTTTATTACGAAAATGATATTTCATAAAATCTAATATAGTGTATGCACATGTATGCGCAAACACACCTTCCACACACACGCAGACACACACACACACACACACACACATATATATATATATTTACCTTGATCGTAGAAGCTTTAAATAAATCTATACATTGATAATGATAGAATGACATAGATAGATAGATAGATAGATAGATAGATAGATAGATAGATAGATAGAATGTGCAGAGATACGTATATATATATATATATATATATATATATATATATAGATAGATAGATAGATAGATAGATAGATAGATATGAGGACTGATATGTAAAATAGAATAGATTGATAGATAGAATGTGAGCATATACATGAAAAACAAATAGAAACCATACACATAGAGAGAAAGGGACAAAGATGGAATGCGAACAGACAAATATATATATATATATATATATATATATATATATATATATATATATAGATAAATAGGTAGATATATCAGACAAATGGATAGAAAACAAAGAGAAAACGTATATATATATATATATATATATATATATATATATATAATAAAAAGATCTGAACAGAATGAATAAGATTGATTTTCTCTATTATTTTGATTCCTATAAGTCTGATATCGAACGAGACTTTAAAGGGAAACGCATAGGAAGATATAAATAAATTCTAAGATAATTCCATATTCAAATGCTAAAGACATTGTGCAACAGACAGAATCATGTCTTTGCCTGAAAGTCTTCCGATAGATATAGAGAACAGCGGGTGTTGTCGACCTTTTTTTTATCAAGTCAATCATACTAGTGTCAAAAGTACTCTGCCGGTGTAAACAATTTTCTGTGAATAACGATAATAAAACCAAGGCAAAAAAGTTGCAGAAAATGGAGGAAACATCTAGCCGAACTATTGTCACATCTTTCCGATGTGTATGATGGTATTCCGTCCATCGGATGTGGCTGTTGAACCTCTAGATTAATTCTTCAGTATAGAGCCATACCGTCAGTGTGTTGTTGGTCCTGCTGCGTGTTTCATTACAATCAGTTTGGGATGAGAAGGAAACATTCAGTCAGTCAGTCAAGTGCCATACGTGATACACGCTTAGGCGATCATGTCTCTTCCAAGACATGACTGACAGGGCAGAGGATTCTTTCGCAGTAGGTTGCCATTACTTTCTGCGGTAGACTGGTTGCCAGCCAAGGCTATATAACCCAATCTGTCTTGTTATTTAACCCATAACTGGAGGAAGAAGACGGAGCAAAGGTATTTGCGCGTAAGTGAATACAAGAAATTCAACTGGAATTCGAACTCGGCTCCTCGATATCTCGTTCCTAGCTTATATCCACCGCACCACAACGCACATCCTGACTGACTGAGGAAACATTAGTTAACCGAAATTTTATTCTACAGAAGGATGCTGAGAATCCACTGTACAAAATATTAAAAAAGCGAATGAAAAAGCTGCGAAAACGAGTAGAAATTTCTAGGACACATTATGGAGAAAAAAAACTTCAAAAATATCACACTCACAAAATATATTGAAGGCAGGAGAGTGAATATACGAAATTAGCTTTTGTAGATAGATGGCGAAACATGTACCGGAAAAGATAGTAATGTGACAAACATTGCAAAATCTACAAAGAGCAAAAGTTGTGATGTGTATGATCATTCACGTATTGAAGTGACACAAGCCATAAAAAAGGAAGCTTTTATGAGCCGAGGTTACTATTTCCACGCGCAATCTCTTTTGAATGTACAGCTTTCCATCTACATTGGTTGCTAATTTTAGGTTAGATAACCGATTCTCTTCTGGGGAAAGAAGAGAAGGAAGTTGTCATTCCTCTCCTAAGTGAAGTTGTGCGAAAGTGAGAGCAACAGAATATAAACACATATTAGCTAAAAAAAGAAGTAAATAAAATTAAAATATAGGCAAACATGGGTTAAAGAGGAGGGTCGATCTGAATGCTTCTTCACGAGTTAATGGCTAACTGGTTATTGCTAGCGTGCAATGAAATCGTTTTCGCCAGAGTTTTGAAACTTAGGCATGGTATCATATTTGCTATCGGTTAAATCCAAATAAATATCATAGCACCACGCTTAATCAGATTCTTTAAGCAGGTTCTTGCTTTCTATCAAACTTATAAAAGCTTAGTCGTCGGAACCCGTAGTTGGCCAAAAGCGTCTCATTCGCAGCTTCAAAGGGATGAAGACAGGCGAGATCTTGCAAACCTGGTTATAGCATGTTTGGTTCGTCAAGTTATTGGTTATGCCAATTCTCTTCTGCCGTTTTGACCGTTCAGGTCGTGTAGATCTTTGCCTATTCCACCGTAGGGGGTCTTCGTGTGTAGGCCGCGATTAGTCTAGTCTCTTTTTTAAGTACATATATATACCCACACCAATTATTAAATCTAAATTAAATAGTTATATAGCTTAAAATATAAAATAAGCTGATGGCTCTCATGTGCATGTGTGCTGACCCCTGAACAACCCTTCTAGACTACTCCAGGGCCAACGTCACCGAAGAAGTGAAGAAAGATATGTTGGATATTTTTATTTATAAATCAAGTGTTGCTGTCCGTCATTTTATCAGCAAGAGAATACCGTCATTTTGCATGTGACGAAGATAACAAATTTTGGTTACAGTTTTTATATAGTGTTAAATATTCATTGGACAATATTTTAGGGTAGAATGAATTCGAATGAAGTGTATTTGCGCTAAGTGACGCAGATATTTTGAAATATAAATAAAATGTGTTTTGTTAAAAATATCCACCAGGTTCGTAAAAGGAAAACGTGTTCGGATATAGAATTTTAATTTTAATTTTGTCTGACGAGGTCAGATGCCAGCTCATGCTCCAGATAAGTTTGTACCGGAAGACGGCTTCATTACTGCCATACTGGTTCCAAGCCAATATTACCTCCCATTAGCATGGGACAGGCTAGCCTCCCAGAGAGTAAAATACTACATCTCCTTGGCCTTACACTTTCGGCAGACCTCAAATGGAATGACTATATCGAATCCATTGCCAAATCTGCTGCTATGAAAGTCGGCTCCCTGTGCAGGGCCCGGAAGTTTTTCCCGTCTGAATCTATTCTGCACATATACAAATCTACCACCCGCCCGTGTATTGAATATTGCTGCCATATCTGGTCGGGTGCCCCTGCTGCTCTCCTTGGGCTTCTTGACAAAATACAAAGGAGGGTCTGTAACGTGGTTGATACTGACTTGGCAGACCGGCTGCAACCACTGTCTGTGGCTTCCCTGTGCCTCTTCTACAAGTACTTTCATGGCTTCTGCTCCGATGAGCTTAGATCACTGGTGCCGCCTAAGCACGAATTTACACGAGATACTAGATTAGCAACTAGGTCCCACCCTTTTACAGTTAAACAAATAAGATGTAACCGTAAATTCTACTCTAACAGCTTCTTTTCTCGCGCTTCCCTTCCCGCCTGTGGAACTCCCTTCCACAAGTCTGCTTCCCCGACAGCTACAATCTCCAGGTGTTTTAATGTAGGGTCAATAGACACCGCCTATCACACTAACTCCCAATTATTCTCAGAACACTCTCATCTACCCAACCCTCATTCTCGGTATCCTTACCCGCCTATCACCCACCCTCTGACATTTCCTATATTTAATCATCCTTTCTCCACTCTACGTAGCCCCCTGCGCAGTAGTGGCAGTGACATGCCTTGCTCGGGGTGAAACGCTTATAAAAAAAATATTCTCAAATCTCTACCTATGCTAATAGCTTTGGTTATTTGATTTATAGTTAATCGCTTGCATTCAATGAGGTGTACAAGATCAATGTTTCCTTTGCAGGACGTCTGCAGAATCTTCAAAATATTCTCGTTCCTAAATCCATCAGCCCAGTTTTGCACTCTTTCTAAAGTTAGAACGTCTTTCCCTAATGTAGCAACCATGTCAGTATGAATGTCATTGGTACTTAACCCTTTTTCTGCATGTACTTGATGACAATACGAGGCCTCGTTTATACCTTTTTTCATTTCCCCCGAGTAAGGCAGTTTTACTGCCACTGGTATGCAGGGGGTTACATAGGACGAAAGGGATGAGAAAGACGAAAAAGTTATAGGGGGCGTCAGAGAATGTATAAGAGAAGGATGAGAATACTGGTGTGATGAGAGCAGAGTGGACAGAGAAATGAACATGAGAGAAAAGATGCAAGTCAGAGAGATAGGAGATGAGAATTGACCTTACACTTTTTAGAGATTGTAGCTGTCGGAGAAGCAAGTATACGGATGGGAATTCCACAGGCGGGAAGTGCGAGCAAAGAAGCTGATGAGTAGAAGTTGCGGTTACATTTCATAGCTCGAGTAAATTTATGCAGAGGAGGCACTAGTGAGCTAGAAGATCCAAAGTAATACAGGGCATTACAGTTAGGAACGGTTTAGCTGCGGAATTTGCTGCAAAATTATTGGAGCTGATAACCAGCATTCATGGTACCACTCCGTGTTTTCTGACTTCCAGAGGCATTTTCCTGATATGCTTTGGATATGACTGAACGACAACAGAGTTAAAATCAGTGTTTTTCTTCCTCTAGATGGAATACACCTTCATTGGACTGTCGAGCTCTACCCAAAAAGAGAACACAGAACCATGAAAATGTAACTGGAAATATCAGCATGATATGTGGAAGAAAAATTGATTTTAGACATGACACAAAAATAGGCTTGAAAAAGAGAAGCTAGAGAAATACGCAAGAGAAGAGAAATAGACTGGAAAATATTTAAAGATGTTATGGCTGCGAATGTAAACAGAGAAGATATGCAAAATATTAATGAAATTGTTATTAGACATAAAAACATTTTCGAAATGCAAAACTAAGGCTAAGGCTTAGATTTAGGCTAAGTATATGAAATTTGTGCATTGTGGGCTGGAACGAGAAATCGGCAAGTCGAGTTCGAATTCCAGTTAAATATTTCGCATTCACTTACGCACAAATACTCTTGGGAAATCTATTAATCCGTCTCTTCCCTCCAGTTAAGGGTGAAATAACAGGACAGATTGGGTTCTATAGCCTAGGCTGGCAAACAGTCCACCGCAGAAAGTAATGACAACCCACTGCAGGATAATCTTATGGCCAGTCAGCCATGTTTTTTTTCGAGACATGATCGCTTAAGCGTGTACAACGTATGGCATTTAACTGATATGAAAACTGATTTCTTAACAGGAATTCGGAATTGATGCATCAAAAGTTGCAATCAGTTTGGCGGACAGAGGTGAATAGAAAGGGGTATGTCCTTCTGCAGGATAATTCAAGAGTTCAAACTTATCAAACCATTCTGAAGACTGATGTCATCCATCTGCTTAAGCGCATCAAGTATGTCACGAGCTGTTTTTCCCTCTATCCGTTCTGTGAATATCAGATTCTCTAAGACATCGAGATTTACTAATATCTATATATTTCCTGCATTCTCTTCTTCAATTTTTATGTGCCGTGCCCCTTCAGATCATGACCCTCTACATCTTCCTGTCTATTGTTGTTCAATATATTTTGTTCTGTTGTTTCCCTCAAACGCTGATCTGCCATCCATTTGCTTAAGCCCATCAAGTAGGTCAAGAGCTGTTTTTCTCTGTCTCGCTTTCCCACTTTCTGCCTTGTGAGTACCTGGTCTTCAAGCTCTCCTTCCTGATTACATGTCTCAGAAACTTCAACTGTCTCTTCCTGATGTTAAGTATGAGTTTCCTTTTCGTTTCTATTCTCTCCAAAACCTCGTCGTTTATCACATGTTCGGTCCATGTTATCTTCAGTATCCATCTGTAAAACTACATTTATGTCGCTACCCTCTGCAAGAGGTCTTTCCGTGTCTGCTATCAGCACCGTGTCATCCTCGTATATTATATTGTTTTCCGAACAATGTCCCATATGACAAAACACTATACAGAAAAATTATCATACCTGATTATCAGTCCTCAAAAGTGAAACTGTCTCTTCTTGATGCTAAATATGTGTTGCATATCTGTGTATATACGGTAATGGTATGTTCCTGTTTTCTTAAATACGTGTACACTTTTGCAATAGAAGAGTAGGGTGATTATAATGACTAGCAGTTTACTAGCAGTGCATCTACTTCACGCAGCGGGCGAGTCTTATATTTGTTGATACACTATTATTTCCAACGTCCGTTTTAGTGATTACTCACGCAGTAACGTTTTAGGGATACAACAGTATGTTTCCTTTCAATTTCCATTTTCTACAAAACCTCATCGTTTTCCCCATGATAGGTCGATCGTAACCTCAGCAACCTTGTATATAAGCACATTTCTGTTGGCTCAAATCACTTCTTCATCGTTGAGGGTAATGTCTAACATTTCCTGTCATTCTGCTATTCATCTTAACAAAATCTAAAGGAGGATCTGCAATACATTCGATCCGGCAGCTCACCGTCCGTCACTTTCTCACCGGCGTGACGTGGCTTTTGTCTGTTTTATCTACATATATTTTCTTTGACTGTTTTGACGAGAAATGTTCCCTGGTCTCCGACCACATGTATTCAGGTGAGCTAAAAGATTGGCATCAGGATCCTACCATTTTACCGTCAAAATAGTTAAATGTTACCGCCTCTTCTACTTTAGAAGAATCTTTTCTCGCGCTTCCCGTTTGTGCAGCTCCCATCCGTTTGCTTGCTTTCCTGATAGCTAAAATTGCCAAAAGTTAAAATAAAACGACAATTGTCATCTTCTATCTCTTTGATTTCCATTCTTTTCTTATCTTTTCTTCGACATCCCTTGCTCCTTGTTTTCTACCTCGCTGTAAACTTTCTACGCACCAGCGGTAGTTTTGCCTTGCTTGGGATGACATGATTAGGGTGAATAATATCTATCTATCTATCTATCTATCTATCTATCTATCTATCTATCTATCTATCTAAGTCTCTGTTCATATCTATCTATCTATCTATCTATCTATCTATCTATCTATCTATCTATCTATCTAATGCCAGTCTGTTTATCTATCTATCTATCTATCTATCTATCTATCTATCTATCTATCTATCTATCTATCTATCTATAACCCAAGCATTTGTTATCTATCTATCTATCTATCTATCTATCTATCTATCTATCTATCTATCTATCTATCTATCTATCTATCTCATATTAACTACCTAATGAGACATTATTCTTTCAATGTCGAAACAAAATGTACAATTTTGTAGTAGTTTGTAGTTTGCACATGTTCTAAAGAAATAATAAATAGTAAATATTTATTGCTCTTTTTTTATATTGAGCACTGATTTAAATTAATATTTTGAACATTGCAATTATTTTCTTCGCTTTTATTCATTTGGATATGTGTGTGTATGTGTATAACTTGAAATGCAAATGACAGACAGTGTAATTTGCATATTATTTTACATATGATATATCTTATGATTTTTTTTTTTCAAGACGTAAATTATATAAAAATTATACCCAAATATTTTATTTCTCAGAGCGCTTTCGGCTAAATTTTATCCATTATAATATATATATATATATATATATATATATATATATATATATATATATATATGTATAAAATAATCTTTCTTCTGTTCGCACTAGTGTTTTATTTTCTGTGCAAAAAGTGTGGAAAAACTGTCCAACGAGTTTACATATTCCTTCAGGAACTGCCTTCCTAATCAAACGAAACTAATGCACAATTATATTTGTCAGACCACTACTTGTCTATCTAGATGATGTACGTTGCATTTACTTGACCGTATTTCAAATGGACTCATTAAACACATACAGAAACCTAACAAACTCCATCAGCAACATACTAGTAGAAAATACAAGTACAACACCCTCATCGACAAGTAAAAAGATTAAATAATGGAAGCACTAATAATAAAAATGAGGAAAAGCCATTGCACAATAACATTAACTATGAACACGACCACAACATGTTGGCCATGTTTGTAAAACAAACAGTTCTATAGCTTCAAATACACACATAAAAGCATACATTCAGTTAAAAATAAAAATAATTGTCCTTTATAATGGCTATAAGAATTGCCAAAAGCGCTCGTATATGCAGAATCTTTGTTTTCAGAAAAGAAAATATTTGTATGCACATAGGATAAATTAAATAAAACGTTTAATCACAGTGCCTGGTTTATAACGAAACTCGTATTAGTTGCTAAACTCACACACACACACACACAATATATATATATATATATATATATATATATATACATGTATGTATAAACGCACTTTGTCTTTTTTAATTTGTCGACTGCACAGTATAGTAGGGTCAGTTGGGCATCCTCTGTGGAAAAAAAGATCACCATGACTCAGTTCCCCCCCGCCAGAAATTTGAAAACTACTTGCTATTCTGCATGGTCTTAGCGCCAGAAGCTCTAGTATGACCATTTCAACGTGTTTGGGTGCCAATCTAAGGACAGTGCAGAGGATTTGATAAGAGTTGTGCTTGGCGTGATTACTAGTTATGGCCTATATTCATCTACCCACAGAGTCTCAGACTTGAGAAAGTAGTGCTTTTATGGGTCAGAGGGTGGTTACTTTGTCTGCCCCAGGGATTTTGCCCCTTGCCACACTTGCAAATAAACACAGTAATATTTATCAGTCAACTTTTGTGACCACATCACCACTTTTATCTAGACATCTAGCACTCTATACTGCAACGCATTTGATTATTATATGTGGGGTGTAATTTAGGCCGTAGCCGTAGTTTAGACGACAATTCATACACCCCACCCTATATATATATATATATATATATATATATATATATATATATATATAGTTCAAAGTTATTTATTCGTTATTTTTTAAATTGGACCCAAAGTAGTTGTTTTGTACATAAAATAAGAGATTATTATTATTATACATGGTTATATACTTCGATTGTTTCAGTACAAATTGTTGGCATTCATTGCAAAAGTTTCTCAAAGTATAAGTTGATTACATTCTTTTTTCAATGATTCTAAAACTCTTTTTCATTTTTGGGATGGAAAGGTTTCATTCTTCAAATTCACCCAATGCTAATTCTGGGTTTGCTTCAAACTTTTGAATCGTAGTTTATATATATATATATATATATATATATATATATATATATATATATATCGGTGTGATTGTGTGAGGCTAGACAACATTTTTATAATAAAAACCATCTAAAGTCGTTAAGAATTTTTAGTAATCTTTTCCTGCTTTCTCAGTTGGTATTTGACGTCAGGATCAATATTACACAAATATTTTCCGAATTCTAATTCTGTGTATTTTGCTAAGAATATGTTTAGCCTTCTTAGAAATGTAACTATACATTATGCTACACATTAGTGTTAATGTCATGTCGCAGTTTATGGAGTGTTATACAATTAAATATATTTAATGTTTGTTTTTAAAATGAATAAAAGTTTTTTTACAGATTATTTATTATTAAAATTAATGCTTTTCGTATTTGTACTTGTTTTGGTTAGTTGATTTTATACAGTGGTATATTAGCACTTCTAAGGGTAATTTCATATCTAAATTTAAATCTTTTGAACATGATTTCGACTTCAACTGTAGACAAGATGTATTCTTGGTCATTTTGCTATAAAATGTATTGTTGATCATTTTGCTATAAAATGATCCTTTTGCTTTAAAAATGTATGGTTGGTCATTTTGCTTTAAAATATATTATTAGTAATTTTATTATAAATAATACATATAGATTTTTTGTTATATAAAACGTATTGCGGTTAGTTTTACTATAAAAATGTATGTTTATATTTTCATAGTGTTTGGGGAATGTGAACTCCACTGAACAAAAAAATCAGTTTAATGTGCCACGTAACAAAACTCATTATCTGGATTCTGATGAACAGAGCTCGCAGCAGAATCAGCCCAGAGGTAGGACAAGACCAGTGGGGCTTCGTTAAAGATACCGGAACGAGGAATGTGATATTCATGCTCAGAATGTTATCTGAAAGAGCAATGCAAATGCAGAAGTACCTTTATCTGTGATTTGTGGACTACGAAAAGGCGTTTGACAAAGTACGACACAGGGACATGATAGAGATGTTTGACAACCTCGACATTTTCGGAAAAGACGTTAGAATAATCAAGAACCTATATTGGCAGCAAACCGCTAGTGTACGGATAGGAAGTGAACTCAGCGGATATACAAAAATAGAAAGGGGTGTAAGACAAGGATGTGTTTTCTCACCGGATCTTTGCCAGGGTTCGTCATTAACGGCCATAATCTCAACACTATCCGATATGCGGATGACACAGTGCTGATAGCAGACATGGAAAGGAAAATTCAGGACCTTCTACAGAAGTTATCAAAAGAAAGTCAAAAGAAAGGGTTGAGCATTAACCTCAAGAAAACTATATACATGATCATCGGCAAAAAGAGGAGACCAATATGCCAACTGCAAGTTGGCTAATCTAAAATAAAACAAGTAAAAAAATTCAAATACTTGGGAAGTGTTTTGACAAAGGATGGAAAATGCAACACGGAGATCCAAAGGCGCATTGGCATGACCAAATAGGCATTTCAGAAGCTAACATGCAAAACTTGAAAGGGGTGCAAGACAATGACGTGTTTTCTCACCTTTTTAACCTATACAGTGATGCAATAATGAAATGAATAAAAACCTTGCCAGGATTCGTCATTGTGCAACCTCAAAAATATGAGATACGCGAATGATATGGTGCTGACAGCAAACCTGGAAAAGAAAATGCAGGATCTTCTACAGAAGGTAGCAAAAGAAAGTGAGAAGAAAGGACTGAGCATAAACTTAAAGAAAACAATATATGGTCATCAGCAAAAAGAGGAGCCCAATTTATCAACTACAAGTCGGAGAAACTAAAATAAAACAAGCAAAACATTCATATATCTGGGAAGTATTTTGACAGAGGATGGAAATTGTGACATGGAGATCCAAAGACGCATTGGCATGGCCAAAGCCGCATTTCAGAAGCTAACCAGTGTACTGAAAAACAGGAAAATCTCATTAGAAACAAATAAAAGAGTGCTGGATTGCTATGTGATATGTGTTCTTCTGTACAGAAGTGAATGTTAGGCGGTCTCATCAAGGATGAAAGAGAGGCTTGATGCAGCAGAAATTTGATTTTACAGAAGAATGCTGTGAATGCGATGGACGTGTTGGAAAGGGTGCAATCATAAGAAAACTGGGACACGTAATGAGGAAGGAAGGACTGGAGAATTTAATACTCATAGGTCGAATAGAGAAGCGGAGAGACAGGGTAAAGCAGCGTGAGACCTACTTGTTCGGTCTGAGCAAATGGATAGCAGAGCGGGGTTTTGAAGAAATACCAAGAGAAAAATATTTAGAACGACAAGAGACAGAGCCGATTGGAAGTCCATGATCGCCTCCGTTCTGACGGGACACAGCACATAAAGATGAATAGTTTAGGGGTTCTCTATGTGCCCACAGGTGGAGCTCTAACAGCTGCTACCACCTCGGGATTCGGTGGACCTGGGAACAATAACAATTAAGAAGTGGTTTCAGGTTCCTCTAAATCTCCACTCTCACGATAAGCAGTCCTGTTGCCGGATGTAGTTTGTCGTCATACTCAGAACTAGTAGTCGTTGTAGTATATTGTTTGATTTCTTGCGTGATTTTTTTTTTTTTTGTGTAAATTATTATCAGAAACAATATCACATAAATGGTTAGTCTGTAAGATAATGTAGAAATTGTATACCCATGTATGTCGTTAGATACTTTTATATTATTAAGTGAATATTCTATAATAGGCAAGAAAATTAATAAAACTGTTAAAATGTTGATATTTTGATTTTGCTATTGTGTTATTACTAATGATACAGCTGAAGCGTTTTTTATATACTATACGGACAGGAAATGAATTCAATAGAAAGAAGTGTAATCTAAGGGTGTGTCTTCTCACTGGATCTATTCAACATGTATAGGGAAACAATTATTGGCGAATAGATTTTCAACAATATAAGCTACGCAGATGACACAGTGCTGACAGCTGACACAAAAGGAAAATACAGGACCTTCTACAGAAGATATCAAGGGAAAGCGAGAAGGAAGAACTGAACATAAACTTAAAAAACATAAATGAAAATGGATGCATAGGAATCAGCAAAAAGAGGACCTTAAAATGCCAGCTACAGGTCGGAGACACTAAAATCAAACAGGTGTAGAAATTTAAATATCCGAGGATGGAAAGTGCGACACTGAGGTCCGAAGACGCATTGACATGGCCAAGTACGAAATTCTAAAACTAAGCAAAATATTGAAAGAGAAAAATTTCGTTGAAAACAAAGAAAAGAGTATTAGACTGTTACGTGATATCTTTCCTTCTATATGGTATCGAATGCTAGACGATCTCTTCAAGGACGAATGAGGAACTCGAAGCAGCAGAAATGTGCTTCTGTATAAGGATACTGAGGATACCATGGACAGAGAATATAATCAACAACAAGGCGTTGGAGGGGATGCACACGAAAAGGGAACTTATATTTAGAATCAGGAAGAGACAGTTTAGGTTTCTGTGAGGCGTATTGAAGAAGATAGGTTTGGAAAATCTGATGCTCACAGGAGGGATAAAGAAAAGAGAGACAGAAGAAAGCAGTGCAAGACATACTTGAGAGGCTTAAGCAAATGGCTGACAGAGCGGGGTCTGGGAGCAATACCAAGAGGTCAAGTATTCAGAGCGACTAGGGATAGGGTCAAATGGAGGTCCATGATCGCCTACGTTCTGAAGAGACATGACACTTAAAGAAGAATATGTTGCATATGTTTTTGTTGATAAGCCATATGGATCTGTTTATAAGTTTCTTTATAAACATTTCTCTGAATATGTTATTATTATTTGATTAGTTTTGATAGAACAATTTAATATTCTTTAAATATTATTTTTATTGTATATGTTACCGGATATATTTTTCCTTTTTTTGATGCAACTGTTTATTTATAAAATAGATGTTTTGGGAAATTGTTTTATTAGTGTTTGTTTAATATTTTTGGGTTTGTTATGGAATTTGTTTATGTCAGGCTATTGTACGAGTATAATGATGAAGAACATATTTACTATACACACCAAATCATTTTTTCAGCATAATACCCTTCCTTGTCAATGCACTTAATTCAATTACAAATATGCAGGTACATCAATGTTTGCAGCCTTGTAATTAAAAGCATTTATTTCATACAAAAATACCTATTTTTCTTCATTGTCAATGCACTTAAATTGCTAAAGTCTCTCTTTCTCTCTCTTTCACTCTCTCTCTCTATCTCTCTCTCTCTCTATATATATATATATATACAGAGAGAGAGAGAGAGAGAGAGAGAGAGAAAGAGATCATGTCAATCTACGTATGCTAGAGGCAACATATAAGCTAGTACTATGTTCTGTATGGTCGAGTCATCGGTGACTAAACCACTCCCCCATCAGGCTTTTTATGGTGAAGAGGGTGGCTAGATAGCCATCTGGATTAAAACCAGTACCTCATGTAGGATCAATCGGATAACACAATCAGCCAGGTTAAACTACATAGCTATGCATGCCGCTCGTGTATTGATGACACGGCATCACGGGCAAAGGGATCCCTAGACTGAAGTAAAAGGTCTAGGCAAATTGTCTCCACCCTCGAAGGAATCAATGGCCATATCTCCGTGACTAAGGTAAGCTTTCAAACTGGAGGTCATCGTCTGTGGTGTCACCAGAAGAGGGATCGGCTCGGTCAGGTCAATTTGCATATGACACGTTGTTCATGAATGAATATCTGTCCGACTCTCGGTCTGGATATATTTAAGATCTTGTTAGATGATCAGCTTTGCTGTAAACCCTTAGACCACAACCAGTCATGGAACTGATGATGATGATGATAATGCTATATTGTGTAATAAACGTATTAAATCGGATCTATTTATTCTATTATTTCTGATGTCTGGTTCGAATTCCAGCTGAACTCGTTGCATTCACTTACGCGCAAATACCTTTTGGAAAGTATTAATCCGTCTTATTCCTCCAGCTATGGGTTAAATAACAGCGCATATTGCGGTCTATAACTTTGATTGGCAACCAGTCTACCGCAGAAAGTAATGGCAACCTACTGCGAGAAAATTTTCTACCAAGTCATTCATGTCTTTTTCAAGACATGATCGCCCAAGTATGAATCACTTATGGCACTTAACTGACTGACATTGTTCGGACTGTTGTCCTTATTGATCCAAGTGTAAATGGCCTAGTAGATAAAAACAAAGTGTTGCGAGTTCAATAAATGGCCATAGCAGAAGTGAACAAAAAAGAGAGTTAAGTTACTAAACGGAAAATAACTGAAACCGAGAATAATCTACTACACGTGGACAAAATAAAAAGTTTGGTTCAAAGAAGGCTGCAGCTTACAACTGTCGAAACATCGTAAATATGACGATAAAGATAAAAAAAAACAGCCTGAAAAATGTAAACGGAAATTCTAAAATCCTCATTATTACTGACATCGATTATAAAAACAAAGATTTAATAATAATACTGAGTTGATTTATTGATTATATTTTTTTAAAATATCACCAATAAATTTATAATGTCGACTATAATATAATTATGTCATCGACTATAGTATAATTATGTCATCAACTATAATTATGTCACGACTGTATTATAATTATGTCATCAACCTAGCATGAATATATGATAAATTAGGATTATTTGTGATAAAACAGTCTGCTATTGCTGGAACAAAACCCTAACAATCCCATTTGCTTGTACATGATGGTTTCTTTCTTCAATAAGTGGCGTTTGATCACGCGATCTGAAAAATTTATACCATATTATGAAAAGAGATATTTCAGCGCATCTTTATCTAAGATTCGTATGTGTATTTTCAATGACTTTACAATAAATAGAAAATAATGAATTCATTTTCATCATTTGATGCGCTTTTATCCCCGAAAAGGAAAAACACTGTAAAAACAGCAAAAGATATGTGCCGTTTATGGAGATGGTGCCATAGCTGAGAATACAGTTTGTAAGTGGTTCGCTGAATTCAGAAGTGGAAATTTTGATATAATAGAATGATTTAGTTAACATAGTTTATATGGACGACGTAAGACTTTTGGAAACATTTCGATACTTGAATGATTGGGTACCTCAAGATTTAACGGAAAGCATAAATAAACCTCATTTCGTTGTGCAATTCTCTGCTCTGGTTCAACAAAACGATCCATCTTTCAAAAGAACGATCACAAGGGATGGGAAGTGGATTGTTTGTAACAATGTGGTGAGCAAAAAGAGCCTGGGTGGGGGAGCACCAGTTACGCCACTATTATTCACTCCTAAGTCAGCTCTGTATTTCGCGAAGGTGAAGTTGGTGTATTTGGTAGTATTGAAAACGACATTAGATGTTACGATCTGTTTCCGAAAAAAAGCAGAATAGAGACACTGTTTTTCCCAATTGAACTCATTAAAGACAGCAATCGATGAAAAGCGTCAGATCCGATTAATTGAAAGAGTGCCGTTTTCCACAAGAACAATGCCAGACTTCAAGTCTCTTTTCAAGCCGGAAGAAATTGTTACAGATTAGATCTGCTACGCACATTTGAACTTGCATCTTCGGATTAATACATATTTCGATTCCTACAAAATTCTCTTGAGGCGAATAATTCTTTGGAAGAGTGTATAAAAAACACTTCGATCAGTTCCTCACGCAGAAACATGCCAGCTTATTAGAGGGTGTAATTGTGAAGCTGCCTCAAAGATGACAAAATATAGTCGAAATTAATGTCACATATGTAGCTGAATATATGCGTACAAATATAAATATCTAATAATAACAAATGCCTTAAATATTGTCTTTGAAATTCACTGAAAACGTTACGAACATTTGTTCCAACCCAATATATATTTTTCAAGTGATAGTAAATAGAAACCTATGTTATACTGGCTAGAATGTCTTTTTTATTGAAGAAGGGTTGCTTCTATTTTCTTAAGTGGAGTTGATTGAAGTTTACAAATACGGTTGATTATTACATCAATCTTTTTGATAAGAAATACACTGGGGAATACATTTTCGGTGTCGAGTGAAGCCAATAATTTGTTAGGTATATTAGCTTTAAGTAGGGAATTTATTAAGTAATATTTGACAATTTGCTTAAGTGGTAAATAGATGTAAAAATTTGCGAGAATGTAGCTCTCGGTTTGTGTTTTTTTAATTTTCCATAAGCATATATTTTATCAATTCTCAGGGATCTCATTTCGGAATTGTTTGCGGTAATGAATTTGTTTATGTGCTTCTTATGAAACATCAGCTTTTTTTCTCGTTACTATAATTTTGTTTTATCATTTAAAGTGGGTGTAAGTTCAGATCTATCGTCTTTTTTGTATAATATCACAGATCTTGTTTTATCGGCAGGTTTAATTGTAGTGTTATTATATTAGTTTTGAGTAATTGATTGCGGCTCGAATGAAGGAACTGAGAACCAAGTTCGAATTCAATTTGAGTTCATTTACATTCACTTACATGCTACTAAGATTGAGAAAAAATCAAACTTTTCTCTCCTCACAAAATGCTATGGGTACAAATCAGGATAAACTAGATAATATAGCCATGAGTGGCAATCGGTCTAGGAGAAATATATATATATATATATATATATATATATATATATATATATATATATATATATCCGAGTGGGTACAGAACGAAGAAAGAATTTTTTCCGTCCAAAACATTAATTTAAAACAGTGCTCGATATATGATGTATAGAGCTGTGAATATTTATTATAAATTATGTTTTAGAACATGCACATAATTTTTTTATATATGTCCTCGACAATCATATGTTTGTTTCAACGTTGGGTGTCCAACGTTTCTTTCGGAGGGAAAAGCAAAACTGAATTCGTCTGCTGCCTATATTCATTGTTGTTGTGGGAGGTTGGTTGGGGTTATTGATAATGAAGGGAATGTGTCTTGTGTTGTTTGTTAGAGTTTTGAAGAGCCTGGTGTGTAAGTGCTAAATTGTTGATTAATGGCATTAACTGTTGGAGTGTACATTTTTATCGGTCGGGTATATCTTTTTGTTAGAATTTCGCAGAGATTGGTGTGTGGAGGAGTTTGATTACTTGGTCAGTTTTGTGTGTTTGCGTGGTTTTTTTTTGTGTGTGATTGGGGAGCTTTTCTTGTTTGTTGATCTTAAGAATTTTTAGGAGGTGGATGAATCTAATAATGATTACAAAAGTACTGCAGCTCGGATAACTCACCGCCGTAGTCATTCTGATAAGAAATGAAATGCTAGATTTGTCGGTAAGGTTTCGAACTTACACGGAGACCCACATCAAGTGCCTTGTGGAGGTAGTGCTGCTCTGAGTCAAGAGGATGGCTGTTTGAAAACCTCATGTCTGGCAAATGAATTCTATATCATACAACAGAAACAGGAGAACACAGTCATGGCTGTCATGCAATTTTTGCGACCACATCACCTCTTATATTTTGGCCACCTAACTCCCCATACTGCATTGTTATAATTGATTATTATATGCGGGGAGCAGTTGGGCGAGAGATCAACAAAACTCTTTGTAACAGTAAAAATGAACTGAAAGTAAAGATTATGGCAGCATTCACTGGCTTAAACAAGAAGACCGAATACATTGTATATCCTTCTTTGGATTTTTCAAGATGAATAGCTGGCGCACCCAACAAGATGTGGCAACAGTATTCAATGTACAAACAAAGTCAACAGTTTCTTTCTCAGAGGTATTAACGGTCATTTCTGAAAAAGAAGTTTATCAAACTTACGATAAGAATGGCGAAGCTGCTGCATTGGATATTTCCACAGGACTTGACAGGGTTTGATATATTGGTCTTCTTCAGGATCTGGATGATTATGCTATCTTTGGACAGATTTTGCAACTAATTCTGTCTGTTTTATGAAATCGCGAAATGAAAGTTTTCTTAAAGGGCCAGTCTTCTAGATCATTTTGCATTAAGTCCTCTCAAGGTTCTATCCTTGGACCTGCGTTGTTCCCAATTTTTACCAATGACCATCCTGATGATATCAGTTTTCAGTTCGCTATCTGTGCTGATGTGCGTTATGGTGAAATGGATATCGGCTCAGAATGAGAAATTGGGAAGCTGAGTTCGAATTCCAGTTGAATTCGTTGCATTCACTTAAGCACAAATACCCTAGGAAAAGTATGAATCCATCTCTTCCCCCTCGAGTTATGTGTGCTCTCATCTTGGTTGGCAACTAGTCTACCGCAGAAAAAAATAGCAACCTAATGTGGGAAATGTTCTGCCGAGTCAGTAATGTCTATATCGAGACATGATCGCCCAAGAGTGTATCACGTATCGCAATTAACTGACAGATTGATTTATGCTGACGACAAAATCATTTATTACTGCCTTAATAATAAGTCTCAGCGTTTCGATAATGCTAAATTTGCAGCTTATTTAAAAAATGATCTACATTCTGTTAATAGAAGGAATTGCGTGTTAATTGTAACGCCTTAAAAATGCTAACCTGTAGGTCAGTAAATCATTGTACCATCTCAGACTAAGATTTTCTGCTGACATGTAGTAGAAAGATTATACTAAATCAACTGATAGGCCCTACTGCTAGGAATGTAGTTTCCTTTGTCGTGCTAGACAATTTTTTACGCCAGAATCTATCTTACATACCAATAAATCTACCATTTGCCCTTGTCTTCAATATTGATACTGCGTATGATTTGATGCTATATATCTGAAGATTCTTGATAAAATTCAAAAAATGATATGCCATGTTATCGGTCCTTACTTGGCAATTCGTCTTCACTCACTTTCCAACCACCGCCTGAACGTAGCTTCCCAGTGCCTTTTTTTATAAATACGTTCAATGTAATTGCTCTGAAGTAACTTCCTAGACTTTATGTATTTAAACGTAGTACTATATTGGCAGCAAGCTATCATCATTTTATAGTTGAATTGGTTACATGTAGTCGCAAGTTCTATGCTAAGGGTTCTGTGCGGATAGTACTTCTCTTATTTGCTGAAAACTCTTCCAGCTTCTTGCTTCCCGGTCAACATTGACATTCAAAAATTTAAATGCAGTGTAAATCGTTAATTTTTATCTTCTTAAGTTTTGTTCTGTTAAGGTCTCCTTTCTTTAATAGTATATTTTTCCTCATATTCGATAACACCTAGTAACTCCTTGAGTTTTAGTGGTATTATAACCTGACCTTATAGGAAACGATTATATATATATATAGTCATCCACAGACAGAGCTGTTTTGCTATATCACTGCTCATCAGTACGGTTAGACATCCGATTGCTTTTTTGAAACCCGACCGATTTGGTGTCAATCGGCGATTCTATCTCTGAGCTATGGGCGCTCGGTAGAAGAAGGCAGACTTTTAGAGTGTTATGTACACTATACACACACCAGTATATATATATATATATATATATATAAATATATATATATAAATGCTTTAAATCTCTTTTCGGTATGTCAGATTAAAGAAACTGCAATCATTGTGTCTGCTTATTTTTAATAAAATCTGTTCATACTCGCGGATGATCTTTCTCATATTATAATGGAAAGATGTAAGAATGTTGCTGTAACTTTAACTGCTGATTTTATTATTCATTTCTCGATGTTCCCAAGTACTTTGAATCTCCTTCCGAAATCATATTTAGGGGTGTAAGTTGTGTTAAAAAAACAAAAACAAAAAAACTGCAAAAGTGTTGCTAAGAATTACTGTAAATTTACTTCTTTCTTCAAATGTAACGGTTGACATATTGTTTAGCGTTAATTAGAACGTAAAAATTATCAAAAATTGAATTCTTTAATGTTGTAATGTGATGGCCCTGCACGTGTTCACGCATGAAAAACTGTTCGTTTTATAAACATTTTATAACATTACTACAATATTTATGTGCGTTGTGGTACAGTGGATATCAGCTCGGAACTTACGCGCAAATACCCTTGGGAAAGGTATTAATCCATCTCTTCCTTCCAGTTATGGGTTAAATAACAGGATAGATTGGGTTCTATAGCCTTGCTCGGCAACCAGTCTACCGCAGAAAGCAATGGCAACCTACTGCGGGATAATCTTCTGCCCAGTCAGTCATGTCTTGAAAGAGACATGATCGCCCAAGCGTGTATCACCTACGGCATTTAACTGACTGACAATAGTTATAGATGATTTTATTATGTTATATTTTATTATATATATATGTTATGTTTATATTTTATTATATATATATATATATATATATATATATATATATATATATATATATATATATTCAAAATTGTTTTAAGGCCATTTTCAAGGATGTTATTTTTCTGATGTTATTTTAACATGTTTTTACTGTAATGTAAGTTTTGTGTTTTTGAAAAGAGCGTTATGTAAAAGCTATTACCTGACGCGTGCGACTAGACATTGCGTGAGTGTATATTTATATTTTTCTAATTTCAAAACTCCATAGCCACTGTTAAATAATGTAAGGTTGAGTGTAGGAGAACATTATTTGATATATAGTGCCTCTCTTATGAAGATATATATACAACAACAGTTGAGCAAAGAATTAAGTGGTGTATAAATAATGAAGATGATATTTTAGAATTAATGGAAATATAAAATGTGTCACTGGGGTGATTGATATATTCAGTGTTCCGACTCCACAGTCTCGTAGACGAATGCTTTTCGTATTCGTTCGTGGTACTAATTTTTTTAAGAGTTGTTTAATCAACAATAATCTGCAATTTATTATTTTTCCACTTCGTTTCATATCACAATAGGTTAATCTTTGTCTATATATCTCTGAGATGAGGTAGTATTTACATTATTTACATTATTCGGACTATCGTCTTTATCTTTGTTGTCATCTGCACGTCGCACAAATGGCAACAATGATTGGGACAATAGTCCGAATAATGTAAATAATATACAATAGATTATGCATCCCAGGTTTTGAATATGAAAGGAAAATATATTTTAGAACTTTTGAAAGAGGGTCTAGTTTGCTATATATATTCATTCTGAACTATTTCGTTTTTCATATATTATTATCAATTAATCGCTTCTGAATATAAATTAAAAAAAACATTTTGGAGAGGAATATCATGAAAGCATGTCAGATGAGCATTTTGTTTTGCTTGTTTATAAATTTAATTATAATTAATTTACATATCAACTGAAATCCCTATTAACTTACATATTTTTACTTCGTTTTCTAGTGTGCTAAAAATGTGAACAAAATTTTTTTAAAAATTCCGTGCCTATTTCAGTGCTTATATTGTACAAGTTTTTAAAGCGTAATCCGCATAAGCACGACGTGTACGTAGTTGGCCACACAATTTCATAACTTACTAGCTAGTTATATGTCTTCTTTAATCAAATCATGTTGCTGAGTATGAGACACTATTATTTGAAAACGCTATTTATAATTATTTGATCAAAACATTGTGCAGAATATATAAAAAATATTGACTCTGCATGTGTTTGCATATTTCTTGGGAGACTTCAGTTGATCTGACTTATTTTCGTATTTCTTTCTTCTATTATGATGTTTATGTATGATAGTATTTCTATGCTCAACTATAATACGAATGATAGAGTTGTTGACAAATAAGTGTTCATGCACCCGATATTATATGAATACGTTTCTGTGCGTTTATTGGTTGCTATATTTATTTTGGTGCATGCATGAATTAATCATCATTGCTAAATTATTTTTCTGCTCGAAGCCATTTTGAGTTTCTACTTTTTGGAACGTAACCGATAAATTCCTGAAAAAATATTAAAAATTAAGCTTGCCAAATTTTTTTTTTTGCTTTCTATTTCAGTTTTCAGACACGAGATTATTTCCTAACATATATTGCACAAATAACACAAAAAAAACCAAAACCAAAAAAAAAAAGTTGGAAAATTCATAGAACTAATTACCTTGTGAAAAAAAAAAGAACAAATACAAAAAATTGTTATTTATAGTTAATATGCAGTTGTTGTTGCTTTCAAACAAATATCCCGAGTAAGTGTATTGATGCTAATTTTGTTGAAGGCAAGCGACAGCAAAGTTGACTTAAAGCGGGCCGTATTGGAAATTGATGAAATCTTACGTAGAAAACGAATATAAGTAGGCTCTCTTGTTTGATTGCAAACGGTTTGGCCCTAAACCGTCGGACAAAAACAAAAACAACAACAACAACAACAACAAAAATTAAATTCAAATTTATTATGGAATACCGACTCTAAATGTGATCATAAAATATGCAGGAAATGATTTTCATCAATTGACATTTGTTCATTAATTAATTTCAAAACTTTCAGAGATATCATCGAGATTTGCGTGACAAAATAAACCCTCTTATTTATAACCGAATATAAACTCTACCGTAGAACTCGCCAGAATATATTTTACAAATTTATAAGTCTAACATTAGTCTATAATATTAATCCACGTTTTTGTTTTGAAGAATCTTTCTTGTCAGAATCTATTTTACTGTTTTAAAAACATTCAATTTGTCTATGCAATTAATATTGATCCACATTGTTGTTTTAAAGAATCTTTCTCATCAGTATCTATATTACTGTTTCATAAGCCTACTGTTAGTCTTTACATTTAAAATAAATCCTTATTGCTTTAGAGAATTTTTTTCGCCAGAATCTATTTTAGTGTTTTATAAGCCTATAAGATTGGTCTATGCATTTAATATTAATCCACATTGATGGTCTAGAGGATCTTTCTGGCGAGAATTTTTTTACTGTTTTTCAAGCCTAACATTGGTTTATACCTTTAATAAACATTGTTGTTTTAGAGAGTCATTCATGGCAGAACTTATTTAACAGTTTTCTAAGCCTAACAGTGGTCTATGCATTTAATAGTAATCTGCATTGTTGTTCTATAGAACTTTTCTCGCTAGAAACTATTTTACTGTTTTATGAAACTAATATTGGTCTATGCAATTAATATTAATCTCTTATCTGATCAGGCGCTTCTGCTGTGTATATAGAAATTATGTATAAAATCCAAAAATGAATTGGCAATGTTATCGGTTCTAAGCTATCATCTCAGCGTAAATAACTTTCCAACCAGCGTAATATAGATTCTCTGTGCCGTTTCTATAAATATTTTCATTGGAATTGTTCTGAAGAACTTTTATCTTTGGTACCTCCACTCCAGGATATTAAGCACAGGACTAGGTTTGCCGTTAGGTTTCAGCCTTTTCCTCTTGAAATTGCTAGATGTAAGCATAATAACCATATTAACATTTTCGTACTTCTCGTTTATTGAACTGCTTTCCTGTTACTTAAAAAAATTAAATACAATATCAATAATCATCTCCCATAAAACTAATTCCTGTTCTTTTATTGAACTCTCGTTTTTGTAATAATTTTCTTTTTTCTCGTATTATTTCGTATTTATTAATCCGTTGCTTCTGAGTGGCTTTATTGCCTTGCTTGAGATATGTTGTGGTACCCACTCACGAGGAATGAACTCTTCCTCTGGATATATATAGATTGCCTGCGTAACTTCTAGAGGGCAGTCAAGTTGGCAGTGCAGAGCAGTTCGACAGAGCAGTCAAGTTGGCAATAACAGAGCAGTCAACTAGAGCAGTTAACGACAATTACTATTCGGGCAGCGTAATAATGCTGTGTTTCTGTATTACAATTTATTAACAATTCTTTGAATATCTTGTTTATACTAATGCACTGTTTTAAACCTACCTCATTCAGAAAGTATGCTTTTCAGACACACTATAATCTTAACCCCTCTAAGTTTAGTGTAAACCATTATATATTCTACTTATCTTCACAATATGTATTTATTACTTCTTCTAAACGTTTATATCAAACTCATTCAGTAACACCCTGCCTTGACTGGCACTTTGGCCTAGGATTGAGTTCAAACAGCATAAAGTTGTAGCTTTGAATGTCTTAACTCTAGTACTACGTTACAGTTCCAGTGTCGACATCAAGGATCGAATTGGCTTTCGATGAAAGTGTGCTTTCCACTGTATTCTCCCGTGGATTACAAAATCCACGAAAAGAAGAATAGTAGGCAGCGAGAAACTCAATTAATGAGAATGGGATACAAATACACCTTAATTCGATTGCAGTCGCATTTGTCGTTGAGTTGAGCGGAGTTGGGGGGGGTTATATTTATCTCTTTATTTTTCGCTTTAGAAAGTTCGATTCTATTGGGAGCTACAGCCTGGACGAAGTCATTTGCAGAAATTAACATGTAGATAAGTACGTCGTTTTTAAACGACATTAAACTTCAAACCCATCAGATGTGTCCGGGAATAACGAATCTCTGCTCGTAATGGCCTTTGTCAAGAGTGACAGTATAAATATAGTAGGCAGTTTCCATTCTTGACTTGGTTGCTAATCAAAGAGAGTGAGACAGAGAACGAGAGACATAGAGAGAGTGGGAGGAAGAGATGGAAAGGAGAGGAAGAGGACTAGCGAAAGAAGGATAAATAGAGGGGAAGAGAGGAGAGAAGAGAAAATAAGGAGAAAAATAGATAAAAAATAGATAGAAAGGAATAGACTCGTATAGATAAACAGGTAGATATGAACAGACTAAGAGAGATATAGATAGATAGATAGATAGATAGATAGATAGATAGATAGATAGATAGATAGATAGATAGATAGATAGATATGAGCAGACCGGGATATATATATATATATATATATATATATATATATATATATATATATGGTTGTCTCATATTTGCAATAAAATTATGATTTTGATCATTGCAGAGAAAGCGAAATATTTTTATCGCCGAAATGGCCATACAGCAAATGTAGTTTTCCGAGTTTTATTTGAATATATATATATATATATATATATATATATATATATATATATATATATATTGTGTGTATTTTGGCAGCATTTTTTCATTAATGCAGGTTTCATTGAATAATATAGACAAGTTTTGTCTATTAATTTTGTGTAGGATCCGTTCATACCGTCTGATATACTTGATGGTGATGTCGTTAAAAGACAACAAAAAATCACAATATTTGTTGAATTTTTTATCGGGTCTAAGCTTTCGGCTCACATAAGCCATTATCAAAGAGTAAATAATAACACACAGTAAACATAGAACATTTAAGCTATTAACAATAAAGATAATTGAATTGAAAATATAAGTCCATCCCTACCGTGGCGGATGGCCGAAGACAGTGACAAAATAGTGGTGTTGTGGTCCCTGGTCTGATTACAGACATTTGAGTACGTTGTTGGAAATATCGAAATTGATTGTATTCAAACCAGGTTTAAACTGTTTAATGTAGAGTGCTTCGAGGATTTTTAGTTTCTGCTTATTATTTTCTTGTTTGAGTATGTACGTGTTATCAACAAGCGTTTTTCTCAGAAGTGTGCGTTGATAACCGTGTTGTTCTAAATGACGGAATATATTTGAATTTTTATTTAAGTGCAACGTCAGACGCCGTGAGAGCGAATTTGTGGTGTGGCCGATGTAGATATTATTGAGGTTGTTAGAGATACATTCTCTAAATGGACATATGAATTTATATACTACATTGGTCTTTTGCAAATCACTAACGGTGGGGGAAGAGTCGTTGCGGACAAATGAATTAGATGTAGTGGATTTAGTGTAATATATAATGAACTTAATTCTTTTGTTAGAGTCTGTCGGAGAAATATTAGTATTTATGAGTTTTTTTAGGATGTTTTCATCTAGTTGGTAGTTGGAGTGCATCTGGCTACGGTATAAGAGAGTGATATGTTTAGGATTGGTTGGGTTATTATCATGTATTGTTTTTTCCATGTTAAGCTTTTTAAGAAAGTAATGTATTTGTTCATCAACTATGTAGTTGGGAAAATTATTATTGATGAGTGTCTGTTTTATGTTTTTTAGTTCACTGTAGAAGATCTGATTTGTAGATGAATTGACTTTTGCACGGTATAATAGATTTTTTATAATGGCTATTTTGTAATAGTGGGGGCATTCACTAATATAATTGAGTGTGGAGGGATTTTTGTTAGTGGGTTTTTGATACGGTGAGATAGTAAATTTATTGTTG
Source organism: Ascarosepion bandense (assembly GCA_037127315.1). Classification (NCBI taxonomy): domain Eukaryota; kingdom Metazoa; phylum Mollusca; class Cephalopoda; order Sepiida; family Sepiidae; genus Ascarosepion; species Ascarosepion bandense. Next base: position 1,100,431 of record JBBBDQ010000939.1, read on the forward strand.
TCAGTGTTAATTAATATATCAAGAAAAGGAATTTTGTTATCTTTGCTAAGTTCATATAAAATAAACAGTTAATAGCTTAAATGTTCTATGTTTACTGTGTGTTATTATTTACTCTTTGATAATGGCTTATGTGAGCCGAAAGCTTAGACCCGATAAAAAATTCAACAAATATTGTGATTTTTTGTTGTCTTTTAACGACATCACCATCAAGTATATCAGACGGTATGAACGGATCCTACACAAAATTAATAGACAAAACTTGTCTATATTATTCAATGAAACCTGCATTAATGAAAAAATGCTGCCAAAATACACACAATTTAAATTACATGATCCAGCAGCCCAACACACCATCACCACCTTGAAATATAAATGGAGCCTTGTGAAAAGGCAAATTGAAATAGCGAAAGAAAATCTTGACACATTATACAAGAACAAACATGACCTCTACAACAAACTGAAAGATATAACTACCTCAAACCAACTAGAAGAAATAATACTCAGACTATCCAAAATCACCGCAAAATCTGAAGCTGAACACCGTGCTAAAATTGTCAAAAAACTTAATTCACTATACAATGGCAAGATCACTCTTCCCAAAAAATTCGATAAATTCATAAATCTTTCCAACCACCAACTAACTAAGCACCAAGAAGAATTACTCAACCTTGGACCTAACTGCCATATATACCGTAAGTATAACCAGCTTACTAAAAAAATTGAAATAGAAACGCTCTATCAAAGCATCACTAAATTACAAGATGAAAAACTTATAACCGTTAAACCCGAACTGAAAGATCTACTTAAGGCTGAGGCAATCAAAGATCGCCATGATAAAAGCAGAAGCTCCTCAAAAATTCTATCGAAACAACTAAAAAGTGCCGCGCACGAACTACGCAACCACCTTCACATAATTGTAAAAAAAGCTGACAAGGCTAACATCTTTGTTGTACTTAACAAATCAGATTACAACACAAAACTCAACCACATACTCCATGACCACACAAAATTTAAAAAAATTAACAAAAACCCGACACACCAACTAAAATCTAAACTTAATAAACTCATTAGTGCCAACAACGCTGATCAGAATTCCTTAAAACTCCCTAAAATTATTGGTGACTATAAACCTGGTTACATATACGGAACCATAAAAACTCATAAACCTAACTATCCTCTCCGCCCTATCATATCCCAAATTCCTACTCCTGTATACCAGTTAACTAAACATATTAACCAGCTTATCACACCCTACCTTCCGAGTAAATACAGCATAAAGTCAACCCTAGAGGCAATCCAAATCCTCAAGAGTGAAAAACCTAATAATGAAATCATAGCTTCACTTGATGTGGAAAACCTTTTTACTAATGTAACCGTCAGTGAAACTATTGATATAATTATAAGAAATGTTTACAGTAATCCTTCATTACCCCCACTCAAAATTAATCCCAACATCCTAAGAAAAATTCTACTAGCTTGTACTACTGAAGTGCCTTTTGTTGATCCAAACAACACTATATATATACAACGTGACGGAGTCTCCATGGGTTCAGTGCTTGGTCCGATTTTTAGTAATTTCTACATGTCTAACCTTGAAAATACTACCTTTGCAAAATTTACAAAACCATCAATATATCTAAGATATGTTGATGATATCCTACTATCATTTAAAAATACTAATGAAATCTTACAACTTCAAAAACAGTTTCAAAATAACTCAGTTTTAAAATTTACTTATGAACTTAGCAAAGATAACAAAATTCCTTTTCTTGATATATTAATTAACACTGACAACAATAAATTTACTATCTCACCGTATCAAAAACCCACTAACAAAAATCCCTCCACACTCAATTATATTAGTGAATGCCCACACTATTACAAAATAGCCATTATAAAAAATCTATTATACCGTGCAAAAGTCAATTCATCTACAAATCAGATCTTCTACAGTGAACTAAAAAACATAAAACAGACACTCATCAATAATAATTTTCCCAACTACATAGTTGATGAACAAATACATTACTTTCTTAAAAAGCTTAACATGGAAAAAACAATACATGATAATAACCCAACCAATCCTAAACATATCACTCTCTTATACCGTAGCCAGATGCACTCCAACTACCAACTAGATGAAAACATCCTAAAAAAACTCATAAATACTAATATTTCTCCGACAGACTCTAACAAAAGAATTAAGTTCATTATATATTACACTAAATCCACTACATCTAATTCATTTGTCCGCAACGACTCTTCCCCCACCGTTAGTGATTTGCAAAAGACCAATGTAGTATATAAATTCATATGTCCATTTAGAGAATGTATCTCTAACAACCTCAATAATATCTACATCGGCCACACCACAAATTCGCTCTCACGGCGTCTGACGTTGCACTTAAATAAAAATTCAAATATATTCCGTCATTTAGAACAACACGGTTATCAACGCACACTTCTGAGAAAAACGCTTGTTGATAACACGTACATACTCAAACAAGAAAATAATAAGCAGAAACTAAAAATCCTCGAAGCACTCTACATTAAACAGTTTAAACCTGGTTTGAATACAATCAATTTCGATATTTCCAACAACGTACTCAAATGTCTGTAATCAGACCAGGGACCACAACACCACTATTTTGTCACTGTCTTCGGCCATCCGCCACGGTAGGGATGGACTTATATTTTCAATTCAATTATCTTTATTGTTAATAGCTTAAATGTTCTATGTTTACTGTGTGTTATTATTTACTCTTTGATAATGGCTTATGTGAGCCGAAAGCTTAGACCCGATAAAAAATTCAACAAATATTGTGATTTTTTGTTGTCTTTTAACGACATCACCATCAAGTATATCAGACGGTATGAACGGATCCTACACAAAATTAATAGACAAAACTTGTCTATATTATTCAATGAAACCTGCATTAATATATATATATATATATATATATATATATATATATATATTCAAATAAAACTATATATATATATATATATATATATATGAATATATATATATATATATATATATATATATATATATATATAGTGTGTGTGTGTGTGTGTGTGTGTTTAGGCAGCAAATTTTATTTTAGACATGTCAGATTAAATAAATTGCAAACATTGTGACTGCTTATATTTAATACAATCCATTCATACTCACGGATGATCTTTCGCGTATTATAATTGAAAGATGTAAGAAATGAACTGTAACGTTGACAGATATTATTATCATTCATTTCTCAAGGTACCCAAGTACTTGCCGAAAACATCTTCAGGGGTGTGAGTTAAGTTAAAAACATAACCGCAAAACTGTGTTGCTAAAAACTACTGTAAATTTTTTATCTGCTACAAATATAACGGTTGACAATACACATCAAACAAAACATGGTACTTCCATAAAAGACCCTAAAAATATCAAACTCTTCTATTGCAACCAACAGCTTCAAACAGGATGAAAAAATCATAAAAATTTAATTCATACTAATATAAAAATTAAAAAATTAAAATTATTAATATTATAAAAGGTACAATACTACTAATTTAATTGTTCTTAATAACTCCTCCCCACCAACTAATGTGTTACGTAAAACCAACATTTTATATCAATTCAATTGTCCCTTGGGAGAATGTATATCCGACAGAAAACAAATGTTGGATTTACAACAACCGCATTAACTAAACGTCTTACATTACATTTGTCTAACCATTCGTCCATTTCTAGACATCTACAACAACATTCCTGTCTACACTCACAATATAAAAAAATAATGATCGATAGCACAACTATCCTACACCAAGAAAACAACAAAAGCAAACTACAGATTCTCGAGACAATATTCAGTAAAACACTTAAGCCGTCAATTAATAGAATCAGCTGTTTAATACTATAGTAATGTTCTAAAATGTTTGTAAAAAGAACAGTTTTTTTCATGCTTTAACCCGTGGATGACCATGAGATTACAGCATATAAAAATATTCATTTTGGATATTTTTCACGTTCTAATGAACACTCGCAATTTTTCAACCGTTATATTTGAAGCAGAAAAAAATTACAGTAATTTTTAGCAACCCAGTTTTGCGGTTATTTTTTGTTACCATAACTCACACCCCTGAAGATGATTTCGCAAAGAGATTGAAAGTACTTGTGTACAATGAGAAATGAATGATGATAACCTCTGTCAACGCTACAGTTAATTTCTGACAACTTTCAATTATAATACGCGAAAGATTATCCGTGAGTATGAACGGATTTTATTAAAAATAAGCAAACACAATGTTTGCATTTTATTTAATCTGGCACACACACAAATATAAATATTTACATTGTTTGAACATTATTTTTGATCGATACTCGTATTTAAGTAGATGTTCTGCTTTTTTTTTTTTAATTTAAACAGTATTATATATTTATATCTAGTGGCCTGATTATTTACGATAAATTGTTATTACGAAAATGTGTGACATTCGGCAGGGTTCGAACCTGCGACCCCTATCTACATAGGGGAAACTACCATTATGATCTGGCAACGTCTTACACCGCTCGACCATGAATGGCCTCACGTCTAAACGAGGCTTTAATCAAGCCTATATAACACAATTTTCGATTTATCGTAACAACCATACCTGCTTTGAAATGTATCGTAATGTCAACAAATGTAAACATGTTACGGAAATTAAGGAATTTTAACGAAACTTGGTTATAAACAACCGACAATTTGAAATGAATTGTTTGAACATTATTTCAAATTGTCGGTTGTTTATAACCAAGTTTCGTTAAAATTCATTAATTTCCGTAACATGTTTATATATATATATATATATATATATATATATATATATATATATATATATATATTTAATCGTATCACCCAAAGCAAGGCGGTAACACCACTGATGTGCAGGGGGCTACGTAATAGTGAAAAGATTTGAAAAGAGAAAGCCGGAAACCACATCCTAAACAGGGAACAAGGGTGAGCCTCTTAACCTGTTCAATAGACGTGGGTGGAGCGTGAACCGGGCGATAGATAGATAGATCTATCTACTCCAATTGAAAAAACAAAGTGAGAAGATTGGAAAAGAGAAAGCCGGAAACCACATACTAAACAGGGAACAAGGGATGAGCCTCTTAACCTGTTCAATAGACGTGGGTGGAGTGTGAACCGGGCGATAGATAGATCTATCTACTCCAATTAATAATATTATAACAACCACTGTGAATTATTTAACGCCAAAAAGCAGGGTTTTAAGGTATTTTTTCTAATTTTCGGTTATAATGAGAAGGTTGATTTAGTCAGATTTTAATAAACTTTGAATCAAATCACAGGAACTAACAAACGTTTATATCCTTTAGAGTTGTGAGTTCAATACCAGGCTACAACAGTTGCGAACAAGTAACTTACAAGGTTAGAGGGAGATAACCCATGACTACTAGAAGAAGGTCTACGCAAGGAATGAAGATGATACACCCCAGTGATTGTAATAAGGGGTTTAGTTCAAAATTCCTAGCACCTGAAGAAGGCCGAAGTGTACAACAGCCAAAACGTCGTATAAACGGCAACAATAATGTGGACAATAGTCCAAATAATGTAAATACTAACTCATCTCAGAAATATAGACAAATACTAAAGTTTACTCGCGTGTGCAGCCCGGTGTATGAAATAAACGAAGCTTAAAATAAACAGAGCGTCTGCTTAAATGTGGGCATCCACTGTAAATAACATTTCAAGTAATATTTTTTTAATCAATTTCAGCTAAAACAAGGCGGGATCACCACAATTAAACAGGGAGTTAGAGGGATAAAAATGATTAGGTACATGGGGTATTGAAGAAAGGATAAAGGATGAATAGGATTCAAGAAGACAGAAGATGGCAACTGACGCCGCATTGAAACCTCTGGAGATTGAAGCTATCAGGGAATAGAAAAGACTAGGCACAAGGGGCCTTGAAGAAAGGATAAAAGATGAATGGGATTCAAGAAGATAGAAAAATGGCAATTGAAGTTGCATTTAAATTTTTGGAGATTGTAGCTAATAGGAAAATAAGTAATCAGAAAGAAGTTCCATAGGCTTGAAGCGCGAGAAAAGAAACTATGGGGTAGAAGTTACATTTAGCTGTTTCAGCAGTAAAAGGTCGCAACCTAGATGCCATGCTTAATTTCATATATTCGGGACACTAGGGAAAAAAGATTTTCAGAGGAGTTGCCAATAAAATATTTATAGAAAAGATGGTCGAAAGTCACGTCATATCGGCAAGAAAGTGGCTGAAGTCATGATACCAAGTCAGGACCGATTACATTGCAGATCCTGCTATGAAAATATTTGTAGAAAGGTCAGTGAGACGCCACGTCACATCGGTGAGAAAGCGGCTGAAGTCGAGATGCCAAGTCATTGCAGATCCTTCCCTGGGCCTTGTTGAGAACCCTGAGATGAATAAAAGGAGTACCGGACATTACATGTGTGTTTGTGTTTGCATTTATGTCGAGGCTACCTGTTTAATAACTTTTAAAAAAACAAAAAACAAAAACAAAAAAAAACAAAAAAACAACAACAACAATATCTCACATGGTTGAGAATATGAGCCATTCAGTTAAGTTCAATACGTGATACACGCTTAAAAGACACATGACTGACTGGGCAGAAGATCCCCCCCGCAGCAGGCCGCCACTATTTAAAAAACAAAAAACAAAAACAAAAAAAACAAAAAAACAACAACAACAATATCTCACATGGTTGAGAATATGAGCCATTCAGTTAAGTTCAATACGTGATACACGCTTAAAAGAGACATGACTGACTGGGCAGAAGATCCCCCCGCAGCAGGCCGCCACTATTTTTTTGCGGCAGACCGGCTGCCGACCAAGGCCACAGAACCCAATCTGTCCTACTACTTAACCCATAATTGGAGGGAAGAGACAGATTCATACCTTTTTCAAGTGTATATATATATGTGTGTGTATATATATATATATATATATATATATATATATATATATATATATATATAGATAGATAGATAGATAGATAGATAGATATGAACAGTTCGTTTATTTTCCTTTACATTTAGTAGTAAGGTTATTCTCTTCTTTATCTTTATCACTCTCTCTTGTGATATTTAATTTCACCGGATCGTTACGTATGTTGCTTATAGTTTCGATCTGTCTATCTTTTTTTCACTATGTTTTGTAAGTGTGAAATTCTCCAAGCCTTATTCCTTCATTATGTTTCCTAGAAATTTAAACATTTTCTGATTTTAAATGTAATCAACTTTTTCCCATTTATCCTTAAAATACCCTCGTTTCATGTTCACTTCATTCCATTCTCAGCGCTCTGCTGTAGAACCATAAATCTGTTGTCTGTAGTCGCTTCTTTAACTTTAAAGAAATTGTTCAGAATTCTCTAACATATACTGATATTAAATGGCGCCTACTGTACTCTTTTCTTTGTTTCTTCATACTTTGATTAGGTAGGTGTGGTAATAAAATAATCATATCCCATGTCGCTTGCATCCATCCATCATAATAAAATACACATAATGCAGAATGAATCAAATTAAGCTTTATAAGTCTCTACTTAGCGTTGTTTTATTACAGGAGACATGTTCTCTGTTTCAATTCAATATCGGATTTCGGCGACATTTTTTTCCATCTTATGTTAAAACTCTTACTAGATATTCAAATTGTTTTACTTGATTGATTTTGGCATTTATAATTCGAAACTCGCAGCTTTGTCTGTTCCTTGTACTGACAACCATGCGTTTAGTCTTCTTAAAATTAATGTCTAATCCTTTCTTCCCACTTTACATTACTGCTTTCCTTAGAAGTTCTTGCAGTTTCTTTTCTGTGTCTGCAATTAACACTGTGTCATCTGCATACCTTCTGTGTCTACTAATAATAAATCCTGGAAAGACTTTTAGTTCTCTGAGAATTGCCTAACCGTAAACTTTGAATAGGTCTGGTGAGGAGACTCACCATTGTCTTACGCCCCGTTCTGTTTTTGTGCATTTTTTATAATCGCTTCACTCCAGGAAAGGCACTATTGCTACAAGTGCGCAGGGGACTACACAAGAAGATAGCGAAAAGAAAGAGGAACAGATCACAAAGGGTGTCGGAGAATGCGCAAGAGAAGGCTGGAAATACTGGCATGAATAGAGTTACATGAGAGGAGAGCGAAAAGAGAGAAGAACAAGATACAGGGTGCTTCTGGGAAAGGATTGGAATCAAGGAGATAAGAGATGGCAATTGACGTTTCATTTATACAGGCGGGAAGTCCAAGATGAGAAGCTGATAGTGGCTGCTGCATTTGACTGTTTTGATTGTAAAATGGTGGGACCTAGTTGCCAGTCTAGTAGCTCGTGTTGAAGGAGCACCAGTGAGCTAAGCTTGTTGGAAGCCGTAAAAATGTTTGTAGAAGAGACAAGGAGAAGCCACATCTCGTCAGTGAGAAAGTGACTAGAGTCGAGCTGCCAAATCGGGATGGATCACGTTGCAGATTCGCCTTTGAATTTTATCAAGAACCCAAAGATGAATAGCAAGCAACAGTATTCAATGCACGAGCATATGTAGATTTGTATATGTGCAAGATTGATTCAAACGAGAAAACCCCCCTGGCTCGACACAGTGACCTGACCTGTATAGCAGTAAATTTAGCTATTGATTCAATATAATCATTTCACTGGAGGTCTGCTGAGAGAGTGAGACACTACTTTCAGGAAGACGTTTGATCAATTTTGATGGGGTGTAGGAGACATTATCTCTGGTGATTAAATGATAGCAGCTTCTTTTTGGAAACATTAAAATTCAAGAGCCATTTCTTATCTGTCCACGACAGCTTAGGGGTCTCTTTCATGATCAGCAGTGAGATTAGTTTTGTCAGACTTGGCAGATTTCTTATTGAGGCTAAAGTAAATGGTGGTGTCGTCAGCGTAGATGCCTACTTTGGATCTGATTACATCAGGGAGATCGTTGATGAAGATCAGAAAAATCGTAGAACCTAGGATTAGTTTTGTCAGACTTGGCAGATTTCTTATTGAGGCTAAAGTAAATGGTGGTGTCGTCAGCGTAGATGCCTACTTTAGATCTGATTACATCAGGGAGATCGTTGATGAAGATCAGAAAAATCGTAGAACCTAGGATTAGTTTTGTCAGACTTGGCAGATTTCTTATTGAGGCTAAAGTAAATGGTGGTGTCGTCAGCGTAAATGCCTACTTTGGATCTGATTACATCAGGGAGATCGTTGATGAAGATCAGAAAAATCGTAGAACCTAGGATTAGTTTTGTCAGACTTGGCAGATTTCTTATTGAGGCTAAAGTAAATGATGGTGTCGTCAGCGTAGATGCCTTCTTTGGATCTGATTACATCAGGGAGATCGTTGATGAAGATCAGAAAAATCGTAGAACCTAGGATTAGTTTTGTCAGACTTGGCAGATTTCTTATTGAGGCTAAAGTAAATGGTGGTGTCGTCAGCGTAGATGCCTACTTTGGATCTGATTACATCAGGGAGATCGTTGATGAAGATCAGAAAAATCGTAGAACCTAGGATTAGTTTTGTCAGACTTGGCAGATTTCTTATTGAGGCTAAAGTAAATGGTGGTGTCGTCAGCGTAGATGCCTACTTTGGATCTGATTACATCAGGGAGATCGTTGATGAAGATCAGAAAAATCGTAGAACCTAGGATTAGTTTTGTCAGACTTGGCAGATTTCTTATTGAGGCTAAAGTAAATGGTGGTGTCGTCAGCGTAGATGCCTACTTTGGATCTGATTACATCAGGGAGATCGTTGATGAAAATCAGAAAAATCGTAGAACCTAGGATTAGTTTTGTCAGACTTGGCAGATTTCTTATTGAGGCTAAAGTAAATGGTGGTGTCGTCAGCGTAGATGCCTTCTTTGGATCTGATTACATCAGGGAGATCGTTGATGAAGATCAGAAAAGTCGTAGAACCTAGGATTAGTTTTGTCAGACTTGGCAGATTTCTTATTGAGGCTAAAGTAAATGGTGGTGTCGTCAGCGTAGATGCCTACTTTGGATCAGATTACATCAGGGAGATCGTTGATGAAGATCAGAAAAATCGTAGAACCTATGATTAGTTCTGTCAGACTTGGCAGATTTCTTATTGAGGCTAAAGTAAATGGTGGTGTCGTCAGCGTAGATGCCTACTTTGGATCTGATTACATCAGGGAGATCGTTGATGAAGATCAGAAAAATCGTAGAACCTAGGATTAGTTTTGTCAGACTTGGCAGATTTCTTATTGAGGCTAAAGTAAATGGTGGTGTCGTCAGCGTAGATGCCTTCTTTGGATCTGATTACATCAGGGAGATCGTTGATGAAGATCAGAAAAATCGTAGAACCTAGGATTAGTTTTGTCAGACTTGGCAGATTTCTTATTGAGGCTAAAGTAAATGGTGGTGTCGTCAGCGTAGATGCCTACTTTGGATCTGATTACATCAGGGAGATCGTTGATGAAAATCAGAAAAATCGTAGAACCTAGGATTAGTTTTGTCAGACTTGGCAGATTTCTTATTGAGGCTAAAGTAAATGGTGGTGTCGTCAGCGTAGATGCCTACTTTGGATCTGATTACATCAGGGAGATCGTTGATGAAGATCAGAAAAATCGTAGAACCTAGGATTAGTTTTGTCAGACTTGGCAGATTTCTTATTGAGGCTAAAGTAAATGGTGGTGTCGTCAGCGTAGATGCCTACTTTGGATCAGATTACATCAGGGAGATCGTTGATGAAGATCAGAAAAATCGTAGAACCTATGATTAGTTTTGTCAGACTTGGCAGATTTCTTATTGAGGCTAAAGTAAATGGTGGTGTCGTCAGCGTAGATGCCTACTTTGGATCTGATTACATCAGGGAGATCGTTGATGAAGATCAGAAAAATCGTAGAACCTAGGATAGGGCCTTGAGGAACACCCGAGAAAGTATGATAGGATCTGGAAGCATGCCCGTTCAGGACAAACTTTGAATGAATTTTCTATCATGCAAGAAGTTTGCTCCAAGTATTTTGGATTATTCTAATATCTTTCCTAAACAAATCAATTTTTCCGTGCAGTTTTGCCAGATGTTAGTGCCTTACCTTGTCTAACGCTTTGGTATAATCTATACAGCATACATATATACCCTTCTGCATCTGTGTTACGTCTTTTAAATTCAAAGCAACAATCGACAGTCATTCCAAGTTCTTGCTCTGCTCTTCATTATCATAAAGTCATTAGATTATTTATTGTTTATCTCTGCTTGTTTTGCCTTGATTTTTAAATTCTCAAAACCGTTCTTCAACATTCAGTGACACCAAAATACAAATACAACTGCCACTTTTTTAATTTTAAGCGTGTCTGTCTAGTTTCCATTTAAAACTTTCAATGTATTTTTATCATTTCACTCTCAAACAAGTGTGCAAGTGTGTTACAGTGAGAAAAAATTATGGAAACACGGGGTATTGAAGAAAGAATAAGAGACGAATGGGATTCACGAAGACAGAAGATCGTTGACGTTGCATTTAGTTTTCTAAAGAATGTAGCTATCAGTAAAGAAAGTTTTTGAGTTTTGGGTTTTGTTTAACGGCATATCAACCCCTGTGGATTATTTAATGCCCAAAAAGGTGGGCATGAAATTAGGGTATTTTTTTTAAATGTTCGCATATAGGGAGGAGGCTGATTTAGTCAGATTTTGATGGAAATTTTTTGTTTTTATTTTTTTTATTTTAGAAAACTTGAAATGTCTTCTAGCTATGTATTCAAAATCTTTTGCTCAGAATAATTTTTTCCTTCAAAAATGTCTGGTAATAGTTTTTTCTTCAAATATGTATTGTTGGTAATATTTTTCCTTCAAATATGTATATTTTTCTATAAAATTCTATGTTTATGTATATATTTCTATAAAAAATTATTTTTATACTTTCATAGTGTTTTGACCCCAGTTTGGCGGTTAACTATTTGCCCATAGCTGGGACCCTAACAGGTGCTACTACTCCGGGTCAGGGTGGACCTGGAAACAACAGCAATTAAGAAGTGGTTCTATGCTCTTCGCAACCTTCCAAACAGAAGCCTTCCTGTCGGATGCAGCTTACCGTCATGCCTAGGACCAGAAAAATAAGTAAACGGAAGGGAATTTCATAGGTGGGAAGTGCGAGAAAAAAACTGTTGAAGAAGTGGGGATTACGTTTAACTATTCCAACAGTAAAAAGTGGGACCTTGATGCCAATCTAGTAGCATGCTTGAATTCCCGTTTCCGGGGCACCAGGAAAAAAGCTCATCACTTGTTATGAAAATATTTGTAGAAAAGACAGAAGAAAGTCATGGACGATGAGAAAGTGATTGCAATCAAGATGTCAAGTCAGAAGCAATTACATGGCAGATCCTTCTTAGTCGAAAACCTTGAGATGAATAGCAGAAGCAGCCGACTACATGTTTCTGCCCTAAAATTATTATTTGTTGAACAAGTTTTTTTTATAAAATAACAAATAGAAACTATCACTAAATTATTGCCATTAACGTAATCAGAAGGATTATTCTGAAATGAATTAATTTGTTTAGTTACCGAATTTGTTTATATACAAATTTCACATCGTCATTTCAAAGAAAAACGTATCGATTTGGGGCTTTTAATATTTCGAACCATGCTGGGGGAGAACCTTGGATGCCAGTCAGTTGGTCGGTGCTGATCATGATGAGGAAAATGAAGTTTAATGACTACTATAGAGTAGACATTAAACTTGAGTTTAAAACTTATTGAGTAAGCGTTCTGAACTCAAGCAAAGATGAGTTTTGTAAAAGCTTTAAAATTTAACCGTTTTTAAGTTTAACAGAAAAATGTAAATATTGCTTTTTTCAAATTTGAAAATGATTTGATATAATTAGCAATTATTTTATTTTACTTTATTATATTTATTTGAAGGTTATTATAATTGTATTGTCAATGAGCATGTTGTGGATAAAGTTTGGTAGGTCTTCATGTGTTGACAAAGCAATATATAATAGCCTTATTCACATGTAAAAAAGACTGAATATAAAGGAAGCATTATCGATAAAAAAAGCCAACACTGAGTCACATCAACCAAAAAAACCAACCACAATGAATTGACCGTGTTTGGAAAATTAAAACATTTCTATAACTCTAGATACATAAAAATTATGCATTCAGGTAAAGAGTAAAAATAAAATAATCCTTGACAATGTCTAAAATTATAGCCGAAAACATTCGAATATACAGGAGCATTCCGAAAATTTCTACATAATTTATGTTCAGGAAAGAAGAAAACATACGAACAAAAAAAAAAAACATTAAATAAAAACCTAACGGCAGTTCCTTATCAGTCATTCTTAAAGAAGCTTGTAATAAAGAGCGATTGCTGTCCAAATATATATATATATATATATATATATATATATATATATATATATATATAAGAAGTCATTACAATAAAAAAAATTAGCAACCTGCAGATACTTCTTCTTTTATGTACCTTGTCGCTTCAGAACGTAGGCAATAATGGCCTTCCACGTCTCCCTATCCCTGGTGGCTCTTAGCACGCTTTCTCCTGCAACGTCTCTTAGACCCCGTTCTGTCATCCACCTGCTCAGGCCCTTTAAATATGTTATCCGCTGCTTTCCTCTGTCTATTTTTCCTTCTATCTGGCCTGTTAGTATCAGGTTCTCTAAGCCCTCCTTCCTCACTGCATGTCCCAGGAACTTCAGTTGTCTCTTCATGATGCTCAATATTAATTTCCTTTTCGTTTCCATCATTTCCAAAACCTCGTCATTGCTTACATGCTCGGCCCACGATATCCGCAGCATCCTTCTGTCCCAATAAAAAAAAACTAACAATCTGCAGAATTACTGACAAAGAAAGATATTAAATAACAAAACTTCGTATGAATAAGAAAAAAATCGGAAGCAGTAGCAGAAGAAACAAAATCTTTGAAGAGTGAAGACATCACAATAATGCCGTCACGAAACTTTGAAGACGGCATTACTCGGCTCAGGTAAGTGACAAACCTCTCTCCACATTATATATATATATATATATATATATATATATATGGGTTCTTGTATTATTATTTACAAAGGTTAGCTTAATATAAGGTGGCACAGATAACGTGCACGCAGTTAGGATCGAACTCACTACTCAACACTCAAGCCACTCCAAGACGCAAAAGGTTAAGGTTGGATGAGCATTAAAAATAACTTCAGATGAAGATGAGATAAAAATTGGAAACAAAGGCAATAGTTAAAATTTCTTAAAACAGATGAATTGTGTGATTTAATATGAAAGATGGAAAAACTTGACAAGCGTTTGTCTTTTCAATCTAAAAGCCACCTGTGCTCTTAGAAGTGGCGATTTTTAATTTGCGTCTCGTGTGTTGTGGAGATGGACTTGATTAAAAATATTGTTCAGAAATTTTTTTAACAAAGATTAAGATGAAACTAAAGTCGCATAAAAGCATGGCCTTACCGCCTTAGGTGTAAGAAGGCCACTTTATCAAGAAAGGTTCTGGGGTTTTATTCAATTTCACTGAAATTGTTGTATTAATGGAGATGGTATAAACAATATATAGTGTTCACTGTATCCGCGGTTTTGCGTTCTAAGGTTTTACTTACGGCTAAACCAAGGAATAATCATTTAAAGATGTTTACTTAATAATGCTCTAAAGTCACAAATAGAATGAGGATATGTCAAACAGATGCAATAAAATGCTTACTTTAAGTGTAATGATGTAGCTTCTTAAATTAATTATGAAACAAAAAAATCGTTTCCTGAGGTTGTTAAAATTTACGACAAGATCGAATATTCATAACCATTTTTTTATATATAATTTCGCCGTTGGATATTTGAATTAGTATATCTACGATACACTAGAAATGCTAGTATATCCTTATAATGGAGCTTTACATACGTGAGGGGGGCGGTGTGCAGGCGAAATTGTTCAGACGAAGGACCCGAAATGGCGCACATTCTCTCCTGAAGACACCAAATTAATTTAAATGTAAATTCGAGAGGAAGGCATTAAAAAGAAATGTAAATTCAATGAAATTATATGCCGTAGAGAAGCTCGGTGGAAGTGTCACTGATATGAGGAGCATTATACAATCAGCTCGCTTTCCAGGTGAGTTTTATTTATTTTTCAAGTAATTTCCTTATTTGAATCGTTCAATTTTTTTTATTAGTTATTGATATTAATATTTCTTTAACATTTTCTTTAAAATTGAGCTTCATCATGGGTGACGCCATTGAGGAACGTCAGAGAACATTTAGTATCAGATGTCGTAGCATTACACACCTTCATTTTACAGACGACATAGTTGGTGTAGCTAACAAAGAAGAGGAAATTGTCAGTCTGGCGATGAACTTGGATGAAATATCCTCCAGATATGGAATGAAGATTAATGCTGGAAAATTATGACAAAAAAATGGCATTCAAGTCAATGTGCTATATCCTGTCATGATTTTGGCTGCACTGCTCTCCACATTTTCTGTCGTTTGTTTTTGTCTTTTTGTTATTTCTCCTAAACCTTGTTCCGCCATTCATTTACTCAAGCTAAATATGTTATGCGTTGTTTGCCGCTGAAAATCGGATAACAGTGAAAGGATTGTTGGCTCTTATAGCGTTTCATTCTAATTTTATTTCTCTCTTCGACGGTGGATAGGATATCTTCCAACGCACCGGATTCTTGTCGTATCGTGCCTCACACTGCCTCATTTGCGTTCTATATAAAAACTGCTTAGGATCTGTCTGTAGAAACTCATGATACAAGTTTTACTAATAAAGCCATAGCTAGAGAGAGAGGGTGTGGATTCATATCTTTCCCCAAGGTATTTTCCCCGTAAATGAATATAACGAACCAAACGCGAATTTGAACTCGGCTCTCCAGTTAATGATTTCAAGTCATTATCCAATACACCACTCGCACATTCAAGTTTACTGAGGTCACTTCTAAAATGAATATATTCATAACATTTGTTAGGTTTACCTAGTAAATCTGTTTTGAAATATGTTGCTGTGTTCGTATCATATCCAGTTTCATATCATATACTTCGTCATCGTCTTTTAAACGCACCTAACAATTTAGACAGTCTAACCCTCTCTCATCTCTACAGGCTGGCACACATTTTAAACCAAGTTTCCTACACGAACACTGACCAAGAAATAGATTTTTTGTTGATTTTTTTTTGTTGGAATACACAATATTAGTAATGTAATATAACAATCTGGCCCCACCCGAGAAGAGGGCTGTTGCAAGCGGGATTGTTTTCCGGTCGTTGAAGGGAACGGATGTTTGTTTGACCTTTGTTTCCGGCAGTGGCGGAAATGGCTACAAGAGGTAGACAGAACAGGTGTCTCTGAGAATTACGTGGGCGTGCGTGGGCGTGCGTGGGCGAGGCAAAATCCGGAAGTCCCGGTTTGGAGATTATAAAAAGACCTCGGCGCACGGATTTCAGACAGAGAGAGACGAGACAGACAGACAGAGAGCCAGACCAGACCAGAGGAGCAACAGATACGACGACACTCCCCCGTCAACCCCTTAGAGGCGCGCTCTCTCACTCTCTGTTCCCTAGGCTACACGGTTCATCGTCATTAATAAAGATATCACTTGATATATTTTTATATATATGCGTGTTTGTTGTATATTGCTATATAACAGTAAGATCTTTAGGGGAGGTTGGCATATGTTTATACCTCTCAAGTTTCCATCCCCACTTGAATGGATCTAGGGAACGTTCAGTCACTGTCTTGTTATTTTGCCACGAGCAAGTACAGCGTAAATTGTCGCCATCATATTTTTAAATTTTGCGCTGTGTTTGTTTTTGATTTTGTCGACTGCACAGTATAGTTAGGTCAGTTGGGCACTGTCCGTGAGAACAAGACGCAATTCATTCCGCCAGACATTTGGAAACAACATAATTCTTGGCATTCAAGCCGGAAGCTTCACTACGTACATTTCATTGTTTATGGCTGTCAATCTAAGCACTGTGGATTCGAAAAGAGTTAGGTGATTACAAAGGTACAGCAGCTCGGAAAACTCAATATGATCGAAAAGTAACCTCCAATTTGTTGGTGAGGGCCTCAGACCTAACACTATATCATGTGCCTTCAGGAGGTAGTGCTGCCTCGGGTCAAGTGGGCGGCAGCTGGAAGACTTTATGTCTGAAAACAGATCACTGCCTCATAATCACGATATCTAGTCATGACTGTCAGAGAATTTATGTAACCACATTAACCCTTCATCTGGCTGCCTACACCCCAGACTGCAATCTCCGTGGGGTGCACTTGAGTTAGAGACCAACAAAACTTCTTGCAACACCAAAAAATTATGAAAGCAAGGATTATGGTAGCATTCAAAAAGAGACCGCCCAGGAGTTTCCGAAGACGCCGGGAGGCTGTGGTTGATGTCAATGACGATTTTATTGAATAAATTTTAGCATTTCAAGATATTTTTGTTTTATTTCGGTGAAAATGTTAAAATGAGATGTCAGTGTTATTTTCATTTTTGTGTCATTTAGACGACAATTTATCCATCTCACTCTGTAGATGCGTAATACGGGAAACCAAGTTGCACGTTTTATAGAGGAGAGTCTTTCCGTTTTGAACTTCGGAGAAGGTGAAATCCTCATCTTAAACTTTATATCCACCTGACCCCCTTGATCATCTGATTTATTTCCCTTGTACGACTTGGTAAAAAGCTGGGCACCAGCAGCTCCAATACTGCCAGCATTTGCATCTGTTTGAGCAAATATGTTTTTAATCATTTCATCCCAATCAAGGCAATAGAACCTCTAAGATGCAAGAGGTTATTGGGTGTGGAAGAATATGAAAACAGTTACTTTACTAAGGAGTAAGTACAAAAGAAGATTAACCAAGAGGAAAGTAGAAAGCAATTGATGTTGCATTTTTGCTCTATGTATGACGATAAATTGGATGTGCGTTGTGATGCAGTAGATATCGGCTCGGAACGTGAAATCAGAGAGCCGAGTTCGAATTCCAGTTAAATTCGGGTAAAAACATCAGTTAACTAGACGAAAGTAATATAGAAATTTAATAATATGAAACACTCATTTGTCCAAACATAAACTCAAACGCCCACTTATTCTAACACGTCAATAAATACGAAAAAGAAACACCCAGAATACAAAAAGCGACGCGCATCCACCAGAGAATTAACATGACGGGTCATCTAACGGTGGAAGAAAGGTGGGGATTAAACTAAAGAAAATGAGGTCAGAAATAAAAGGAGCGGGTTTCAAGAACACCCACGTCGTCTATGGACATGGAGAAGCCCAGGAGGTGACACTAAAAACCAGATAGACTATATAACCATAAACAACAGATTCAGAGATGCAGTAGTTCAAAGCAAAGCCTATCCAGGCGCAGACTGTGGCAGCGACCACGTTCCAGTCATTTGCAAACTAAAGGTGAAACTCCGGAGATTGAAGAAGCTTAGTGCAGTACCAAAACTGAAATACAACACACTTGTGAATGACCTCAACTTATAGAAAGAATACACTAACAGCGTGAAAATCAAATATGAAGTACAAATTGGAAAAGGACACTCAAAATGGGCCTTGCTAAAGGAGGCAATAGTGACATCAGCAAATAACATTGCCCCAAAGGAAATTAGGCGCAGAAAAAAAAACGAGTAGATGACTGAAGAGATTCTGGACATGATGCAAAGAAAGCAGAAAATGATATCAAGACATGGAATGGAGTACAGGGAACTACACAAGGAAATATTAAGAAAATGCAGACAGGCTAAAGAGGTGTAGCTCAATGACAAATGTGCAGAAGTAGAGAGATTGAGCAGGAATAATAAAGCAGACATACATAAAGAAATAAAAGAACTGACAGGACAAAAAACCTGCTCTTCAACAGGATGTATAAAATCTAAGGATGGAACAATCATTTTGAAGAAATAGGAAATACTTCAACGATGTGAAGAATATATAAAAGATCTTTTCCACGATAAGAGAGAGCAATCAATAATGTACAAAGATGAGGACGGACCAGGAAATATAAAATATGAAGTAGAATCTGCAAAAGCCAAACTAAATAGAAGCAAAGCAGCTGGACCAGATGGCATAGTCATAGAGCTGCTGATAGCCCTGGAAGAATTAGATAGAGAGAAACTTACAGAAATAATAAATAAAATTTATAATAGTGGTGTAATACCAGATGACCTCAGCAAGTCTATCTTCATAGCACTACCTAAGAAGCCAGGAGCAAACGAGTGCGAACTCCACAGAACCATCAGATTAATGAGCTATATCACAAAACAACCGTCCGAATCCTGATGATTAGAGCAAGAAGCAGAATCAGGCCAGAGATAGGACATGAACAGTGCGGTTTCGTCAAAGACACTGGAACAAGAAATGCCATATTTATGATTTGGATGGTCTCTGAAAGGGCAATACAAACGATGAAGGACTTATACCTGTGCTTTATTGATTATGCGAAGGCGTTTGACACAATAAGTAACAAAGAATTGATGGAGATGCTCAGCAGCCTGGACACATTTGGGAAAGACTTGAGAGTAATCAAGAATCTTTACTGGCATCAAACCGCTTGTATACGGACAGGTAATGAATTCAGCAGATATACAAAGATAGAAAGAAGGATGTGTCTTTTCACTAGATCTGTTCAACTTGTACAGCGAGAATATTTTGAGGACCCTAGAAGTTATTCCTGGATTTGTCATCAGAGGCCACAATTTAAACAACCTAAGGTACGCAGATGATACAGTACTGATAGCAGACACAGAAAGGAAGGTACAAGACCTCATACAGAAGGTAGCTGAAGGGAGTGAGAAGAGAGGACAACAAATAAACTGCAAGAATGCATGATCATCAGCAAAATGAGCAACCCAAAATGCCAAATACAGGTGAGGGATACTAAAATCAAGCAGGTACAAAAATTGAAATACCTGAGAAGTGTTATAACAGAAGGCGAATTTACATGGCGAAGGAAGTATTCCAGAAGTTGAGTAAAGTATTAAGAAACAGGACAATTTCGCTAGAAACAAAGAAGAGAGTACTGGATTGTTATGTGTTGTCTGTTCTTCAACATGGCAGTGAATGGTAGACAATATCATCGAAGATGAAGGAAAAACTTGAAGCAACTGAAATGTTGTTATACAGAAGGATGCTGCGAATATCATGGATCGAGCATGTGAGCAATGAGGAGGTTTTGGAAAGGATGGAAACGAAAAGGAAATTAATACCGAGCATCAGGAAGCAACAGCTGAAGTTACTGGGACATGCAATTAGGAAGGAAGGCTTGGAGAACCTGATACTAACAGGCCAGATAGAGGGGAAAAGAGACAGGAGAAAGCAACGGATGACATATTTGAAGGACATAATCAGGTGGATGAGGGAACGAGGGTTGCATGTTGTAACAGGAGAAGGTGTGCTAAGAGCCACCAGGGATATCGAGACGTGGAAAGCCATGATCGCCTACGTTCTGAAGGAAGAGGGCACATAGAAGAAGAATGAGTATACAACAGCTAAGTTACCTTGAAAGAAGAAACCAAAGGCAAAAACAACTCTGATCTAACATACTTTCGCAGGGCGTTGCCAATGTTCAACTAGAACAATTTGCTTATGCTTACACGACATCAAAGTGCTACTCTAAATCGGCCTCTCTTACTCAACACAAACGCGCAAGATTCACTCACGTTTTGTCAAATTCCGAGGGGTGAGGAGAACCGCCAATTTTCCATCCTGATCTTTGCCTAAAATTAATGCTTATAGAAGATCAGAAACAGGTGAACTTCTCTTTCCCATAGAATTTCTTCTGGTGTGTCTTACATATAACAACACTCATAACGCCTAGCAAGAAAAAAAAAACACTGAGTGTTCATCCTTCGTCAACGACTGTACCATATTTTTACAAACAGAACTGTCCTCGTTGACGAAAATTCTTTCCACGTCGCATGCGAAACATGATACTTTCACTAAACTTGCTCAACGGGACTGCGACCGTGCAATGAAAGGTGTTATCCAGAGTCTCCACCGCCACATCGCTGCAAACGCAGTTTGGAAATTTTTCTAAGCTCGCGGAACAAATCCTTTTGCCGACCCAGAGGGCATTTCAAATCAGCAGGCAGATAAGTGATTCCTATCATTATTGAAGCATTTCAACCCGGGTTCCTAATATCATATTGAGCAGGCTTCCTACTTTGTAAGACTGAGCTCGTCAATTCGATCACCTTGGATGGATCTCTAAATAACACGGGCCAATTCCTGAATATCGAAGAGGCCATCCGTCGCCCGGTGTTTTCGCGCAAATCAACATTCATGATAGAAGGAGCACGCGCTCCGGCGTAGACGGGGGTTACTCCTCTTTTACTAGTACACATTCTCAGGGATAGTAAGTTCTTACGGCTGTCTTTTTTCCAGAATTCGTTTTCACTATCCGGTTGCTGAAACATCCTATCTAGAAATACGATGCGAACCGTATGTTCCACAAATTGTCAACGCTAAGCATAACCAGTTTCTCACTAATGATATTAATGTGGCAGACGGAAGTGGAAGTACGGAGAGTTGGTAAACGAGAATCGGGTAGATGCGCGAGACACATAATTCCACCTTCCTTTACGATTTCTCCCTCACCACAGATGTCTTATATCTTCTCATTTCTTTGCCGATTTCGTTAATCTAATCGACACAAGAACCGAGATTTCGCCAGCATACGGGGAGTGCCTGGCCAAGGTAGTAGCTCTAGGTAGGTAAATTCCTTGTAGGATCTGATTCGTCTTTCACTTGCGAAGAAAAGGCTTCAATGCAGAACGTACAGAAAACGCAAAAGCAGACAACACTGACGAATGGAACGAGGCAATGCGAAAGTCTCTGATCGAGTCCTAGTCGCTTCCACCAGCGCATCGGGAAACGCATACAGAAATTCAGATCCAGGTGCGAAAGTACGTCCTAAAACCAGCCGTCAAACAGACAGACCCCAGAAATCGATGGCAAACCCTATCGAATACCTTTGACTGATCTAAATTGATCAGCGCGGTTTCATTGTCGACTTGCTCGATGATCAAGCGTACCATATAAACGCTGTCCTGAACAGACATGCCCTTCCCAGCACAAGCCTCTTTGGAGTCAATCAAACTTGACAGAACATCCTGTAAGGCGCTAGCTAAGATCTTATCTAAAACTGTATATGTAACATTCCGTAAAAACACAGAAGTTACCTAGTCTCTTCCAACCTTTCTTCCCTGGTGAAGCGTTGATCCATCAATCCCTGCTTCATCCAATTGTTGTAAATCAATTACAGCAGATGAACAAGGACATGCGATTACCTGAAGTACAGTTTGTAGAGTAAACCATCTAATCTCTGTAATTTAACCTAGGAAACAAACCTCAGATCTTCCCAGATTTCTGACTCTGTAATGGGACTCGCTTACCCAGCTGCTTTAACCGTGTCGCGGTGGGAAAAGGCGGCTAAATAGGCGTCGAAATGAACAGATCCTGACAGTAGTCAGGAAAGACCTCACATATGCCCGTGTTTGTTGTCACGGTCCGTTTATTCAACCATGTGAAACACGAAATATATCGATGGGACGCATTTCTATCTTCCTCTGCACGCAGTTCAGCAGCCATTATCGTCGCCTCTGAAGACATTCATTTAAACATAGAGTTAACTACCAGAGCTTGATCCTTTTTGATAAGCAAAGAGGCAAACTCTGTCTTTGCTAAGGCTACGTCCACACTATCACAGGATTTAATGACCCGATCAACTTTTTTCTCACCTGCGTTTGCGCTATTAATCTAGCTGGATTAAGTCGACGACTATAATCAGCAGCAAATGAGCCTATTTGGGATTTTAATTTATTCAACAACATATTCCCAAGTGCAACTTCCGTCAACTCCCACAGTAGCATTAGTAGCAGCTGGACCTAGAAATATTCGCGCACCAAACAATGATGCGTTCAATTGCCAGTAGTAAGTCATACTAATCTTAGGCTTATCTAACTTTACACGAATCCGGAAGAGTCTATATTCCGAATAAACTATATATTAAAATCTTGGACACTCTAAGAACCCTACATCAACTCTCTTTACTAAAACTTGGTCGAGGTAGCTAGAACGCACCACTGCATCCGAGCAGCCTCTTTTTCGTCCCTTCCACACTACCCACCGAATGGTGCTAATTCTCATTTTGATATTTATTTACACGATCAAACTTGCCTAAAAATTCTCGAAATGGTTCAACACCCCGGTTGTTAGTAGCTGAATTTGACCCTATACGATCTATGTCAGCATTCCCCGCTAAAACTACAGTCCAAGATATCGTCAAAAACGTCTCGATCCAACGAAACATGTCAGGTCGCTTAACATGGCCACTGGGCGCATAAATCTTAAAGACGAAGAATCTTATCCGTTATTGTAATATCCAGCATGCAGAGCCTGTCCGCCAGATCTGCGAGGGTAAGAGACCACATCTCGCATCTAAAGACTTGCTCACCAGTCAGAAAACTCGAGCGTCAATAAAACATGCTGAATAGAGAGAAAACCCCATAGTCAGAATGTTCTAATTACCGTGAGTTGAAAACGGTGTCTCCTGTACTTTCACTCCTGGACGCCGAAGATTGCGAATTAGCTTCGTCCAGCGAGACTTGATCTCATGCTCCGGGCATTCACACTAGCCAACCAGAGAAACATTATCGGAACGATTGACGTTGCACTTCTACATTGAACATAACTGAGCACAGTACACTTAGGACATTTTTCATTGAACCCGTTCCCATCTCCATCTGGATGAAGCCATCAAGAGAAAGACCACCAATGTCCTAGAAGAATGTTATTTTCAAGGATCTATAAAAAAAAAGAGAAAGTGAAAGCCTTCCCGAACAGAACTGATTGAGTTACTTCACTTTTTCTTCTTCTAATTATATCAAGAGTGAGAAAGTATCGCTTGCCTCTTTTCGAGATTCTTGCCTCGATTTCATTACAATCAGTAGCTGCTTTGCATTGGGATAGATTCTCGGGTCTTCAATATCTTTCCCACTAAACTGCCTGAAGTTTAAAAAGGTTGTTAAATTGTGTATATTCCGGGATTGTGATAAAGCCCTTTCAGACAGTTCTGGTGTCACTCGGCACACGTCTTCACCAATTTACAGAAATCAGTTGTTGGGATCCGCTGCCTTTTTTCAATTTTCTTGGTGAGTTTATGGGTTTATAAGGATGGATGGTTTTGTTGTCCATGTAAGAGTAATTATTCATTTTTTATAGGGTCATTATAGTGAAAACTCTTTTTAGTGTGCCTATTTTGAAGGGGTAGGATCAATGATCTTAGCAGTGGGGTAAGGTCCGTGATCCTATTGGATGATGAACTAGACGCAGCAGAGGGTGGGGAGCCCGGCACGCTAACTTTGATATTTTTTCAACCGTTTCGCTTCTAGCTTTTCCTTCAAATTCTTTAATTTTTCTATATTCTCCTAACTTCATTCAATCTTTGCATTTGGATTGCTATTTTTGCATATGAGGTTGGTAAAGATAATAGGCTGTAGGTGTGTTTAACCCTTGGGGTTTCAGGGTACTGAAGCTCTGCTGTTTGGCTCTTCTTTCTGCTCCTACAAACGACACGTCAATACTTTTCTTTCTTCTCTTTGATAGCACTAGCGGAAGGTATTGGCATTGGAAAAATGTGGGGCTCGCGCCTACTGAGAGTTTGATTCCATCAGTCCAACCCGCTGGTAGGCTCACTATAGACGCCTCGTATTTGTTCATACTAAAAAAACGCAGCTAGGTACTCTCCAACAAAGAGAAAGTGGCTTTGTTTACTGACATAAAATCTTTTACCTACTCTCATATTCGGTACGCAGAACTAGGAATTGTTATTAATTACCATCTAGCTACTTCGTGACAATCTTCAGCAGTGGGCAGCAGTATGTCTCACATGAAAAACAATCCCTTTTATGAGTCTCTGGGGTTTGAATCCCAGAAATATCTGAGATCAGATCGCTGTGTTTTTCTTGGAGCGACAAATTTTACATTAACACTTGTACAACATGAAGTCTGACGCCATTCACTTTCCAACCTCTGTAACTGTTGGGAATTTTCTACTTCAGTTGATGTTCATAGCGTTTGGTCCTCTCCAAGAATTCCGTGAGGTTAATAATACAACTGAGGAGCGGCTTCTACCATGCGGGCAAATTCTTCGGCTGTTTTCTTATCTGATACTTCTGGAAAATTATGTTTATTTGTAGCAGAGCTGCTAGTTTTCTTTCTTGTTCGTTTTTGGGTGATAATCTCACTTGTTTTTTCTTTTCTATCGAGTGGGTTTGCTTTAGAAGCAGAACCGAAAAGAGCCCTTCTTATAAACCAACCTCTACTAGGTTAAGTGGCAATTATTTTTAGATATTTTTCCTTGTCAAAATATAATAATTGTAGAAAGGTGGAGGTGCAAACAATAAACAGCATCAAGACCTAAAACAATAATAAAACGTCCTTCTAAAAATAGATGTTATAAAAAAATCAACAACAACAGTGGTGGCAAAAATGACAATGCAAAAATATTCAATAAAGAGGTAAATCTGGTTAAACCAGAAAAAAACAAAAACAAAAATCGAACTATCACTGAAATTTTTAAAATGGTTAAACAAAAGGGTTTCATTTATAAAAAAACTAATGAAAAGAAATACGATAAAATTAAAATAAAAAGATGTAAAATAAACTTTAATCAAGGACTAAAAAGAAAATAAAGTCCGACGATAAAAAAATAGTCTGACTAAGGACTATAAAAAAAAATCAAAGTCTGTCCAATCCGAATTAAAAATAAAACAAAACCGGAAGTCTTTGAATATTAGACGTTAACTCCAAAAAATAAAATAAATGTCATCCGAAAGCCGAGGAGGTAAAACTGAAAAATCAAACGACTGATAAAAAAACAGTTGAAATGTCAAAAAACAATTAACAAAAAGCAATTTACAAAAAGTCTGGTAAGACTTTACACGAACGAGGAAAATAAAAGTAAAGATGGCGTTCAAAGCCGACGGGTAAATTGAAAAAACAAAAAACTGAAAAAAAATCAAAAATTAAATTAAAACAAAAACGAATAAATAAAGAAAGAAAAAATTAAATTTAAAAGTTTATTCTGGCAAAAAAACGTCTCAGTAAATATTTCCAAATGGTCTCTGTACTACACTGATTTTAACGGCACAGGTTTGCAAAACGGTCAATTCACGTTTACAAACGAGACTTAAATTACCATGACGACAAGCTTTTCCGGAGAGTTACCATACGAGTATTTATAGAAAAGACACAAAGGCAATTTTACGGCGGTAGAGAAATGACTGAAATTGAGACGCCAAGTTAGGACAAATATATTGCTGATTTTTCTTTAGATTGTTGTGGATCGCTAGATATATGACGGGAGCACCAGACAATATGTGGCAGCTATATTCTAATCATAGGCAAACCATGGTAGACATAGATATGTAAAATCAATTCAGGAGAGAACACAGTGAGCCAACTTTCTTAGCAGCTGACCTAGCAATGGATTCAATTTCACATCATTTCAACCGAGATCATTAGCCCAAGAAGGCGTAACGAATCATGCTGTCTGTTATCTGCTTGGTTAATTCTTTTTTCTTAACAATGAAAGGATGTCTATTTTTCCTAAACTCAATTTCATACAAATTGCCATTTCTGCAATATTTCACTTATTGGGTGGCTTTTTATCCTCAACATATTCTTGAATCCCATTTTTCATGTCTAAGGTATAGAAGCATAACAAAAAGGTCAATATCTACTGCATAGAAGGAAACAGTTTTTCTTTTTCTGGGTACATGTAATACTGTGAACGATACCAAAGTGCCTTCATCATCCAGGCACTTATGAAATGCGTGGCCAGCTATGGGAAACAATTCAGGTCATTGTTACTTGTTCGAATTATTTTAAATAAAATATTTCTCGCTCTTATCTATTTTTGCGGCATCTTTTATTACCACGACTTATGGTCAGATCATACGGAAAACACCGGTTTTCTCTCGATTCCCTGAGTTATGCAATATCGAGTCCAGTAAATAATTAGACGTGGACCCTATTAGAAATATCAAAACCTATAAACAATCTCCTATAATCTGAAATATATTTAGGATATTAAAAAAAAAAAAAGAGTTGATAAACCGTAAAAGAAAAACTAAATCAATCAGTCGACTTTACCATCATATCAAGTGAGTAAGTAGAATAAATTAATATCTGATGTTCCTGGTCTTTTTCTAAAAGGTCATCACATGTATTCCTAAAAGATTATGATGGTTGGGAAACCATATTTCAAATACTGTTGCATCATTTCATGATGTGTTGCAAAGGGATTTCAGATTACTTTTCGAAGGAGATAGCCACCATCAAATGTAATGGAAACGAAAGACCACCACCCCTAAAAAAGACAAAATGACTTACCGACCAGAGAGTCTATACATGCCTTTGCATGTAAAATATCCAGAAAAGAAAATGGCTGCCCCTGAATCAAAACATTTAAAAATAATGTCACGCGAGACCTTTCGAGATATGCAAAGTAGACTCTAAAATTACTGTGAATACCTTTTGTTTCTTAGTTTTGTCTCGTGACTGGTGATTTCTTTGAGCGGATGTTGCTGATGTAACTCGAAGGTAGTTCAAAGCGATTGTGGTTAACGCGAATTTTCCCCAATTGCTCATGAATTTATTTCTTTGCTGTTCCCAACGAACGTGTTTGCAACTGACGGTAGAAACTTTGTCAGCACATTTAGCTGCAAACCACTTGGACACTTAAAGAGTGTTCTTGGTTTGAGGAATCTGCGGGGACATAACACCAGACACGGGAAAACCAACTTGTGCTGTGTCATTTCTTTATATATCTTAGGTTTACTACTCTGCTAACATCAGAATCATCAGAAAATCATGCGTCTTTACTTTGGTGAACATTTGACATCTTGTGTTTGTCTATATTCGAAATTCCTAGCACCTGAAGAAGGCCGGAGCGTACACCGGCCGAAACGTCGTACAAATGGTAACAACGATGGGGGCAATAGTCCAAATAATGTAAATACATGACATCTTGTGTTTGCAAGAGATTACTTATTTGCGAATCGCATTATACTATCTTTGAACAAGGCTGCGGTGTCTGGTGCTGGTTTGTATCTGAATATAAATCTGCAACATTACTCTGTCGATCTAAATGAACAAGTAAACTTTTAAAACAAAGCCATTGGGATAATTTCAACAGTTTTCTTTAATCATAGTACACATAATATCAAATGTATCAAGCGAAACTTTATTTTCCAGAAGGCTCGTCAAATTTTAGCAGCTTTAAAAGACCAGTTGTTTAAAGAAAACATGGAATCTGGTATAGTAGCCGCTGTGATTTTTTTTACAAATTTTTTACCCAAGACAAAACTCATACAAGGTAGACGGGTACTAAATGAGTTTGCTGTATAAACATAAGGAGGAGCGGTAAGAAGCGCATGATTGACATTTTTTGCGACCTATCAAACTTTCGCATGTTATTTAAAATCAGAAATTATTTATAGATCGAAAGAATTTGTTTTCGATAAAAACATTAAAGTTATACTAACTAACCCATAGCTGGGGTGGAGAAGAGGTGAAGTCACACCTTTCCAAAGGGCATTTGTGCGTAAAATGAGCACAAATGGACTTGGGAACTGGAAAGTGTTCATCCATCTAGATACTGAAGTTTCGACGTTGTTTAACTTCTGTTATCGTATAGAATCCGGTGTTTCAACGTGATATGAAATGCAGATTATATGCATTGTGGTGCAGTGCATATCGACTACTACATCACTAGCTGTGTATCTACTTGACGCAGCGTGCGAGTCTTGTATTTGTTGATATACTATTATTTCCAACATCCGTTTTGGTGATTACTCGCGAATAGACTTTCAGGCTTACCGCGTCGGTGACGAAAACTACTAAACGAGAAATCGGTGAGCCATGTTCATATTTCAGTTGAATTTCCTTGCATTCACTTACGCGCAAACACGCTTGGAAAAAGTATTAATCCGTCAATTTCCCCCAGTTATGGGTTAAATAACAGGACAGATTGGGTTCCACAGCCTTGTCTAGCAACTAGTCTACCGCGGAAAGCAATGGCAACCTAGTGCGGGATAATCTTCTGCTCAGTCAGTCATGCCTCTTTCGAAACATGATCGCCCAAGCGTGTATCACGTATGGCACTTAACTGACTGACTGATGGAAGGTAACGGTCAACCCTAGACTTGAAGAGTAAGACTGATTGGAAAAGCATCTTCTCGCGAGTATTTTTCACGGGTAGCTTTTCTTCAGAAGAAGCTGTACTAATAAATTACGAAGAGAATGGTAACATTTCGTCGTAGTACTTGGATTGGTAGACCATAGCTATTACAATCTAAACTAGTGGAACGAAAGGAATTCAACTCGTCTGAACAATTGGCATGGAAATAGCGACATACTATCGAAGAACATGCGATGTTTCTTCCGTGCGAAAATAATTCATCACCGACAAGAACGCGTAGATGCTTTTGAAACTGGGAGATGAGAACTAGAAAACTCCAGCCCAAACACGTGAAGAATCTGGCTGTATCGCAACAAGTATATTGCATAAAACTAATCCTGTTTTGACAACTGACGATCAAGAATACCATTTTTATCGCATTTGTGATGATATTATTATCTTTCTTGCACCTTTATAGAACGTCCATTCGTCTTTTCATTAAATAGTATTGCCATGTCTGCTTTGGTACATTTGCTATGTATCTACATCCTTTTCTTGTAAAATTAAACTTTCCAGCACTCAAATCTCTTACCCAGTCAAATTAACCTTCCGCCCACTGGCATAATTAAATTAAATTTATTTATTTATAACTTTGTTGATTTTGAATTTTGAATGTTTATTACACAGTATTAACATCGTATTTACTTGTAAAACTTGTTAGTAAGATGTCATCTGTCGGTTCTTCATCTGAATATTCCGATGCATCCGATAGTACAGCTCCAAATATCCGTAAGAGAGAAACCAAGCATGGCGTCAGGAGGGGAAGATACAAGAAAATTGATCCCGCCCCCAAAGAACGAGTGAGGATGGCTGCCAGGGATGGTAGTGGCTGGAAGAAAGTAGGAAAGAACAATCGGATAAATAAGAAGACCTCGATGGGGTTTCTTCGAAGTCAATCTGGGTCATTTCGGCACAGAAAAGTCCAAGCAGAACATAAAGAGTATTTACTGGAAAAATTGTCAGAAAATTCCTACAGCCCACTAAAGTCACTGAAGCAATATGTGATAAGCGAGTTCAATCTTAACCCGAGAAGACTAACCACAGGTATATAGTACCCAGAGAAAATGACGCCATTTTAATTACAATTTAATTAATTAAATTTCCATTACCTGATTATCTTACCTAAATAATATGTTTTTCAGTTCCTATTAATGTTAACTTAAAGTACAAAGTTTGAAGTGCGTGCATGTAAAATATTTTAAATACAGATTTAAATTTAATATTTTTATTATATTTTTAAAATCGGGTATGATATACCGATGGTTAGTAGTGGTGTAATTTTTATTGATGGTTAGTGTTCCAGGGTTAATGTGGGGACAAGTACAATTGACAGACACTTAAACCCAAAACAGATTACTACCAAGAAGGCTATCTGCCAGCCAGATACCATGAATAGTGACCAGAAAAAAAGAGAAACGGATGGTTTATGTGACAAGACTTTTGGACTTTTGGAACTACACCGTTTTTTCCAGGACGAGACCAATCTCAACTTATTTTTCAGACGATTACCAGATCGTGCACCCAGGAGTTTTAGAGCAGTGCTTTCCCTTCCATCAAACATCCACATTCTGGGTTTGACAAATTTGGTTGCCTGGAACAGGAAGTGGAAGAAGGGCCAGTGAAGAAGGATACATTCGGAGAATGGTTGTTGCCGGTACTATGTAGAGTCAGAAACGAGTATGGCATCATTGGAGAAAATACAGTTGTGATTATTAATAATGCACCAGCACTTTCTGAAGCCAAGCAGTACATTATGGGTGTTACTGGTCATGAGGAGTCGTTATACCACGTTTGCCCCCTGTAGTTATAGTCATCCGTGAAGGCGCATATAAAAAGGCACTATGCGTCAACATTCAAACAGATGGTGCAGCAACCACCTGAGTGGGTGTCAAAAATGGAGATGAGACTGGGCTATGTCGAATGTTCAAGATTCCGTTGGCTACTCTGCCCAAGTGCCTCGAGTGGTACAACCATATAGTGCGATACTATATTAACTGCCTCGCTGATGTGGTTTGTATGTAACTATTCCATGATTTGTAAATTTCTTGTTGTTTATATAATAAATTTAGAATGATCGTATTGTTTGATTAATTTGACTAAGTGAAAGATTAATTTGGCTAGGCAGAAGATCCCCTTGGGTAAGGCAGTATTTTATCTCTTCTCTCTCCAGTTACGGGTTAAATAGCAGGATAGATTGGGTCCTATAAGCTTGGTTGACAACCAGTCTACCGCAGAAAGTAATGGCAACCTATGCGAGAAAATATTCTGCCCAGTCAGTCATCTCTCTTTCGAGACATGATCGCCCAAGCATGTATCACGTATGATACATAACTGACAGAAAGCCGAAAAATATATTTGAACTGTTAAAACGTTTTGGAAATAATAATCATTTTCTAATACAAGTCTTGCTATTTAATCCATAGATAGAATGCAAAGAGTTGTATTCATACCAAGAACATTTGCGCATAAGTGAATATAATGATCTCGACTAGAAATCGACCTCATCTGTCCGACTTTTATACCGATTTTTTATCTATTACACCACTCGTATGGCCAAGCTTACAGCACTTGGTATTCACTAACGGTCACCCATGTAGGTACAATCAGCGCGTATGTTAGGATTATATTGGTGAAGAGATGTGCAGAAGCGACAGTCTGTTTTCTGCTTGAACACAGTCTTCAGAGATTGTATTCAGGCATGAAAAAGATTATCACAGTTGGTGTTGATATCAGTGTTGACTTTTTATACGTACGACCTATTTCAGATACGGATTACTTTGACCCGTAAATATAGAATAACTTAGCACTATATTTTCATCATACAAAAATATACACACACATATGCGTGTGTGTATGTGTGTGCATGTGTGTGTATATGTGCGTAGAACATATATATATATATACATGTGTGTATATGTGTGTGTGCGTTTGTATGTGGATGTGTAGGATGTGTAATAGTATCCGAAATAAAAATGAAGATGATGAAACAAAGGGAAACGTTTCTTTTTCTTGTTTTTTTTATTATTTTATCAAAGACGCGTCTCGCCAGAAAAAAGTTTATGCTATCTTTGTCATCATCAGTTTGACTACAAGAAAGACAAAACTATGTGTGAGGAAGATGCCTTGGGATCTCAGAGGATAAGTCGGTATCGTAAATCGAATTAATTACTCTGGCTTGTCACTTCCTGACTTGAGATTTTCAGACTTGAAGAGAGTCTGTCTGCATCCGTTGTTGCTGGTTTTATTTTTATATGTATTAGAGCCGTTTGTTATTGTAGGATTTTAATATATATATATATATATATATATATATATATATATATATATATATATATAAGCAAACAAACCAAGCGACCGATAATAACAGAAAAACAACGCACCCTTCAGACTATGTATAAGAATTAATTACACTCGGGAACACTCATTTTGTTGCATTTAAAAACAGACCTTTCTATAGTCAATTTGAGAGTGTTGATTTCGAATCTGAAGTCGGTTTTTTGTGTGCAAGCTACAGATTTTATGCAATTTGACATTTTATTCAGTTTTAAATTTTTCGTTATTATAGGAAAATATAGAAATAGCTTATTAATTTTTGTGTATTTTATTCAGGTAGGAATTTGCGTTTAGAAGTTTACGTTTGTACGCTTCATCTGGGCAATCTCTTTCAATGCTCCAGCAGTATTCAGTCATCATACTTTTGTCCCAGTGCCCTTGGTAGCGTTCTTCCATGATCTTTAGGTCTTGGTGGAATCGTTATTCTTGTTCGTCACTCACAGCCATCAGATTGTCAGGAAACTTATCAAGGTGGCTGTTCAAAAAATGAAGCTTGATGCTCATGTTGCAACCCGAGATCACGAACAGCGAGGAGCATTCTGTTCACAAGTTCACTGTAGCTCCCCGCCTTATTGTTTCCAAGGAAGTTCTTAGCGACTGCCACAAAGGATAACTATGCTGCCTTTTCTAAAGCGGTCACCTTAGCAACAAACTGATCATCACGAATTAGGGTTCAAATAGGTGGGCCATCAAACACGCCTGATTTGATCTTCTCAAATGATAACACTGGTAAAGCTGTGAAGAGTGTTGGAAACATTCACCTTCGGTTTCCAGTGTCTTGACAAATCGTTTCATCAAACCTAATTTGATGTGAAAAGGAGAAAAGATAACTTTATCTCTGCTTACAATTGGGTCTTGTATAATATTTCGCATGCCTGCTTCAAGGGTGTCACGAATAGGCCAGTCCTACTGGACTCAATTTCTGTCTCGTACTCGGCTGTTCCACATACAGAGGAAACATGGAAACTTTTTGAAACCTTTCCGTTGTCCAAGAAGAAAGTTGACCATCTTTAAGTCTACACAAATGATCCAGTTGTGCTCATGATACTTTAATAAGTCAATGACCATTCTCATATCATCATAGTCTTCCGGCAAATGCACTGCATCACCGACAGGTACTACTCCATAAACATTGCCATTATGTAAAAGAACACTTCAGACTGCGTTTTGAACTGTCTAAAAAGAGTCTCCATTCAGCAGGACTATAATACGGTACACCCAGTTTTTTGAGAAGCCCTG
Source organism: Ascarosepion bandense (assembly GCA_037127315.1). NCBI lineage: Eukaryota > Metazoa > Mollusca > Cephalopoda > Sepiida > Sepiidae > Ascarosepion > Ascarosepion bandense. Next base: position 1,134,270 of record JBBBDQ010000939.1, read on the forward strand.
GGATGTCATGGCAGTAAACAAAATGTCTGTCTTTTGAAAAGTCACAAAAAGCTGGTCACGCTTTCTGAAATATGATACTTTAACAGAGTGATCAACAAGATTTCTGCCTTGTAATCTTGATGCCAAAAACTCTGCTGCTTTCATTGAAAATCCTAAATCCCGCACTAAATCATTCAGTTCAGCCTAGGGAAGAGGCTTGGGGACGGGGAAAGGTTCAGTGTCTGAAGAACAGTTTCACGACTGTGAACACTTTTCTGACAATTCAGTCACAACTCTCTTGTTCGCTTTTATCATGTTCAATGTATTTATCGTCCAATGAAGGCAAGCCTTTGAAAACTGGAACAGGAACTTCTTCAGAGGGCGGAGCAGGCCGAATAGCTGAGGGAATGTTCGGCTACGTAATCTTATGTCGTTTTTTCCTCCCAACACCCGTTGTGTTTAGCATGCAGAAATAACAGTCAGTTACATGGTTAGTGGGTTCGTGCCAAATCATTGGAACTCCAGAAGGCTTCCTTTGGTCTAGTCTCGAAGCATTTCCCCACAGTTGTGGTACACAACCTGAGGAGCCCATTGCTTGTCTTGATCACCAAGATGGACTTAAAAATATGCCTTGTAGGCACGCCCTTATGAACGAGGATGTTACGTATCTGACGATTGAGTGTGTAGCATCCATATATGTAGCAGAAGGCATCGGGCTTGTTTCTGCAATGATATCTATTTTTAGAAGCCATGTTTGATCTGAAACAAAATACGAATGATCAAAATATTAGAAGCTATCTATATATATATAGACGTGAAAATGCTTATACATGGTTTACGCAAATTCACATTTGTACTATTTGATTAACCTCAAATTGGTTCTACCAGTTCTGCATTCACACCTACGACAGATACATTGTAATGAGCCCCCTCATTCCATTTTCTTTCTATTGATGAGTAGTAGTTCTACTAAAACAGCTTTTTTCTACGAACCGCTGCTTTCTGGAACCGACTCCCAAGTGGACTGTGCTCCGATCATTTTCAAACTTAATCAGTTCATGTCTAGGATAAAACGGTTTCATTCCCATAAACACTATCTCTTATTCTATAACTCACTAGCTTGAGTGACTCTCGGGCCTTAGACAAAGTGAACATTATTGTATATATATATATTCACTACCGGCCATAATTATTAGGCCACCCAAGTATTTTTAAAAAATGATGTATTTCATACTATTTTTTAGTATTTATTGCCAAGTGAATAATTGTAAATACTGCACAACAACATGTGCATCAAATGAATTTATAAATATTTAATAATTACCTATATTGAAGTTTCATTAATGAAAGAATGAAAAAAAAATTAGATTACAAAATCAGATTAGTTCATATTTTTTCTTTGTCTTGTAAAAATTAACAGAAGAACTATTCTATTTTTTTTTTAGAATTATCCACTTGGCAATAGATACTAAAAATAGTATGAAATACGTCATTTCTTTTAAAAACTGGGGTGGCCTAATCATTATGGCCGGTAGTGTATATATAAGATTTGATTTGATATCACAGAGCTTAATGCTTTGAATAGGTAGGGGACTATTTTTCCCTTAACTTTTAAGATCTTTTCAGACAACACTTCTTCAGAGGGTCCTGTTGACAAAGTTAACTGACAAACGACAGTAGCTTAACCATGTAGACAAAATTCGTTATGTAATTAAATGTAAGTAATTTCTTTTTCATTATCATACTCTGTTGTAACATTTTTTTATTTGTAAATTCTTTTTATAATGAATTATTTTTAATAGTTTTTAATTCATGACTTCTTCTTCAAGTTTGTCTCAATGGTTAGTCTTCTGTTCTTTTCAACGTTATCAACGGTGCCTTTTGAAGATGTGTTGTCCGAAAGGATCGTAAGGTTTAGAGAAGGAAAGGTTTCCTACCTATTCAAAGCAATACATATATGTGAGTGTGTGAGTTTTTGGACCTGTGTGTCCATATATGTTTATTATAAAAATATAGTTTTAAGTTTTATAGACAAAAGTGCTCAATATCAGGGATATAGCGTATATAAATATAAAAGAAGTAGAGAAGTAGATAGATAGATAGATAGATAGATAGATAGATAGATAGATAGATAGATAGATAGATAGATAGATAAGGAAAGAGAATGAGATAGATAGATAGATAGATAGATAGATAGATAGATAGATAGATAGATAGATAGATAGATAGATAGATAGATAGATAGATAGATAGATAGATAGATAGATCTAGACAGACTAGAGATAGATAGATAGATAGATAGATAGATAGATAGATAGATAGATAGACAGACAGACAGAGATAGATAGATAGATAGATAGATAGATAGATAGATAGATAGATAGATAGACAGCTGAGATAGATAGATAGATAGATAGATAGATAGATAGATAGATAAGATAGGATAGATAGATAGATAGATAGATAGATAGATAGATAGATAGATAGATAGATAGATAGATAGATAAGGAAGAGAATGAGATAGATAGATAGATAGATAGATAGATAGATAGATAGATCTGAACAGACTGAGATAGATAGATAGATAGATAGATAGATCTAGACAGACAGATAGATAGATAGATAGATAGATAGATAGATAGATAGATAGATAGATCTGAACAGACTGAGATAGATAGATAGATAGATAGATAGATAGATAGATAGATAGATAGATAGATAGATAGAGAATGAGATAGATAGATAGATAGATAAGGAAGAGAATGAGATAGATAGATAGATAGATAGATAAGGAAGAGAATGAGATAGATAGATAGATAGATAGATAGATAGATAGATAGATAGATAGATAGATAGATAGATAGATAGATCTGAACAGACAGATAGATAGATAGATAGATAGATAGATAGATAGATAGATAGATAGATAGATAGATAGATAATGATTGTGTATCTCTGTGACATGAATTTAAATTCTTTCAATTCTATGATTGTCCTGATGATTAAGTTTTATGCCCTTAAAATGTCAGGGATTCTTCACTGAAAGCATCAAGTCTTATTAAACTACGACGGTGATCATTACAATCTGAAATAGAACAGCAAAGGTGCGATAAAAACTATTATCGAATTAACCAATTAAAACATACCTATGCAAAGAAAATATTAAATTATTTAATTAAGAAATAGCAAAGCTTCGTCCATATCAATTCTTTAGTCTCTTGAGCAGTTACAGAAGGAAGTAATTTAATCGATATTTGGCCATAATTAAAGATATTTATGTATTTAACTTTTCATTTATTATCATTATAATAATTTCTTTGGGGAAATTTTAGGAAAATATGTTCAACACTTAATGACAATAGAAAATAGCCAAGACATCAAATGGCAGAGACGGAAAGACGACAAGTTTGCATAAGAACTACATGCGATATCGCCTTATAACAGGTCATTAAGCACAATAAGAATAGTGCGCATGCGTTGTCGGCTGGATGAAAATTATGGCGCTTGTCACGCTGAGAAATTTCAGTCGGATTTCGGAAGTTCTGTTTTTCATTATCTTTTTGTCTCAACTAATCGATAATGATTTGTTCAGATCGACGGCATCGTTAAGTGTTTGTCTTTCTTTTTTAATTATTACTTTGAAAATTTTTGCTAAAAAATATTGATATGTGGATTTTTCAAAATGAAAACCGTCCGCATTTACTTTATGTTTTTTTAAATTACTGAAATTAATATCAATTTTTGATTTGTGATAATAACAAATTACAATATTTCATTCAAGTCATTTCACTAATAATAAAATTATTGCGAGCTTACCAAAAAGCATTTTAATTAACTCCTACGTCTACTTTTTTATTTTAATAAAAGTTAGCTATAAGAGAAAGAAGTGGTCTTTAAAATCCAAACTATTTCCCAGTAGGATGCAATAAAATAAAAATTTGGTTGCTAAATTACAAGTTAAAGGTGTGTGTGTGTGTGTGTGTGTGTGTGTGTGTGTGTGTGTGTGCATGTGTGCGTGTGTGTGTGTGTGTGTTAGGCGGGGGGGTAACTAAAACAGTAAGTTCCAAAATTTTATTAAATTATATATAATGTTAATGGTAATATTAGCCATTTACCTGTAAGAAAATAGTTAGCATTTACTGGCCGAGTAGCTATTAAGTATTATTTTCGGTTGGAATTCATAAAATCTCTCTCATAAAACACTTTTTTAAGGAAAATTGGTTTCTCCAGGCCTGTAACTGTTATCGCTCTTTCCAGTATTGATAGTTGTTTCCTACCGTACTTTCTTATGTGCGTTGTGGTACAGTGGATATCGGCTCGGAACGTTTACTTACGCGCAAATATCCTTGGAAAAGGTATTAATCCGTCTCTTCCCTCCAGTTATGGGTTAAATAACAGGACAGATTGGGTTCTATAGCCTTGGTCGGCAACCAGTCTACCGCAGAACGTAATGGCAAACTACTGCGGGATAATCTGCCCAGTCAGTCATGTCTCTTTCGAGACATGATAGCCAAAGCGTGTATCACGTATGCCATTTAACTGCCTGTGAAATGTTAACATATTGATAATGTTTTTATTATCTCTTCGAATGATTCATTTTAGTTGTTGGTAGTTCTCAAGTGATGTGATTTCTATTATTCAGTACAGTTCTTTGCTTCTGATTCTGGAGCACTAGACCAGAATGTTCAATGCAGGATAACTTTTGCCAAGACCCTCATGACATGTTTTATGAACTGAAGGCTGTTTTGCCCGGTAACGTTGTTGCACGGCTTAATAGAAATCAACCGATGACATGTACACACCTGTCCACAAGGGTAGGGTTTATATGAAGTTGTTTCTAGTTTGGGATGAGCATATGGGTACATATAGGTCTTAGAAAAAATGCTCAGTATACGGCACCACCTGCATCGATATTCCACCGATACTTAGTCTTTTAGTGCAATGAGAGTAGTGCTGCTGCATGGTTGAAATACTCGAGATCTGACGTGTTTCCATTGTTTACCGAGGGAAACGTATACTACACATTGATCCCGCCCAAAAGAATTAGTATCACTTCAATCTCAATTCAAAGTTACAGATTCAGAAAAATCGGTGCAACCAAAAAGAGATGAACCGTAAAGTAATTGTTGACGAAATATTTTGATGTGGATATAACCACAATACTCTCCTCTTTCTAAATCTAAACGTTTTCATTAATTTTTTTAGTATATTTGAGACAATTACGATAATTTACACACAAGAATATAAAAATGTGCTTTCTTTGCCAGTTTATTAGGATTTCTTTTATCTGTAACTTTGCAATTTAACTTATATTTACCCCGTCCAGATTCCAACCTTTATATAAAATAAATTCATGTTAAAACATCCACCTTTAATCAAAAAGTATCATAGCTTCGATGGTAAGAAAAACCGAAGTTCTATTTTTAGAAGCTTTTGGCTATACTTTGGGCAAACGTTTGCAGAAAAGAATTTGTCCAATGAAGTTAAAAAAATCATATGGAATATAATTTGAGAGAGGCACTTGGGATTGGCCGACAAAACAAAAAGATTTCGTGCAATAACATTTCTTGGATTTTAGCTCGGAAGGATTATTTTTTGTCGATAACAACTTAATCCCATGAGCTAATCCTTGTAAATATAGGGTGCCACTATTTAAAAATTTCTATCGTCATGTTAAACGAAAGTCACAAACAGGTTTTCAACTTGTTACGTGACCTAGGAATGGTTTTCGATATTGTTCAATAATTTGATAACCTGTACTAAAAATATCCAAATTTTATCCAACTCCAAATATGTTAATGTTTAATGAATTTTTATATTATTTGAAGCAAAATAGAACAAATTTTCAGCACTGAAGTATAAATGTTTAGAGTCTATAAAAGTGTAATCATTTACACACCAAACAGGCAAAATTTTATGAACCTTACAACTATTCCTTAATAATTGTTATTAATACACAGTCTATAACGAAGGGTGCGTAAGCGAGTTCTCTTTCTAAACATGAGGCCCGTGTTCGAATTTCATCATGCTCTCTTAGGCTTTTTATTTTGTAGCTTTAGAGGATTTTGCCACTTTACATTAGATATATTGTGGCCAGTTGTTGCTGGTTAATATGCTCGTGAGAACGTCTGCCTTCCAAGGTAATTCTTGATGTTATTGGCTTGCAGAGACGATCCCAGCTCGCGACACTTTTAGTAAGTTCTTGAAAATGACACCACAGGTTAACAAAATCCCTGTGAGGGAAACTGGGTACTAAAAACTGTTGAGAAGCTGCAAAGGTTTGGCCGTGCTGGCCTTGTTTAAAATCTTGATTACCCAGAATCTGTAATTAAGCACTTCTCAGTATAGCTCCCGTATAAACAACAAAGCAGGCATGCATTGTAGGATTTGGCTAGCCGTCCTGACAAACGAGTACACTAAAAAAGTAGGAGCTGGTCATTAAGCACTGCAGAGTAATACAGGGAATTCGACATCAGGAAGGTGCAACGAAAATACTTTTCTTCTCTTTATACGATCCTGATACTTACAACTTGTCACTTCATCAATATTACAGCATTAATACATACATATATATATATATATATATATATATATATATATATATATATTGTAAGAAAGTGATAGAACACGTAGATTTTAAACCCACTGTTCAAGCATTTACTTTTATAAAGAGTGCTCGATACAAAGTAGAGATTTACATTTACAATATATATATATATATATATATATATATATATATATATATATATATATATAAAACTGTATGTTTTGCTCTACTTTCGTACTTTTTTATAGAGCACTTTACTGTTAAGGTTTCTTCTTGGGATTTTTTTTTCTTTCAAACGAGCTCTAGATGTAATGTTCTTGTGAGAGGTTTGTTTCTTTTTATCTTCCCCACTATTTAACCTACGAGGTAGTCCTCTTTGGGTTATTTGACAATTTAAGTTACTGTTAAGTTAGCATTGTATTTTCGGATGTTTAGTCTGTAATTATTAGTGCTGCATTATTGTAATTAAATATACATATATATATATATATATATATATATATATATATATATATATATGTTGTGTTAATGCATAAACTACGGGTACTCTCTTGCAGTCGCTTACTGATTGTACTAATCAATTCGCATGCTGTATTTCGCTTCTCGTTCGCATCTTTAGGCATAGAAGCTCATAAGATATAGAAGATGAAATCAAGATTACATCAAGAAATGATAGCATGTATCCGCTTCACAATAATTTGACACTTATACAAGTACGCTTTCAAGTCAGACCTAGTAGGTAGGTGGCGCGTAACTCCCTTCGCATATTTCACCGAACGATTGCTATTAAAGTAACTGATAGACGGAGGGCTTCTACCTCTGTCCAGCCTTAAAGTGGCTTTACTTATATAAAACTGCAAACGGAACCAGATGGCTTCCGGCGAGCTGTCATTTGACCCCATGTTTTCATTTGGATATTTTCTCTTCTGTCGTTCAAGTGAGTAGCCGTTTTGTACACCAGGCATGTTTATCCTCCAGCCATAAAAAAAACACCAGACATTTCTGACTCCAATAACATTATTTAAAGCCAACTTATTATTGTCGACGTTCAGCAGCGCATGTGTTACAACACTTGTACAACATGTTAACAGAAAGTTAAGTGAATTGTTTGTCGACCTATATGGTCAAAGTGAGCGACAAGCCCACGCCTGGTAAATTTTTGCTCTAAAATAACTACTGACGGGAATATGTACATAGATAGCGAAATGGTCTTCCTGAAACGGCTGCCCATTCAACACCAGAGAAGCAGAAGTTACTCTCTAAATAAAATGTGACTGAAAAATGTCTTTCTTATGTTACGAGGGTCGGTTGTTTGGTTCCTTTTGTTTAATAACATATCAACACTTCTATGGCTTATTTAATACCAAAATCTAAATAACCTGTACGCCATTTTATGACTTTAAGCGGATATTTTTTAAATGATTTCGCACTTTCAGGGCAAACGTATGTTTACATATGTAGTTTGGAGATAAATCTATTACGCGTGGTCTGTTTTTAAATAAATCTCTTTCTGATATTTTTAGCATAATGTATTTTGTCCGTAGTGCATCAAACAAAAATTAAAACACTATTTCTCAATGGCTGAAAACATAACTAGTGCTACCAACTCAACTCAGGATAAACCTGGGAACAACAGCAATTAAGAGGTGACGCCACGCCCCCCCTCCACCAATCAACCGCCGGATGTAGTTTATCGTGATACCCACAACGGTGAAACGATGGGTTAAAATTTTATTCACTTCATCCTGATCACTATCCAGATTTGCATTTAGTTCCGGATCAGAAAAGATATGTTGAGATTTTTTCATCAATTCACCTCAAACAAGGTGTTAAGAGTGAAAGAAACAGGAAGCAAAATAAAAGCTTCAAGGACATAGAAGATAACGACTGACGTTATATTTAAATTTTATTCAGATTATGGTGCTCAGAAAGCACGAGCCTTGAAGATAGTTCCACAAGTGAGACTTGCGACTGAAAACAATATTAAAATAACGTCTACGGTTACAAAATAATGATCCCTATTGCTGCGCACATAAGTTCATGAAGTCGAGGCACCTAAAAAGAAAAGGATTCATTAGAACAGTTGCTATGGAAATATCTATATAAAAAGGACGGCGAAGTTACGCGACGGCTGTTGGAAATGGATTGAAGTCGAGATGCCAGCTCAGGATCGATAATATTTCAGATTCGGTTTTATCAAGGATCTCTAGATACAAGATACATAAGCTTACGGCCATATAAAGTTGAAGCATCGGTTCTTGTTCGATCACCGAACTTTAACAGTTTTAAGAACTGACTAAATCAGTCAGTTAAGTACCATACGTGATACACGTTTGGGCGATCATCTCTTTCAATCCATGATTGACTAGACATAAAATTTTCAGTAATTTGCCATTTTTCTTCTGTGATAGAGTGGTTATAACCAACGCTCTAAAACCCAAACTGTTATGCTATTCAACCCATAGCTGCAGGTAGAAAAGACGAATTCATACCCTTCCAAAGAGTATTTGCACGTAAGTGATTTCAACGAATTCAAATGGAATTCGAACTCGGCTCTCCGATTTCTCATTGCGAGCCGATACCCATTGAACTACGACGCACGCACACACACATACATATGTATATTACCACAAATCACACCCCTGAAGATAATCTCATAACGAGATTGAAAGTACTTGGGAATATTGAGAAATGAATAATAAAATCATCTGTGAAAGTTACAGTTCATTTTTACATCTTTCCATTATAATAGGCGAAAGATTATCCGTGAGTAATGACAGATATTATTAAAAACAAGCAGACACAATGTTTGCAATTTATTTAATCTGACATGTCTAAAATAAATTTACTGCCTAAATACACACACACACACACACACACACACACACACACACACACACACACACACACATATATATATATATATATTTATATATCAAAGTTTCTTTATTTTAAAATAAAAGTTTCTTTAATTTAAAATAAAAGTTTCTTTATTTTTATATATGTATACATAGGTAAGTGGGTGGAGGAATTTATATGGGTGTATAGATGTGTGTTTTGGAATGTATATGCGTGTATGTATGTGAGTGTATGTATGTATGTATGTGTGTTTATGTGTATGTATATGCGTATACAAATATATATATATATATATGTGTGTGTGTGTGTGTGTGTGTGTGTGTGTGTGTGTGTGTGTGTGTGTGTGTGAATGTATATATATAAATATGATGTGTGTGTGTGTGCATGTACGGATATATGCTTACTTATGTATATATTTTCAATATAATATTTTATTTTTATCTTTTATTTTATTTTAAAATTTAGAATTTTCTTCCTTAAGATTTATTTTATTTTATGTGTATTTTTATTTTTGATTTTAATTTTAATTTTATATTTATTAAAACTTTTCGCAAAACCGAAAAATATGTCATGTTTTCTTTTTTCTCTATTTCTCTTTTTCCTTTTTTTCTATCTCTCCCTGGCTAACTATTGTCACGTCTCCAAACCCAAAACAAGTTTTTCCTTTTTCTCCCTGTTTTACTTCTTTTTTCTCCCTTTCTCTCTCTCTCACTTATAACCTTTCCCCTATCTTCCCTCTTTTCGTTTTTCGTTTTTTCTTCTCTTTTCCCGTTTTTCTTTCTCCGACTTCCGTTCCTGAAAACGCTTATCTTTTATTTCTTTACACATATGTAATCTTTAAATGTCAGTCAGTTAAGTGCCATACGTGATACACGCTTGGGCGATCATGTTTCGAAAGAGACATGACTGACTGGGCAGAAGATTATCCCGCAGTAGGTTGCCATTCCTTTCTGCGGTAGACTGGTTGCCGACCAAGGCTATAGAACCCAATCTGTCCTGCTATTTAACCCATAACTGGAAGGAAGAGACGGATTAATACCTTTCCCAAGGGTATTTGCGCGTAAATGAATACAATGGATTCAGCTGGAATTCGAACTCGGCTCCCCGGTTTCTCCTTCCGAGCTGATATCCACTGTACCACAACGCACATCCTCGAGTTTGAATCCATTTCACTGTCTTCTTTTGTTTGCCTTCTCTCTTCCCTGACCTCTGAAACAATGTCTAGATGCCTGTCTGCTAATATAATCTTTCCTCTCTTTTTAACCCCCCTTCACACTTTTTATTCTTATTTCTTTCATTTTCCTTTTTTTTAAGTGAACTTCCGGTTTGGGAAAAATCTTTTGGATTTTTCCATAATAAAAAAAATCGCTGACAAAGCGAACATGCTTCGCGGAAAGTATATTACGACACATGTAATTTTCGAAGTTTTCTCACTCATCTACGCATCGTTCATTCATTAATGAATTTGAACACTCTCGGCTATTGTCTTGTGTTTACATTGTATATAACACGCTAAAGTTCACATTCCTCAACTGAGCGCCTATAACTCAGAGGTAGAATCGCCGACTGATGTCCATTCGGTCGGTTTTCAACCTTGGCTAGAAGCAATCGGATGTCTAACCGTACCGTACATAACCGCACATATATATTGAATGTGTTTCCTATTTGTGTTTCTTCTTCGGGTAAGTGTTGGGCTTCATATTTTAATGCTCTTAGTTAGAAACTTATAAGTATACCATATTTAATCTTATTTGAGTGGTCGGAATAAAAGTTGGCCAGGTCATTCTTCTTGGTAGCTTTTGGTAAACGTCCAATTTGAGTTCGTTATTGCAACATGTTATCGATGAAGAGGAGAGTCTAATTGGTTTCAGTTTTAAAGGTGGAGTCTATTGTAGGTTCAGCTCTATTAAATTTTTGCAAAGAACTGTTAAGATAGGGTATTGCGGATATATCAGTGAGCCGTCCATGTGACTGAAATATGAAGAGTATGTTTTCTGACAGACCTTCGCTTTTGTATATAAACACGTGCAACAAAATTAATCTTATTTTGATAAAATCCCAAGGAGGTTAAAACCCGTCTGCCGAGAATAGTTTTTTCCTCTTGTCTTTTTTATTCATATTATATATACAGCTCATCAGTACGGTTAGACATCCGATTGCTTTTAACCAGGATATATATATATATATATATATATATATATATATATATATATATACATATATATATATATATATATATATAGAAAGATCTTGACGGACTCTTGACAAAACAGTTCTGAATAAAATAAAATAAATTAAGAATAAGAATAATAGATATATTATACCCCAAGTACGTAAATGTTTAAATAATGAAAAAGAAAATTTAAATCTAGAGCACATTTGCTCTTGTTTCATCTCGAGTCACTGATGTACTTTACAAAGCAGTTTAAAAAAAAAACTCTAAAAAACATATTTAAAATACTATCATATGAAAGTGCAATTTTTAACAGAAATTATAACCCAAAATGAAATTATGCTATTAAATATTTATTCAACTAAATATGAACAATTTTGATATGTAACATTTCTCCATTTTTCGTTTAACTTAAAGGTTTCCTTTTACCTAGAATTTCAGTGGTTTCTCGCCAAAGAACTCATTAAATTGTTTTTTATGTCATCAAAATAATTAACATTTTAATCCTTTAAATTATTTTACAAGGACATAAATAAATAAAAAATTGAAGCAGCAATATTTAGTGAATATAAGAGATGGGGCAATTCATCTTATCCAATGTGAAACAGTTTTTTGCCTGATCACAAAAAAAAAAATGACAAACATTCTGATTGAAATCAACACTTATCCTGTGGCCAATTTTGAGCGTTTTTCTTGAATTGCTGCGTTTAATTTGTCCAGTTGCAAGCGATATATTTCAAAATCAATTTACTGCTTACATGGAAGAAGCTCATAGCACAGGATTACTTTCAAATCCTAACGGATGCACAGTATGACTTTCTTAGGATGAAGACTTGCTTTTAGGATGGTTAAAATTGGCTCATGTCTTTTGTCCCCGAGATTTTTTCACTGTTATAAACGATCCATTTCTTATCACTTGTTACAATTTGCTTCAGGTTTGCTTTCAAATTTGTTTATGTGCAGTTTAATTGCGTTTAATCTCCTGCAACTATTCTGGACGGTCTCATTGTTTAAAATGGTGAGTGCTGCCATAATCCTTGCCTTCAGTTCATTTTTGCTGTTCCAAAAGTTTTCTTTGTCTCTCATTCAACTGACCCCTCACACAATGAGCAAGGCAATTGCAGTCTGAGGAGTTAAGTGGGCAGATGTAATGGGTGATGTTAGCGCAGAAATTGCTTGGCAGTATTCTCGATGTTGTGTGGCATGATCCAGGCTCCTATTGCCAGTAGAGACTCTCTTGATCCAGAGAAGCACTACCACCTAAAGGCACTTGATGTAGGCTTCCGTGTTGGGTCTGAGGTCCTTACCGACAATTTCGGGAATTATTTTATCAGAACGATCAGAGTGAGTTTTCAGAGCTGCCATACTTTTGTAATCACAATTATTCCCATTTAACTTTTTCCGAATCTTCTGTACTGTCATCAGATGGACACCAAAACACTCAGAAAGGTTCGTATTGGAATTTCCGGTTTGAATACCAAGTAGTAGAGCATGCCGTTTCAAAATTCCTGGCGGATTAAATTATTTAATGGTGTTTGTCTCAGACTGTGCCCAACTGAACCTACAATATTGTACAGTCGACAAATTAAAAACAAGCAACGCGCATGCACAGAATGAAAAATATAAAATGGCGTCAATATAAATATCGCACCCTCTATGTGTGTGTTTGCGTGTCTGTGTGTGTTACTGTGTGTGAGTTTGATTGTCTTGAATTTCCTTATGACTTTCATATATATAAGGCTAACCACAATACAATAAGCAAAAAGAATCAATGCACTCTTGACATAAAAAGATGTCATCCAAGTCTTTACTTGAAAAACATCCGAAAATATTATTAAAAACATAGTGGTGACATTTTACCCATCGCACTCTGTACATTGTTCCATACAGATGATCAAACGCAGGTTTATAGGTGATAAAATCAACCATCCTAATCTAAAAAGATGCAGCTTACTGTAATCTTAATCTAAATCTAAACACTTATATTTAGCCAACGTGATTACTTAAAACCTAATTAATTACAAATCATTATTAATTGCTAATGTAACTACACTGTGCGGCGTTTTAGTAATATTAACAATTGTTTTCTTTATCAAAACAGTGGTCTGCTTCGGGGAATGTGATAGATAAACATAATATTGTTGTACAAGTCGCGCAGTGAAAAAGGTTAAAATTCTGTAGTTAAATTAAAATAGATTTTATTCGTGGCTAATGTCTGTCTGCAGAAGATGCCGAAGAGTTGCTCTCTTGAACAACGATGGAAACAAAGTAGATGCGTAATGACGGAGAGCCGAAGTATTATTGTTGCCCTCTGGACATAGCAAATCAGCCTGCTTATATTGTGCAGTTGACAAAATAAAAAATAAAAAATTAACTACACGCATGCGCGAAATTAAAAATACAAAATAGCCACAAGTTAACACTGTCATCCTGTACATATGCATTTTAAAAATCACTATCACAAAAGAATACATCTTTTATCGCATTTACAATGAGTTCGTCTTTGTAATTTACCACTGAAGATGATTTTAGTAAAGATCAAAAGTACTATGTTTAAAAACAACTAGGGCTCCTTGCTGGATTTTTTTTTATCTTAACCTTAAAACTGATTAGACAACTGGAAAGGGTCAGTATAAAACGTCTATAACAACTTTCTTGTCTACATTTACAATATAAAAATAATGATCGACAACAAAAATATCCTACAGCAAGAAAACAACAAATGCAAAGTACAGATCTTCGAGGCAATATTTATTAAAAACTTCAACTGTTAATTAAAACAATCAGCTATGAATGTTGTAGTAATGTTCTAAAATGTTTATAAAAGGAACAGTTTTTTCATGCTTTAATACGTGCATGACCATAACATTATAGCATGAAAAATTCCATTGTGGATAATTTTCACGTTCTAATGAGCTCTAAGCATAACTGTCAACCGTTACATTTGAAGCAAAAAAAAAAAAAAAAAAAATTACAGTTATTTTAAGCAACACATTTTTGCTGTTATTTTTTGTGACTACAACTTACACCTCTGAAGATGGTCTCAGAACGTAGGTGGAAATATCGAGAAATTGATAATAAATCAACTGTAAAAGTTACAGCGCAATTCTTACACCTGTAAATTATAGTACATGAAGGGTTATGCGTGAGTAGGAACGAATGTTATTAAAAATAAGCAGGTATAATGTTAGCAATTTATTTCATCTGACACACACACACACACACACACACACACACACACACACACACACATATATATATATATATATATATATATATATATATATATAGTGTTGTAACTAAGTTGTTGAACTCGTAGGTTTATTAACCTTTTGTTCATGCATTTACTTTTATAAAGAGTGCTCGATACAAATGTAGAGCGTTATACTGTAATGGTTGTTACAATGTTTTTAAATTCATAGTATCACTACACAAAAAATTTCTCATGTTTCGAAGCCAGCCAATTATGTTTTGGATTCATCCTCAGGTGATTTTTTTAGATATAAGAATTATCCAGTTGAAAAGACCGTTTATTTGTGTTGGATTTGTTATTTTCGTGTGTAAGAGGGGTTGGTCTGTATTTTGAGTTCCGTTGACCTTTTTACTGGTGTTGGGGTTAAGTGTTTGTTTTTGGCAGAGTTCATGATAGGCTTAATCTATTAATTCTTGAAAGGGCTGGTGCTAATGGCGCCTTTGGTTTAGGGGTTGGTAGGTGTTGTTTTGTTTTGGGGTTGGTTTCTCCTTAATTTAATGTATGTTATTTCGTATTGGGGTGTGTGCTTTTTCTTGTCTTTTTTATTTCTTTGCCCCTTGTATGGTTGGTTTCTCCTTAATTTAATGTATGTTATTTTGTATTGGGGTGTGTGCCTTTTTTTGTTTTTTTTTACTCTCCTGCTTTCTATAAAATATATTTTCTACAAAATATATCTTTCACAAAAAAAGGGGGGGGGGCAAATTCAAAACACCGTCAAAGCTATAAAGAACAACCAGCTGACCGATGATAGATAAGCAAAGGCGACTAGAAGGTAATTTTAACATACTAAAAAGGTAACCCCAGATCAAAATTACTTCAAATTGGGGTAACCGTTTGATTCATTCATCTGTTTATTTATTTATCTGTTTATCCATTTATACATGTGCTGATGTGAAAAACTACAGACCATTCAACGTGCCAACATTTGATTAATTTTATCTTATTTTATTTTATTTTACTGATTTTATTTATTTTCTTATTTTTTCTACTTACTTATTTATAAAACATTTATAAAAATTGGACATCAGAAACAAAAAGAACTCGATAAGTAAAGCCACAAATTTATTCGCCTGAAAAGAGTCAATTTTAGACTCGAAACACGTGTAGCGTCACAAATACCATTATGGACACTTAATGTATCATAATGTAGTATAACAAAAAAATAAATAAATATACACTTCAAAGAAAACGTTCACGGCTTCTCACACTTTTTATTATATATATATATATATATATATATATATATATATATATATATATAAACAATAATTAATATGTTTATTTAAACAAGTGCATGAAACGTTGAGGCGTCCTCTTTATTTTAAAGCGATCTTTCGCTTTTATTGAAGGCAAATGTTATCAATCTCATAATGAAATGATGTATGGTTTTATTTCCCGTGAGTAGTTCCGAGAACTGATTATAAGCCTCCCACTATCATCACATATCTATGCCTTTCTTCTTATTCAGATATTTCGTCTTATTTATTATATTTCAACTGCTCTTCATTTTACTTCTATCACCTTTCTTTTACGCATTTACTTTATTCACGCTCTCATATCTTTCTTTGTCAAAAAGGAAGTCAGTTACGAAAGAGGAAGTCTTTATGTCTTTCTGACTTCCTGATCATGTGTCGTTTCCTTCTTCTCAACGCCTTCATGTGACCATCACCTAACAGAAGAACGTCCTCGTATAACTCAGAAGCTTAACTGAAGACAGAAAGAACCAAAAAGTTAAAGCAAATAGAAAACAGAAGGACGCATGCATTAGATTTGGCTAGCTTTGTTATTGATTATTAAAAATAGGGTGTGTTTTTCGGACGCCATCTTTTTTAAAAATTTTCTTTGTATGTATGTTGCTTTGTTTTTTCATTGTTTTTATTTTAACTGTTGTTTTTTTTTCTTCTTCTGTTCCTATTTCTTTATTTGTTTTTTTTTTTTTTTGTGCAATTCTTCCTTCCGTTCATTTCCTTTAGTCGTATTTGTGTTCGGTTTTCCGTTGTTGTATTTACACTGTTTATTTTTCAAGTTGCCATCACTTTCCACCCACCACCGGTTTCTATTGACAACACACTGGCCACGAAGAAAATAAAAAAAAATTCTCTCTCCGATTATTTTCATCATTGACCTTTCACGACAAGAGTATCTGCTGGTTGCTGTTAGCGATCAGGTGACAGGAAATTCTCTCAGGTATGGTCTCACTATTCTTTTCGATTTTAATTTTATTACTAGTACTGTCAAATTGCTCTTAATCTTTCTGTCGGGCATCCTTCTGTAGACTAACATCACTGTTGCTTCTATTTTTCTCTTCATTTTTAAGAAAAATTTCCAATATTCACTGCCATATAGAAAGAATGATATATAACAATTTAACCCTCTTTTATTTGCCTCTAACGACTTTTCCTTTTTCTCAATACCTTGCTTAGCTTTTGGATATCTTTTATTATTACATTTATTCAACTTTCAAGCTGTTGGAAAACATTTTCAAGATTATTCCAATAAGATAAACAATTGTCGCCTTCAAATACCAATTCTTTTTTCCCCTGTTCACCATCATTTTCCAAATGTTTATTCAGCGTATTTCTTGATTTGGTTCTCTCTTGAATTCAGTTTCAGAAGCAATAAAATTCATTCGTCTATGTGCCGTTTCCTCTCAAGACGTGGGCCACCATGTCTCTTCACAGTTTCCAGTGTCAACTTTCCCGTTCTGCTATCTTTTTGACGTGAGCTCGTCAAATAGAAGGCCCTTTTCTTCTAATATCTTTTTAGTATATTAAATGTCCTGTGAGTGACAGCTCTTCCAGGCTTCCCTTCTGCGTTATATGGCTGAGAAATGTTAGCTATTTCTTTCAGATTCGGAGTATAAATGCCCGTTTTCTTTTCATTTTCCTAAAAAAAGTCCTCTTTCCTTACTCGTTCCGTCCATACCATTCTCAGCATCATTCTGTAGAACTTCATTCCGGATCCTCCGTCTTTTTTTTTTTTTTCATTTTTAAAGAAAATGTCCAGAATTCACTTCCATATAGGAAGAATGATTTTACATAGCAGTTCAGCACTCATTTTTTTCTAATAAACTTTTCCTGTTTCTCGATAGCTTACTTAGTTTTTGGATGGTATCTTTTATTATTTCAATACTTATTCAGATTCCGGTGTCACGCTTTCTCTCGTTTCTTAAAACAATTCCCAAGTATTTAAACTTATATTCTTTTAAAATAGCGATGACAACACATTTTCCCTCTTAACATTAATCTTGCACCCAGTCAAATTAATCTACTGACCACTCAAATGAATCTTCCACCCAGTCAAATTAATCAAAATATACGATCATTTTAAATTTATTATAAAAACAATAAGAACTTTACAAATCATTGGATAGTTACACACCCACTGGGAGATCCTCACCTACGAGGCACCCCCGGTAGTACTACACCACATGGTTGCACTACGCGAAGCACTTGGGCATGTTAACCATCAGAATCGTATCATCAATTGAACTTTTACATATCTCAATCAGTGCTTAATCTTAGACTCACCCTAAACTGTTTGCTACACTATCTGTTCGAATGTTGACGCATAGTGCCTTTTTATATACGACTTCACGGATGACCACAATAGCTCAGTTGGGTTGAGCAAACAAATATAGGGGGCCAAGCATAGTATAACGACTCCTTCAAGATCAGCAGCTCCCCCATTGTCAGTCAGTTAAGTGCCATACGTGATACACGTTTGGGCGATCCTGTCTCGAAAGAATCATGACTGACTGGATAGAAGATTATTACTTTCTGCGGTTGACGGGTTGTTACCTAAGGCTATACAACCCAATCTGTTCTGTTATTTAACCCATAACTGGAGGGAAGAGACTGATTAATTCCCAAGGGTAAGTAAGTTTACTGATGCAACTGAGTGGAAGATTATTTGACTGGGTACAAGATCAATTTGAGTGATCGGACGATTAATTTGAATGGGCGAAAGATTAATTTGAATGGGCGAAAGATTAATTTGAATGAGCGAAAGATTAATTTGAATTAGCGAAAGATTAATTTGAGTGGGCAAAATATTAATTTGAAAGGGAAAAGGTGTAGATCTGATTTCTCAATCTACATAGGACGATAGTCAAAATTTCAAACTATTATAGTTTTCCATTCCCAAGAATATTTTTGGTATGCGCTTATAGTATTAGCCTGCATACTTATATCCAGGTTGGTTGTACAATTCCCAGAGGAATCCACTTCTTCCTTCGTCATATCTATTTATAACTATTTACTGCGTTTTTCTTAAACTCGCTTACTGTGTGGCCTTCTCTTTCACTAACGTTACTTCATCGGTGGCATTTCTTTTGCTAAGTCTTGTCTATTTTGATTTTAACAGAATTATTACATTGTACTTTTAAGTTTCATGTATATTTGTATTTATTTTAGAGATCTGTTGGTTATCGCCGGAGATTGAGTGGCTATAAGTCTATACAATTCTGAAACCTTTTCTTTAAATTCTGTTTGATTTAAGCAACAGTTTCAGTATTTATACAAATATGCAATTTAAGCAATCACGATGTATTTTGCTTCTTATTGAACGGTTCTAAATAATAAACTCTCGTAGGAAGGATTCTAGCTTTCGCATTTCTCCACAAAGTCAGGGTTCTTTATAAATCACGCTTTTTTGTTCTAATTAGCTGTTTAAGTACCTTGATGAGATACTTAGAAGAGGACTAATAAAATATTTTCATGCGATACTTCTTCTTCTTCTTCTATGTGCCCTGTCCCTTCAGGACGTAGGCGATCATGGATCTCCCCGTCTCCCTATCCCTTGTGGCTCTTAGTATGTTTGCTCCTGTTGCTTCTGGCAACCCCCGTTCCGTCATCCACCTGATCAGGCTCTGCAGATATGTTATCCGCTGCCTTCCTCTGTCTCTCCTTCCTTCTATCTGACCAGTCAGTATCAGGTTCTCCAGGCTCTCCTTCCTCATTGCATGTCCCAGGAACTTCAGTTGTCTCTTCCTGATGCTCAGCATCAATTTCCTTTTTGTTGCCATTCTTTCTAACACTTCGTCGTTGCTTGTATGCTCAGTCCACGATATCCGTAGCATCCTTCTGTAGAACCACATTTCGGCCGCTTCCAGTTTTTTCCTCATTTTCGATGATATTGTCCAGCATACACAGCCGTACTGAAGAACTGACATCACGTAGCAGTCTAGCACTCTTTTCTTCGTTCTATTGAGATCTTCCTGTGTGTTAGTATTTTGCTCATCTTCTGGAACGCGTCCTTTGCCATGCCAATTCGCCTTCGGATCTCCGTGTCGCACTTTCCATCTCCTGTTAGAACACTTCCTAGGTACTTAAATTCTTGGACTTGTTTGATTCTGTTATCCCCCACCTGTATTTGGCATTTTGGGTTGTATCTTTTGCTGATGACCATGCACTCGGTTTTCTTAAAGTTTATTTGTAGTTTCTTCTTGTCACTCTCCACTGCTACTTTCTGTATGAGATCTTGCAGTTTCCTTTCCGTGTCCGCAATCAGTACTGTATCGTCCGCGTATCTTATGTTGTTCAGGTTGTGGCCTCCAATAATAAATCCTGGTGTGTCATCTAGGGTCCTCAAAATATTCTCGCTGTATAGGTTGAACAAATCCGGTGAAAAGACACATCCTTGTCTTACGCCTTTTTCTATCTTTGTGTATCTACTGAGGTCGTTACCTGTCCGTATGCAGGCCGTTTGCTGCCAGTAGAGATTCTTGATTATTCTTATATCTTTGCCGAAAATGTCGAGGTTGCCTATCATTTCCATCAATTCTTTGTGTCGTATTTTGTCGAATGCTTTCGCGTAATCAATGAAGCATAGGTACAAGTCTTTCTTCATTTGTAATGCCCTTTCAGAGAGCATCCTAATCATGAATATGGCGTTCCTTGTTCCAGTGTCTTTGACGAACCTTGGACATGCGATACTAACGAAAGAATAAGTTACTATGATAAAATACTAATAAGGTAATGGATGTGCAGCTTCTTTAATGCATAGCCGCTTCGATGATAAATTGGAGAGCCGAGCTCGAATTTCAGTCGAATTCGTTACATTTATAAAAATATAGTTGGGATAGGTATGGATCCATCTCTATACCCCTAGCTATAGTTTAAATAGTAGAGAAGGCGGGACACTTCAGCATTGATGAGCAACCAGCAATAAGAACAATACTTAAGTTCAGAAACCATATGTAGAATAGGAGAATAATGTTGGAGTTCCCCTTGAGTTTATACTCCCGACTTTGGCCAAACTTCTCATTCTGCTCTTTCTCCCACTCCTCTTCCTCCTCCTTCCGCTTTAACTTACTAATAAAATAGGTTACTTCGATAATTTATTGATATGCAAACTATAGTTCACGTCTGTGTTGGTATTATTGCAACATTTTGACTGTTGTGTCCTCTGGTATTCATCAGGTACTTTTCAATCCGAGTAACCTTCTAGGAATGTCGAACTGAACCTTTACTTTATCTACGGGAGTAGATATTTCTCGTTCTGCTGACCATACGTAGCGGATATTTCGTATTGTCATTTTCTTTGCCCTTTTTGCCATACTGTCCGGCACAGGCATTGAAATCACTACTACGATATCACCAAATTCCAAAAACAAGGCGTTAATCAACTCAGCTGTTGTTTGCCATACAAAGAAGGTCTTGTTAGTACAGTTCCATCATCACAGAGCAGACCCCGAGCTTCTCTATGTATGATAAACGCTTACAATCTCAATTAGACTCCTTTTCTTGAATGTTTATTTGAACTTTCCTCCAGATCTCAAGTGAAACTCGTATGTACGATTGCATCGCTAAATATTCCGGGAAAATTGCAGGTTCCACCCCGAAAAAAAAAATCCGATTCTTTTTATCATGAGCTGTATTTACAGAGGCCAAATTAAAACAAAAATGGATTATTGCTAAAACATCTGGACTTTAATTTTTTATGCAGCCATGTGGGTGATGAATTGTTTCTCAGCCTACAACCCCTTTTCCATAGACTTTCATGGTAGTTGTTCAGACGAGTTACATTCCTAAGTTTTATCTTCACAGCGAGGATCCGTCAGGCCATATACACTGGTTCGGCTCATTATCATTTCCGTTGTATTAGCCACATCAAGTCTAAGCTTAACGACTATCTCTCCTACATATCCTCAAAATACTCACCAAAATTTTGTACGCATTGATAAGAAACTCATTGACTAATCCCTACCTTGAGTGGCTCTTCTGCATCTTTAGATGAAAATAATAGTATATAATACAGAGATAATCTAAGTAAGACCGACACTGTAGAAGCATTCTTCATTTTATTTCACTGGTGAGTGAGGTGTCATATTATCATATCAGAAATAGAGCGAAAGAAATACACCAATTTTTATTTATTTTTTGGTATTATTATACTTACAGTTTTCAATTAGTAAAATGAATATTATTGACATGTTTACAAACAATTTATCTGCACAATATTCTTTTTAAATATCTTATACAAAACAGTTTCTTTTCTAATGTAGGATGGGTTATAGACTTCTGGCAGAAAATAAGAAAGTTATTGTTGTTCCTAGGGTTAAAATTGATTAGTGGATAAAATCCAAGATATGTTTCTCATTGGTCCAAATGTGTAGGAAAGCTGAGAAGAGACCAAAAAGATGGTGTAAATGAAGGGTTCAAAGTGGCTCGACAAGTGTATTGAGTGTATATTCAGTGCTCTGAGGTCAAGGTGTGTCATTCAAACGAGATCATCCCGATTGGCTGGTATGGTTGCGGGCATTATGAATTCTTTTTCGTTATATATAATCTTTTTAGCTCTGGTTTATTATATAGTTTTGGTTTTATTTTTTCTTTGCTTGACTCGAACTAATTACAACGGCATTCGAGAGTAGCTGTGTGATAAGTTATATAGTTGGCAGAGTCGAAATTGGTACAAAACAAACAGTAGAAATCTTCGAATGGTGGGGAAGGAACAAACGGAAAGAAAAAGCAATGGATGAAAACGTTATAATTTCTTGTAATTTTAAAATTTCTGCGTTCAAATATTCCCTGTTACGTGAGTGTTTAAAAAATCACAGTTACATGAGCGTTCATAAAAAAACGGTAAACGGTAAAATCAGTTATTGCAAATCGCCTGAAGACACCATATGGTAGAAACCTAGTTCGTGTAATAAGTTGCTTACAAATGAAAAATATTCAAAAGTTCTACAATATAATTGTATTGAACACTTTTAATACAAATGTTTACTGGTCTAATTTTATTATGGCCATAAACTAAGTAATTAAACAACTATATATATATATATATATATATATATATATATATATATATATATATATATATATATACAGGATGTCCATAAAGTTCGTGTGCACTTGAATAAGTTTATGACTTTATTTGTATTTTTGATTTTCTAAAGTGCACACGGACATTATGGACACCCTGTATATAAATTAAGACAAAGAATAAATTCTAACGTGTGTAACCTTTATCAAGCTTTGTCAGAAAATGAGATATATTGAAAAAGATGATATTCGGATATTTTTACTTTTATGGTGCTTGATTTAAACTTGTTAACAATGTTTCCTGTAAATTTGACTTGTTAAATAAACGTTAGTATAATTGGTAGAGAGATAAATCAATTTCAAGGTGAGACGGCAAAAAAACGAAAACAAAATTCTTACACCACCGATATCAATTTAAACAACCCACCATAAAACTTGTAAGTATATTATTAATCTCTAACATTAAGATCTTTACCACCACGTCAAAAGCAATTAGAAATATAATTTGGAAGAAAAATAAATCCAGCAACAATTCTAACACACACACACACACACACACACACACACACGAATATACTTTTTATAATAATTTCACCCCAACCAAGGCAGAACTATTACTTGAGCACAGGGGTTTACATAAGAGGTGAGTGATGAGAAAGAGGAACAAGTTACAGGGGGTGTCAGAGAATGGATAAGAGAAGGATAAGAACACTGGTGTGAAGAGAGCTGCATGAGAGTAGAGTGGAAAGGGAGAAGAACATGATACAAGGATTGTCAGGGAAAGGATGTGAGTTAAGAAGATAAGAGATGGCAACTGACATTGCATTTAGATTCTTGGCCCTTGTAGCTGTCAGGGGAGCAAATATACGGAAAAGAATTCAGCAGATGGGAAGTGCGAGCAAAGAATCTGATGGAGAAGAAGGTGTGGTTACTTTTGATCGGTTTCACTGTAAAAAGATGGAACCTTGTTGCTAGTCTAGTAGCTCGACTAAATTCATGCAGAGGGGGCATCAGGGAGCTAAGATCATCGGAGCAGAAGCCGTGAAAGTATTTGTAGAAGAGACAGAGGTAAGGCACAGTACGTCGGTGAGGAAGTGAGTGGAATTGAGCTACCAAGTCGGGATCAATGACATTGAAGCTTCTCCATTGGATTTTGTCAAGAACCCGGAGCACATTATCATATAAATCCCGTATAGACACTAGAGTTAACATAGACTTATATATATCAATCAATATTTACGGTTTTCCAGTTAGACTTGGGATTTGTTAATTTCTTGAAACTTCGAATGGGTGTGTCGTCTCTCCTTTAATTCAAAACGCGATAAATTATACTAACGTATGTTCAATAAGTCGAATGCACATAAAATGTGATTAACCAGTGAAAGCCGAACAGCAACAAAAGCAAAAATACTAAAATATCTTTCTTTTTCGCCAGATCTCATTCTATAATGAATTTATAAAAGTGAAACATGTTAGATTGATAAAACTTTTAATCATTCTATCTAATTTATATTTGAGTCCAATATATATATATATATATATAATCTATGACAAAGTGTAAAAAAGTTTTCGTTTGACGTGTTTCGTCCTTTAGGTCTAAAATGATTTTACATTGAGTCGATTAAACATACGTACAAAAAAGAGGAGAACGCTTATAATTTAAAATTTTAATTTAGATAATTCTAGAACAAGGGATGCTATTTTTATGTTTAGAATGCTATCACAGAGAGCAATACTGATGCAGAAGGACGTGTAGTCTGTCTTTTATAGACTATGCAAATCATTCGACAAAGTATGCCACAAAGACCTTAATATGTCCAGAATATGTCCAGCAACTTGGACATAATCGGAGAAGTCATTAGAGTAATTAAGAACCTCTAGTGGCAGCATACGAACAAGAAACGAGTTCATCAGATATACGAAAAGAGAAATAAGTGTAAGACAAAGATGTGTCTGCTAACCAGATCTATTCAACTTACACATCGAGACAATTTTGAAAGCTCTAGATGTCCTGTCTGGATTCGTAATTGATGACCACAATTTGAACAGTACAAGATAAGCAGATGATCCAGTGCAAAGAGCAAACAAGGAAAGAATACTACAAGACATACAGAAGGTAACTAAAGAAAGCAGAAATAAAGAATTACATATAAACTACAGAAAAACTGAATGCATGCTCATCAGTAAAAAGAGGAGCCCTAAATGCAACCTACAGGCCGGGATTACTAAACTCAAACAAGTAGGGAACTTGAAATACCAAGGAAGATTTCTAACGGAGGATGGAAAGAGAGACACTGAGATCCGAAATCGTATTGGCATGGACAAGTATGTATTCCAGAAGATGAGTAGTGTACAGAGAAACAGAAAAAAATCACTGGAAACAAACAAGAGGTTACTGGATTATTATGTAATGTCTGTGCTTCAATATGACAGCAGATTCTGGACAATCTCATCAAAGATAAAGGAACGACTTTGAAACAACCGAAATGTGGTTCTACAGAAGGATACTGAGGATAATATTGGCTGAACATGTGAGCAACGACAAGGTTTTGGAGGGGATGTAAACGAAATGAAAACTGATACTTGACATCAGGAAAAGACATGTTTCTGGGATATATGATGAGGAAGAAGAGCTTGGAGAATCTGATACTCACAGGACATATGTAGAGCAAGACATACAGGTGAAAGCAATGCGTGACAATTTTGATGGGCTTGAGTAAATAGATAGCAGAGCAGAGATTGGGAGGAGTAACAAGAGAAAGGGTGTTAAGAGCTGCAAACGATAGGGAGATGTGGGCAGCCATGATCGCCTACGTCTTAAAGGAACATGACCCATAGAAGAAAAAGAAGTCTTTTTAATTTCATTTTTTCACATTAAAATTTAAAACTCATTGCCTATCCTTCGTGTGTATGTGTAGTCGTCGCAACGTACGCGTCATTTTAGTCCGATGAAATCCTGAAGGACGAAATGTGTCACACGAAAACATTTTTACGCTTTGTCATGGATTTCCTTAAATTTTTACTTGATATATAAAAACGTATGTCATTTTCCCATATATATATATATATATATATATATATATATATTTGGTTTGGTTCATTAAGGTGCTGAAGAAAATTATAGCTCTTTTCCACTTTTCACTGTCTCAGAGAATGATCGACTTTGTCACTGACTTACTGTGGAAAATACTTTTTTACAACAGAGAAAGGAACAGTAATTTAAAAAAAGACTGTTCTTCAGAAGAAATGACAAGTCATACTTAACGTTTCAACCATGTCAGTTGTGGTTTTTACATCTAGTTATCTCCTATTTACGAAAAAAGTAAACTTAATAAAAATTGCGATATTTTTTGCGTTTCTTGCAAATATTATGGTATTTTCTTTACCTTTCTTTTGAATCTTCGGTGAACAAATACAATGGAAACGAGAAAGACACAGGGGGGGGGGGGTGTAAAATGTGTAATTACTCCCAAGGAATAAAAGATTTGTAGCCTTTTTTTTTTACATTTACCGGCATGTCTCTTTCGAAACGATTTTAGTATGATGCTTTAAAAATAAATAGATGAAGGAAATCCGTCATGTTAGCAAAAAGAGAGAATTTGTCAAGATGGAAAAAAAAGAAACATTTCTTTTCATTCTGAAATAGCAAGGAGCAAGGATGTACTTTGTGGTGTAGTGGATATTGGCTTGTAACGAGAAATCGGAGAGCTGAATTCGAATTCCAGTTGATATTTACTGCATTCACTTACGCCCAAATACTCTCGAGAAAGATAGTAATCTGTCGCTTCTCCCTCCAACTATGGGTTAAATAGCAGGACAGATTGATTTCTGTAACCTTGGTTGGCAACAGGTTTACCGCAGAAAGTAATGACAATCTACATCGAGAAGATTGTCTGCCCGATAAGAAACAAAGATTGTATGGCGCTTAAGTGACGGAGTGATAGCAAGGAAAAAGGCATTGCTATTTATTTTTGAATCTGTGACACCAGTACACACACACACACACACACACACACACATATATATATATATATATATATTTGAAAAAGCATAAAATATAATTTAGGTGTTCATAAAATAATACTCAATGTAGTATAAAGAGATTTGTTGATGATACAAGTTAACAAATATACATATTATTCTAAGTCAGTGGCACGACTTGGAGTTTCATGCGTTACGCAATCATCAGGTGCATATTACGAACTGACCGTTTAAGAGATTTCAATGTAAGTTCACTCTGTGTTTATGGGAGTTGTATCTAATAATTTTAGGATACTATTATTTTGTAATTTATCAAGAGTAGAATTTAAATAAACAAAAATTACATGAAGATAAGAAAAGTGAAATCAAAATTTTAAATAAAAAATCTGGTATTTGTCTATATTTCTGAGATGAGGTAGTATTTACAGTATTTACATAATTCGGACTATTCTCCTCATCTTTGTTGCCATTTGTACGACGTTGTATGCTCCGGACTTCTTCATGTGCTAGGAATTTCGAACCGAACCCGAAAAAAAGGGTTAGTAGACATTAGGTTTATAAGTCCCAAGATTTCAGTTGTTCTTGTTCTTAAGGATACATGGATATGGATGTTGGTTAGTTCTTGTGATTTGGACCAAAGAGTTGTGAGTTCAATACCAGGCTACAGCAGTGTTGAGGAAGTAACTTTCAGGGTTAGAGGGAGATAACTCATAACTTCCAATCGTGGCTTTACGCAATACCCCAGTGGGACAAGAAATGGCTTGTCAACTTCAATGCGTCCAAGACCAAGCTGTTGTCTCTCAACCATCACAGGCAACCTCTCATGCCTCCCATAAGCATAGACCAAGCGATTCTCCCTGAGTGCAATACACTGCGCCTCCTAGGCCTTACCCTCTCTTCTGATCTCAAATGGAACCGCTACATCGAATCCATAGCTAAATCCACTGCTAAGAAGGTTGGGTCACTGTGTCGATCCAGGACGTTCTTTCCGCCTGAATCAATCCTGCATATATACAAGTCTACCATTCGACCCTGCATGGAGTACTGCTGCCATTTATGTTTAGGCGCCCCTGCCGCTCACCCCAGCGTTCTCGACAGGCTCCAAAGGAGAGTTAGTAACGTGATAGGTGCTGACTTGGCGGTTCGACTACAGCCACTTCCCCACCGACGAGATGTGGCCTCCCTTTGTCTGTTCTATAAGTACTTTCATGGCTTCTACTCAGATGAACTTAAGTCACTGGTGCCTCCTCAACAGGTGTTTACTCGTGCAACCAGAATGGCAACTGGTTTCCCCCACCGCATTCACAGTTAGGTTAGCCAAATGCAGACAACAATTCTACTCCTGCAGCTTCTTCTCTCGCACTTCCCGCCTGTGGAACTCGCTCCCATATTCTTGCTTTCCTGACGGCTACCACCCCCAGAAATTTAAATGCAATGTCAATACTCATCTACTAAGCACT
This sequence comes from Ascarosepion bandense, assembly GCA_037127315.1. Classification (NCBI taxonomy): domain Eukaryota; kingdom Metazoa; phylum Mollusca; class Cephalopoda; order Sepiida; family Sepiidae; genus Ascarosepion; species Ascarosepion bandense. Next base: position 1,162,792 of record JBBBDQ010000939.1, read on the forward strand.
TGACTCTAGCACTTCCCCCACCCCGTATATCCTTCCCTTTCTCTCCCCCTTGCAATTGTCATCACACCTGCATTTTCATCTTTCTATTGCTTCTTTCTAATTGGTTTGTAATCCTCTTCTCCCTCCTCTAATTAATTTTATTTCAGTTATGTAGCCCCCCGCACATCAGTGGCATTTACGCCTTGCCCGGGGTGAAATGATTAAAAAAAACTAGTAATAAAGGGTTCAGTTCGAAATTCCTAGCACCCGAAAAAGGCCGGAGCGTACAACGGCCGGTACGTCGTACAAATGACAACAAACATGAGAACAATAGTCCGAATAATGTAAATACTGTAAAAAAACCTCTATTATTAAAATGTAGGGAGATGACTTCAATGGGGCGTATATCGTAATTATTAATAGTATTATTTGGGGGAGAATGACAGAAAGAAAGAAAGAAAGAAAGAAAGAAAGAAAGAAAGAAAGAAAGGGGAAGTAAGGGGGCGAGAAAGAAAAAGAGGCAAACGTATAGAGGAATCAGGATCAGGAAGCAATCAGGATCTAAGAATTTAAGTATTATTTTCTGTTGCAGCATGTGGTCATCAATTCTCTTTTTTGACATGATGTTCTCTCTCCATCAGGTTGCCGAAAATGTGCGTAAAAAGATACAGGAGCAGTTTATGGTGTTTGTTTACCATACAAAGTGATCCGACAATGTAAATCGAGAATCAATCTGGAAAGTTTGGAGTCCTAAACAAAATGTTGTATGTTATAATCTCTTTTCATGAGGGGATGAAAGGTACTGTTGTATCTGAGGGGGAATTCTCTAATTCCTTTGATGTTACAAATGGCGCAAAGCATGGTTGTGTCATTGTTCCTATTCTCTTTGCTCTATTCTTCTCTCAGTAATACTCAAATATTTCTTTAGTGACATCGACACTGGTGATAAATTTCAATTTTAAACCAGTGATGGCCTTTTTATCTATCAGCGGTTTAAAGCTATAAAACTTATTCGAACTAGCGTGATCTGCTGTTTACTGATATTGCTGGACTTGTGATAACATCCCGAGAGAAAATGCAAGAACTCATCAACTGTTTCTTTGTTGCATGCAGAAATTGAATACATACATAAGGAGAAAATATAATATAACTGATTATATACATATTCATATAGATAGGTTTGAGATTGTGACCCTTGGTTTCACATTCTTGCGATCGTTAAACAAACTGATTAATTTTTTTTTTTAAAATTAGCTATATGTTAAGTGCCATACGTGATACACGCTAGGGGGATCATATCTCTTTCGAGACATGACTGACTGGGCGGAAGATTATCCTGCAGTAGGTTGCCATTGCTTTCTGCGGTAGAGTGGTTGCCGACCAAGGCTATAGAACCCAATCTGTCCTGTTATTTAACCGATAACTGGGAGGCAGAGGCGGATTAATACCTTTCCCAAGGGTATTTGCGCGTAAGTGAATGCAATGAATTCAACTAGAATTCGAACTCGGCTCCCCGATTTCTCGGTCCGATCCGATATCCATTGCACCACAACATTGGTGTATTTTGTGGAAGTGGGAGGAAAATTGGGAAGAAAATTAGTCGTCGGAACAGGCGCATACATATATACACATTTGTACACCCACTGACGTGCGCTAAGACACACACACGCGCGTGCCCGCCCACCGGCGCTCACACAAACATAACTATATGCGAACCGTATGGTGCTTGGAATATATATGTATATGTGTGCCGTTGTGCACATACATACGCATTCGGTTGGTGTATTCAAATATAATCTTCAAATATTCAAATATTATATACAGATAATATAATATAATATAATATATATAATATTCAAATATATAATATTTAAATATATAATATTCAAATATAATATATAAATAATATAATATATATCACAAATTGCATATATATATATGTATATATATATATATTTATATTTATAAACATACACATTTCAATTTATATATATATATGTGTGTATATACATACATATATATATATATATATATATATATATATATATATATTAATAAATATACATGTTATCCTACATTATAAGCACGACTTATGCAATATTAAGAACTTATTTCATATTGAGTTTTTAATATGTACCTGATGATTGCATAATGCATGAAACTCTGAGTCGTGTTTAAAACATAGATTATGTTTAGTTATTATTATATACTTTTTGTTCTTTTTTTTTTTTACTGGGCACTGTTCTATTAACACCAGATAAATATTTCTATATTGATGTGTACCTGTGCAGATACACACACACACACACACACACACACACACACACACACACACACACACACATATATATATATATATATAGTTATACTTATTTACATATTTACACACACACACACACACACACACACACACACACACACACAAACACCCCCCCCCACATATATATATATATATATATATATATATATATATATAATCAAATGCTTCGGACTAAGGTACGTAATTCGTCTGGACACTTTCCATGGAAAATGGAAATAGTAAGTGTAATTACATGCTAATCTCGGGATTGATCTTCGCAAACGGCTTCACTGTATTGATTAGTCATCAAAATGATTTATACAAATTCGACTTTTCTCATATTACTGTATCGAGACTGATTAATTCCAATTGGTCGGAAAATACCTAATTAAGTAGCAGTTATTAATTTATAATGCTTACTAATATAGATATTGCTCGTGGACCTTTTGCAATATATTCAGTCAGTCATGTAAATGCCATATGTGATACCCGCTTGGTTGATCATATCTCGAAAGATACATGACTGACTGGGCAGAAATGTTTCCGCAGTAGATTGCAATTACCTTCTGCGGTGGACTGGTTGCCAACCAAGGCTATAGAACCTAATCTGTTTTGCTATTCAAATCATAGCTGGAGGAAAATCAGATTAATAATTTCCCAAGGTTATTTGAGCGTTAGTGTACGCAACGCATATTAACTGGAATTCGAAACCAGCTCTCTGATCTATCATTTCGAGCCGATATCCACTGCACCACAACGCACATCCTTGCCGTATACTAGCCCCTACAAACTGCGAATGCTGCAATTCTATGGCACAGACAACTTCATTAATATAATGAAGACAACTATCGCCCGGTTCACACTCCACCCACGTCTATTGAACAGGTGAAGAGGCTCATCCCTTGTTTCCTGTTTAGGATGTGGTTCTCGGCTTTCTTTTTTTCCTATCATTCTACTCTTAAGTAGCCCCATGCACATCAGTGGCGTCACCGCTTTGCTTGGGGTGATATGATTAAAAAAAAAAGACGAGCCTTAGAAACCTAACATTATAAGACTTAACTCTCACGAATATCGAGTGAACTTATGTTGAAATCTTTTAAATAGTTAGTTTATAATATGAACTTGATGATTGAGTAACACATGAAACTCCAAGTCATGCCATCGACGTAGACTAATATGTATATTTATTAATATATATTATTAATAATTCCGTTTATACTACATTGAGCACTATTTTATTTCCATCTGAATAAATTTTATATATATATGCGTTTTCCCATATGTATATTTATTAATTCAAATAACTATATATGTGTGTGTCTGTATGTTAGTGTCACAGACTAAAAAAGTAAATTAATAGCAACGCCTTTCTCCTTGCTATCAGTTAGTTAAGCGTCATACGTTATACACGTTTGGGCGATTATGTCTCGAAAAAGGCATGTCTGACTAGGTAGATGATTTTCTCGATGTAGGTTGCCATTACTTTCTGCGTTAGACTGGTTGCCAACCAAGCCTATAGAATCCAATCTACCTTGCTATTTAACCCAGAGCTGGAGGGAGAAGCTACAGATTAATACACTTCCCAAGGGTATTTGCGTGTAAGTGAATGCAACGAATATCAACTGGAATGCGAACTCGGCTTTCCGATTTCACGGTCCGAGCCAATATCCATTGCAACACAATGCACATCCTTGCCGTATATTAACTACTCCAAACTCATAATGTTGCACTTCCATGGAGCAAACTATTTCATTAGTATAGTGAAGACGATCCTTATTAGAGGCCCCAACTACTCTGATCATAAGTTATGCGTTTATTAATTGATTTTACAGTTATTCAAAGCCAGAAAATATTTTGGGGATTCTAAGCATTTTTTTATAACCACGATCTACTGATAGTTCTTGCTATTTAACTCCTAAATTAGTGGAAGAGAGGTGGACTCATATTCTGTCCAGTGTAACACCCACCTTCCGTATCTATTGTGTCGACAATACTGAACGCAGTCTAGGACATTACTTATCTACAATGAGTCATCTACACAGATGCAAAGTTAGACAGTGATTGACAGCCAAGTGCCAAATAAATAACTAAGCCTTTTGTAGACAATGTCAGTTCTGTCTGGACCAATAAAAACTTAACGAAACACGAAAATAGATGGATACAAAGCCGTCGTGCCACCTGCTCTTTTCTATGATACTGAATCTTGGGGTATCTATCGGTATCACTTCGTCTACTTTGGATAATCTCACCAGTGCTGCTCATGAACCATACGTTCGAACATCTTGATCACAATGAACGACTTTAACATTGAAAGAATGTTGCAAAAATACAGCTGTACCGTTCCCCGAACTAGCCTGTTAGCATTATAATAGGAGGGTAAATAGTAAAGGATACTGAGATCCCCAAAAAAGGAACGTCGTTACCTACGGTATCGACTACCGTGCGTGATTAACAGAGGCTTCTGACACACTTCCTCGGTTCCACAAGTTTTTTCTAGGCAAGCAACTTTGATGAATGCACCCGCAAACTCACCATAAAAAAAATGCCTTAAATTTAATATACCTTCCGCACCTGATTCTTCAGCCAATCCGGAAGAAAGCTGCGTCTTGCGGATTTTGTCAACTACTACAAGAGATCTGATAACCTACCAAACCATAGTTTGCGTTGCAAAACATTGATAATGATTTACGTTTCTATATAAATATACTTGAATATTGACCACAAACAGCCATAACAATAATAATAAGAAGGAAACGTAATTCAATTATGAAGATAATATATAACATTTTTAACGATATAAACAAGTTCGTAATTACAATAAGTTTTCTATTCAAGCGAGTACAGGAGTTCAACACTTTTCTAAGCTTCGATTAGTTTGATACTATAAACATATATATATATATATATATATATATAATGTTTCGGAAAATCCCAAAGATTAACGAAATGGTTTTAACAACCGACATATTGAAATTATTTGTGATATCATTCGTGGTCGAGTGGTCTAAAACGCACCAGATCAACTCGTGGCTTCACTTATGTTGATAGGGGTCACAGGTTCGAATCCTGCCGAATTACGCACATTTTTGTACAAACATTTTCGTAAATAAACAGGCCGATAGAAATAAATATATAAATATACTTTTTGATTAAAAATAGAATATCTACTCAAATACGAGTATCGATTAAAACTAATGTTCAAACAAATAGTTTCAATATGTCGGTTGTTAAAACCATTTCATTAATCTTCGAGATTTTCCGTAACATTGTATATTTACATTTGTTGACATTTCAGAGCGAAGATGGTTATTTGCGTAGAATCGAAAAATGTGTTATATAGGCTTGATTTGACTTCGTTTAGACTGTGGTAACATTCGTGGACAAATAACCTAAAACGCACCAGATCAGTTGATGACTTTCCCTATATTGATAGGAGTCGCAGGTTTGAATCTGGCCGAATGACACAAATTTTATCGTAAATAATCAGGCCGGTAGAAATAAATTTATAAATATACTGTTTGATTAAAAACAGAATATCTACTCACTAGCACAGTATCGATTAAAAATAATGTTTAAACAAATCATTATATATATATATATATATATATATATATATATTAAATAGAAATATAATTTAATTGTATAGAAATAATTAAAGACTAATTCTTTCAAAAAGAACAATAGCTTATTATTACCCTTTCTTTTGCGGCGACTATTTTAAAAATATTTACTAAAAGAAAAAATTACTAACACGTATTCTTTAAATAAAAATTCCTAAAATGAATTCAGATCGTGAGTAAAAAATGAATAAAATTTAATGTTTGAAACATTGTACATGTGAAGCTCCAGTTGATGTTGTAAAAGAACCAAGAAAAGGAAGTCTGATAGTTTTGAAGAAAGATACATGTATAAATATTTGTTTTGAAAAAATTATAAAAAGAGGCTCAATTTTAATGGTTTCAAATTCCGTTTAAATAAAGATTTCAAGCAGGCGTGGTTTGAAGAGATACAGTTTGTGATTTTGTAATATACGAGGAAATAAAGTTACCAACACATATTATCGAATTTCTTCTTCAGTTCGGAGTCGATTTGTGGTTATATAAGAAATTTACTTTGTCAGATATAAAGAACGGTTTCAGCATTTATAAAGAAGACATCGGTTAGTTCTTAGAACTGAACATAGAGGAAAAAATCGAAGTGTTTCAGCTTTTACTTACAAGCCGGAAGAAGAAGAAGAAGAAGAAGAAGAAGAAGAAGAAAGAAAGAAGTGAGACGTTTCTACAAATTTAGAAAAATATAAAAAAATAATTATCTTTTTATAGTTGTTTGTGAAGGTTTATAAAAAAATTAGCGATATTAACTATGAATATTGAAGACAATATAAGATTTACCCCATCTCAATTTGTAAAACTGCACTATTGTCTAAACAAACCAGAAATCTAGCGATGCATGTGAATTGCCAAACTTCTAAACGTCTTTCAACAATTTAATGAATCGAAATAAGTGAATATCTTTTTTTTATAATAATAAGTGTTATTATGAGCCTAACAGAATTGTAATTATAGCTTGTTAGCTTGTTTAAGTGTTTGGCACAGAAAGGGAAATTTTATGTTTTTGTATTATTATTAAGTTCTATATCTTTCAAATTTAACACTGGAATAAGAGTCTTATGTTTTTTTTCCCTTGCAGGATAAGAATGTTGACGTTTTCTCTTCTCCTTCCCCACCAAATATTTTGAGTACAAGACCACAAGTCTGGCACTGCTTGTGAAAATCAAATTTCATGCTCAATAATAATGGTCAACTAGCTTGTTAATCATCACTCATGTTGAATCATTGTTAGCCAATAAAAAATGGTATGACAAAATATTGTTTGTTCTACTCAGCGAAAATATGCGCATAATTAAGGCTTATTATAGGCTTTGTGTATTTGATCATAATCAGTTTTCAGGCTTTGTTTTATAATATTGCTATGGAACGGCTCTGCGATTTTAACGATGACTGACAAATTTGAGCAGTGCGCTTGTATCAGTTTTTGCGCGAGGCTTCGCAAATTTGCTGCTAAAATCTTCGAATTACCCAGTTAGACATTTGTTTAACTTTTTTTATTCAGAACACGGACTTTTCTGTAACACTTGCATTTCAATTCTGGTTGAATGCTGTTTCAGGATAATTTAATTTATAAATCTATCATTCATCGGTGCATTGAATATTATTGAAGGATCTGCAATGTAATCGGTCTTGACTTGGCATCTTTCGACTTCAGACACTTACTTGCCATCATGACGTAGCCTCGCTCTATCATTTCTATAAATATTTTCATAACAACTGCTCTGACGGGCTTACTCTGTGTACCCCGACCACATGAATTTAAGTGTGATACTAGCTTGGCATCTAAAGTGAACAACTATCGTCTGATTAAAAACTTGTGATGGTTTTCTCTCACATACTTTCTGTGAGGCCGTAACAAATTGTCTACTGGAAAGACCATATGTCGGCCGTACAGCATATAATATGGCGAGAACTGAGAGGTTTCATTTGTTATGAACCTCACGACCTCCAAGGCCTGTGCTAAATACATACCCCATTTGTCAGTGTTGTACCTCGCTAACTTGGCAAAAAGTTAAATGTCACCGCCTCTTCTGCTCTATCAGGTTCTTTTTCCTCACTTTACGTCTGTAGAACTTTCATCCGTTTACTTACTTCCCTGATAAATACAATCTCCAAAAATCTAAATGCAACTGTGAGCCCCACCATCGGTCTTTCTCGGCGATAGCTAAAATTTCTCCATGTCTTCCGGCTCACTCTCCTGGTCCTTGTTCCTTTCGTCTTTGGTTCAGCCGCACCGTAATCAGTTATCCCGGTTAACTTTAGTTTTGGCATGAGCCATCTTAACTCATCCTGCCATCTTATCCCAGACAACAAATGACACTGGACCCGTCTGTTCTACTATTCGATAATAGGGTTTCCATCTCTGGTCCAATTTTATTTCTCTCTGGTGAATCTTATAGAACACGGGGTCTCCGACCATCAATTCTACGTCGTTTCTTCCTGTATTCACTCTCGTTTCTTTTCTGCTGCGCCTTCCACCACTGGGCCTGGGTGAACAACTTATTCTGTCGTCTGATTAAAAACTGGTGATGGTCTTCTCTCACATACTTTCTGTGGGGCTGTAACAAATTGTCTACTGGAAAGACCACATCTCGGTCGTACAGTATATAATATGGCGAGAACTGAGAGGTTTCATTTGTTATGAATCTCACAACCGCCAAGGCCTGTGCTAAATACATGCACCATTTCTCAGTGTTGTCCCTCGCTAACTTGGCAAACACATCTTCCCTACTATGAAGCCTTTCTACTTTTGCATTATTCTGGGGATGATGGGGAAAGTGATTATGTGGGTTATATTCAGGCTTGCTAGAGTCTCAGCCGTTACTGTATTCACATTTTCTGGTCCATTGTCTGTGATCAGCTGCACAGGGGCACCATATCTAGAGAATATCTCGTTCATTACTAGATCAGCCACTGTCTGAACTTCCTCATTTGGCGTATCATACGCTTCTGGCCAATTCGTTAGGCACTCTACAAAGATTACTATGTAGATATTTTCCCTTTGAATTTCCCCGTATGGTCCCGACACATCCATGCTAATCTTTTCATAGGGGAAGTTTGGGACATCTATCTCTTCCAAAGCAGCCATTACCTGTCTTCTATTCTGAGCCTGACATACCACGCAGTTTTGAACGTAGCTGGTAACCTCGGTATAAGTTCTTTCAACAAGGTCGCATGTCTTCTCGATCCCCATATTACCAAGCTTTTCATGAACCTGACCAAATATCTTCACTCTCAGATTCTTAGACACATACAGCTTGAGCCTCATTTGTTCGTATCTGTCTGAAAGGTAATATAGTCTCCCTTCGTTTATGACATGCTTAGAGGTCTTTCTACCCCCATTTTTTGCTCTGAGGGCAGCTATCTCACTGTACTTTTGACCCTTTTCAATCTCCTCTATTCAATGAGAATCTGTCATCACCTGTGTGGCCTCTTCTACACCAGTCTTCCACACAGGAAGGTCTTTCAACTTATCTGAGTTAATTAGTTGGTAAGCCCCATCATCTACTCCCGGCTCTACCTCCACAGACTCTGCTTCAAATTGTTTCGGTATTCAGGAAAGCATATCTGCACAGGTATTTTCCCTTTCTGTACAGGTACTCTAATTTCCAATATACTCGTTAAATTTCAGCACCCATTGTTGGATTATCTTGTTCGTCTTGTCAGCCTCCAACAAACACTGGAGAGGTTTATGGTCAGTCTTAATAGTAAATACATCCCCATCCAGGTAAAAATCTAACTTTTGCAATTTTTGCAGTGCGTACGTAATAGCGTATGCTTCTCTTTTTATCACCGGTCATTTCTGCTGCGTCTCCGAGAGGATATGTAACAGAAAGTATACTCGTACTCATCTGGTATACCTGGCACTAAATCATCTTTATATAGGCAGAGTTAGCACTACCATCCGTGTACAGAACCATCGGCTTGCTGAGATCCGAACACGTCTGCAAGGGAACAGCGGTCAGTTTTTCCTTCAAGCAATCAAATGATTTTTGACAGTGCTCCGTCCACTTAAATCTGGCATACGTTTTAGTCAACGCTATCAGCGGGGTCGCTCCTATTAATTCTCTTATTTGTCTTACCGTTTTTGACTCAGGTATTTCCCTTATAACACCCACCTTGTTTAAATCGGGTTTCATCCTTTTTGGTTTATAACAGTACCTCGATACTTTAGTTTCCTATCTCAGAAACCGGGACTTAATTTCATCAAAATATTGTTCTGGTGTTTCTGAGAAAACCAGGGTGTCAAAATAGGCCGTAGCAAAGCCTTCTCCTCCGCTTAACACTATGAACATTAGCTGCTGAAATATACCCGGGGCGTTGGCCATCCGAAAGAAAATGACCCAGAACTGAAACAAACCCATGTGGCACGCAGATACTACCTTATCACTATCAGCGTCATCAAGAGCTACCTGCCAATATCCTGATCTCAAATCTATTGAGGAGAAGTATCTAGCCTTCCCAGTAAGGACAGTATGTCATCTATTAAAGTTAGAGGCACCGCTAAGGGCTTGGAGATGGTGTTCAATCTTCGAAAGTCGACACAGACTTTGTGTCCGCCATCCTTTTGTCTTCTACGACTATGGGGAAATGCCATGGTAACTCAAGCTTCTCAATCATCCCCGCCTCCATCATGTCACGTACTGCTTCATCCACGAGTATCATTTGATGGCTAGTCGCCATTGTCTATCCGGATTTTCACTGTGCAGGTCTGCTCTAACTCATTGTTTAATTTAGACACCACATCACATTTAGCTCTCAACAGACGCCCCGAATCTAGCGTTGAACTTATAAAGGACTCATTCCACTTCGTCCCTTAGGCCTTTTATTAGCTTTTACACTTCATCAAGCTTTAACTATTGTATGGCTCTTAACGATAGGGACCTTAATACTTCCTCTCCTTTCTTTATTTTCATTGTCCTCAGTGTTGGCACTACTTCTGCCGCCTCAACTACTGTTTCTCATAAGTCCACTTCATTTTCTCCAGATCCGTCCTTTTCTATTGGGATAAACTGAAAAGACTTTTCTTCACTTTTCTCTTCGTTACTAGCCTACCTCTGCCCGAAACTGCTGTTCTAGAGGGGAGCTTTATATCCTCCTCAATCACTACTGCTACTGATCCATCCGGGGCATTTCCCAATGGTGTTTCCACGCCATCAACTATTTACACGGTGAGGTTGAACTTTACTTAGGTCATCAGGTGATATATCCAATCCTTTCCAAAAATTATTTCTCCACAGATGTCGGGGGTCACATGGAAGTTATGGACACCTCTGGTTCGTCCTACACTCACTTGAAGTTTTGCATCTGCCTGAGTAATCTGTATATCGTGTTTTCTCATTCTTCCCTGATATCTTAGAAAACTATATTTTTCTCCTAAAGTAGGAAACCGACGCCCCCGTATCTATCAAGGCCCTTACTGCTGACCAACCAACCATGTTTCACACTCGAGTTCTCCCTCTTAAGTCAACAAGGAGAATGCCTTCGCCGTTTTCCGTCTGAGGTTATGGTACTCCGCTCACTCAAACATAGGTGTCGGCAGCAACAGCCATTCGTTATTGTCATTACTGGGGTTCCGACTGCCTTTTTCTACGCCGGTGTACCCTTGGATGAGTTTCCTGGGGTTTCCTCTCGACAATTTTTATACGGACAGCTTCACTTCAGGTGTTTTGGTTTCTGGCAAAGCCAACAACTTCTTCCGGAACAGTTTACGGCAAGATGACCAATCTAGTGACATACTCAATATCTTACGCTATTCTTTCTTACGTGGACCACCCTCCCTTTCACTTCTGGGGTGGATCACTGATGTATCCCTGGTTCTATTTTTCAGGGGCGGGCTTTTCTAACAGGAGTCTGTTGGGAGCTTTTTGTGAACCCACACCACTTTGTCTCATGCCTTCAACGATCGCACCTGATGAATTTGGGAATATAAAAACTGGTGGCAGTTCCCTCTTTGTTGAACAGTCCAGAGCTCTGTGACCCTAATGATTACAGTTCCAACATACTAGATCTATTCCACCCGGTGTGAGTTTATAACATCCCTGTTTAAACAACCATTCGCTTCTACCAGGAACATCTTCCTATTCCTTCGGTTCCTCTTCCTCCTGTTTACCCTTCTGTTCCATGTGGGGGCCCTTCTCTTCCACTCCTGCCTGTCTACCTCCTGACTATTTCCCTGCATCTTTCCTTCTCTCGCTCTATCCCATGCTCTTTGGCTGTTATTGCTAATGCAATGGCAGCTGACAGCTTGATCGGAGCCTTCTTGACCATCTCATTCCGCACGCGCTTGTCCTGGAGCACGTTTATATACCTGTCAGTTGACTGAGCCTGTATACTTGGTCAATTTTGTCCATCTTTCTCGTACGCAAGGACGGCAATCTTCTCGGCTCTAACTCTTAACTCCTGAGGAGTCTCACCCTCCCGCTGGACTAGCTCTATCAGATCTCTCATGGTCCTAATGGCTCTGCCTTCGCCGGCAAACTCACCGACTACCAGACCCTGAGAGTCAATGATCAGGTGACTCCTTATGAACTCCGAGACCTTTCCCTTCGCCGTATTAGACCAGATAAAGCGTCTCTCTATCCGACTCTTCATATACAGTCTAGCCTTTTTCAATGCATGCTAGCTATCCCCCTAGTTTACTAGGTTCACCAAAAAACGTTGGAACCCTGGACCCCCGATCATATTTCTAGACCCATTTGGGAATCTTTGCTCTGCCACCGTTTCAGGATCTTCTGACCCGTATTCACTCATGTTAACCCACTAGCAATAATCAGATTGGCAAATCTATAAATTGAAACAATGAACAAAATTGGCTTTGGCAAGCCGCAACAACAAATCGAAAAAAGAATTTCAGGGACAACCGAAAAGTATCCTACATGTTACTGCGATTCTTGTCTTGTGGTCACTGCGATCTTTGAGTGTTATAGAATCGTTGTGGAGTGTTATTAAAATCATATGGTCAAAATGACCAAAGTTCGCTGGTTCACACTCCTTTCTCAGTTGTCTGCAGTTTTTTCCTGATTTAGTCGAGGGTTGAAAATCCTGGGTTAAATGGCAATAAACGTGAATCCCCACAACCGTTCCTTCGAAAGTTCAAAATCTCCCCGGCTGATCGATAGTCGATAACCGGACTCTGCTCACATTGTGCTTGATTGGTCACAAAGCCAGTTTGGGTTTAAAGTGGCTGCATCGAGGATCCAGAAAGAGCTGGAAGCCACAATAATAAAAGGAAATCTTTGTAAAATTAACTATAAGGTGTTTATATGCATACATTTTGTTCGGTATAGTATTTGGTTAGAGTTTATCACTCTTGCATGCAGACAACTATATTTCCAATTCACGTCTTCTACAGGATGTAACACTTTATCTAAGTTGATTGATCTGGCACTAGGTTAAAGTCGGAGTTTCTTCTCACGTGACAATACGTTTCCCGTGTTAACTCTCCGTACCGGTCCAACTCTACGGTACTCAATTTTTCTATCTGAAAACTTATCTACTCTCGCTTATATCGAGTTTTGCATCGCTTTCAAATGACTAATAAAGGTCTTTTTGGTCACCTGACCAACCTCGTCTTTTTCTTTTCTGTGTGAGTGCTGCTTACTTTTGCTCAAGGGGACAGGAAAAGTTTCTCCGACTTTCCCGAAATCTACCGAGGTCTTTTTCTCATTGGTCATCTGATCAACCCCATCTCTTTCTCTTCTGTGTGAGTGTCTCCCACCACCGCCTGAGGTACGTGTTCCAACGGTCAAATTTGAATTAACGTTCTAAAATTCCTTTCGCCTCGAATCATTCGGTGAGTGGTCGTTTCGCATCTGTTTTTTATCATTTCAATCGTTGTAAGAAAATAATCAAGCTCGATCGAAAAGAAAACCACACGTTTCTCTTTCAATTACCAGCGTCGCAAAATTTCACATCGAACAAGAAAAACTTTATTTCCTGGTATTTTTTGCCTTTTCTTCTCCCCAGGTGGGTGGCTCTTTCTAAGGTTCATAAAATCTTCCATGCCTTGTTTCAAATCAAACCCTTAGGCCGCTGTCTGTTTTATCAATGGTCGTAAAATTTTTCAATAACGATGAAACTCACTTTTCGCGAAAATAGCTTTTCCGATTTTCGCGATATATTTTTATCCATCTTAGTAGCATGCACTAAAAATCATAAAAAACTTAATCTATTTTTCTGGGTGGTCTCAAAATATCCTTCACCCAAATTCAAGCGGGTGAAGAAGAAAGAAAAATTCAATTATTATTTCGTCTCCTTTTCTCCCTTTCTCTTCTCCCTTTCTCAGCAGCAGAAATACTGTTACACAACGTCAAATGCCATTTTCTATCTTCTTGAATTTCATTCATTTTGTAGCCTTTCTTTAATACTCCTTTTGCCCAGTCTTTTCTCTCACTCTAACTCCCGCGAACTAGTGGTGGTCTCACCTTGCTTGGGGTGAAATGATAAAAAATGAGTTTCAGTTCGAAAAATACGTGAACTCATTCATATGGATTGTTTCGGAGCAATACATATTATTTATTGGAATAATGGTAAACTGTTTTAGGTTTAGTCTAGGAACTTTTCGATGCAGTCTCGTAGCGTAACAAGTAACTTGTAAGCATTTTTTAAAATTAATATTCATTTAACAAGTCATTATTTTTTAAAAATGATCCCCTGAATAAAAACTCGCTAAAAGGAAGTTATTGGACTTGTCTTTTGACAGTATCTCAAATCAATAATGATTCAATCAACTATCAGTTATATTTTTATACGCCTTGGTTTATTTAACTTTTTTTTCTGTTCTCAAATCGCATTTTCGGCTCAACTACATCAAAACGCTGTTCAAAAATGATTTTATAGTCCCTCAATTTATTCTTTTTTCCCTTTTCTTTTCGTTTGGACGGACAATCTAAAAATAATGAGTTAAAAACTGACTACATAAATAGAACTTAACCAACAAGCGCATGAATAGAAATTTATTCCCTTTAAATAACATCAAACAGCAAATAGAATAGCATTTGCTACTTAAATTCATACAGCTTTCGTTTTTTTCTTAATGGCAAAAAAGGGGAATTTTCAAAGACGATCACTTGTCGATTCAACTACTAAAGAGGCGGCTTTAGATTGTTTCTTTATTGAATATAATACTTTATTTATATATTTATTTATTCAAACCAACAAGCCAGTTCCAATTTTATTGTTACTAAAGTGGTAGTGGTGGTGGTGGTTGGGGGGGGGTGGATGCAATTCTCTAAAATCATTATTTCTCTAAGATTATCATATCTTCCTCTCTGCTTTTACTTTTACTTTTCACCCTTTTTTCTTTCTTTGCTTTGAGTTTTCTTACTTTTTTTTTTCATTTTTTTCAATTCGTTCGTCATTTCTTTCTCCTAAATTCTTTTTTTTCTGTCTGGTTCTTTTTCTTCGTTACTTCTCTTTTCAGTTGACTTCTTCTTCACCACTTTTCAATTCTTTTTTATTATTTTAAATCTTTAAATCTGGCAAATTTTATATTTAGCTTGGGTTATGGAATATGGACATATAACAGGTTATTTAATATCGAATTCTGTCGCTTTAATAAAAAGAAATGAATAGAGCGACATAAGTTTGGTTTACATGAAAACCAGAAACCGTAGACAGGTCTGCTTTGCTTGAGGTTCAAAAGGTAAATAACGATCTGATTTTTGTGAAAGTCAAAAAGTTGCACGTATGTTTTGTTTGTTTGAATGTCAGGAGAGTGCTTATACAGGGGTGGACAAAATATTGGAAACACCTTAAAGTTTCAAGCAAGTTTATTTCAATATGTAGTAGGACCGACTTTAGCATTAATTACAGGTTTAATACTGTGTGAGATACATTCGTACAAACTTCGAATTGTTTCCAGAAGAATTTTCATCCATCATTCAGCTGAAACAGTGTTCGAATCTTTCAATGATGATGGTGAAGAATATTGAATTCTCACTTGTTTTCTAAAATGAACCATAAATTTTTAATGGCGTTGAGGTCTGAGAAATGTGATGATATGATGATCTACTTCACTTGAATGTTCCTAGTGCCATTCAGCTACAACTTTAGCAGTATGAATGGGAACATGAAAGATGGCATTTACCTCCGGAAACAGTTTTTGAACAATAGGATGAAGTTGGTAATTTAAAATTCTTAAATAGTCACGACTCTTGATTTTAATAAATTTATTTAAATAATATCGGTAGAAACAACAATTTTAGAAAAAAAAGTACTACTTTTATTAAATCAATAAGCGTTTGGCAGTTTAATCAATTTTCCAAATTATTTGTTTACATTTTCCAATTATGCTATTATGGTACTAGATGTTTCTTTTGAGTTTATACGAGAATGAAAAGTTAAAGTTTAATTTTGATTTATAAACAAAATGATAGGCAAAAAGTACAATAAATATGTCGGGCTTAAATAAGTGGGGGGGGGGGGTTCAAAAGATGAGGGTTGAATCTGAAGAAGAGGCTATAACCAAAATATTCTTAACCCCCAACCGACAGAGCAGTGGTAAAATTGAAATTTTAGATAGCATTTTTCAATTTTTGCATGACTAATAACTTATGACGTTGACGATCATGGCTCTCCATAATATCCTGTCCTTTGTGGATCTAAATATTTTTGTGTTTTTGTTATTTCTCCTAAACTTTATTCGGCCATCCATTTATTCAACCTCACTAAATACGTAAGTATCAGACTTTCCAAGCCCTCTTTCGTCATTATGTGTCTAGAAAATTTAACCTAATGTTAAGTATAAATTTTCTTTTTTTTCTATTTTGTCTAAAACGTTGTTGTTGCTCACATATTCGTTCCATGGCATTCTCAGCACCCTTCTGTATTACCACATTTTGCTTACTTTACACACACAAATCATTTTTCCATCGCAACACTTCATTCGAAATTTTCTGTGAAAATATTTCGTTGTTTTAGTTTTACAGTTTAAATTTTTTCCCTACTTTTCTACAGTTGTAAATTATTAAAGACAGTGGTCTCCGAAATGTTGCCTTCCATACCTGAATCATGAATAAATATTTCTTTGCCCACATTTTTCTTTGGCTTTTATATATGCGCATTCTTTTTTTCAATTTCTTTCGTATCGCATCTCAGATTTAGACTTCTCTGACAGTCGTCCGATATTTTCGACGTTAGACGTTAGCCCTTGAACAAAAATGAATTCTTCAAATAATATCCGGAGTCAGCTCTTTGGAATTACTTTGAAATTTCACACTCGTTGTTAACGATTCTAGCATATGTTACAAAATCTTTGTCTTTCGTTCGGCGTCAGATTTGTGCACATCCAACGAGTGTTGAATAACGAACATATCTTGCTAAAAAATTTACTCAGAGTATTTACCATTTCTTTAAAGCAAATTTCTCCTGGATTTCTAGGTAGTACATAATTCATATTCTACTCATGCTAACTTTCTCAACAAAAGTCTTGTTTTTTCTCGTCTTCCTAGTTTTCTCTGTAAATATCTCCGTATCTTCTAAAATAAGCAGAAAAGTTAATTCCATCATCTGAATAGCATATGAATAAAGATAGAAATTTGCCACCGCGTCAAAGTGAAATAAACGGAAATTTTCCGTTTTCTTTTTAATTATTTAAATTACGTTTTATGGTTGTTTCTGGGGTTTCGACAATTGCTCTTGTTGTGGTTGTTGTTGTTGTTGCTGTTGTTGTATTTTTACCACTTGTGCTCATAATTTTTCCATATCTATTTTTCTCTCTTTACACACAGCGTAAAGTATAAAATTACACCAACATGGTTCTAATTTCTCATCGTCATTGTTGTCATGCACTCCGAACCAAAGAAAAAAGTGACAGTTTTTCTACTCCGTATAAGTTTCGATTTCTCGGAGCCACTGCCATAATTCGCTACTAACGGTTATAACATTATGTCACGACTGACTCCAAAGGTCAGTCAGTTAAATGCCATACATGATACACGCTTGGGCGATCATGTCTCGAAAGAGACATGACTGACTGGGCAGAAGATTATCCCGCAGTAGGTTGCCATTGCTTTCTGCGGTAGACTGGTTACCAGCCAAGGCTATAGAACACAATCTGTCCTGTTATTTATTCAACAACTGGGGGAAAAGGCGGATTAATACTTTTCCCAAAGGTATTTGCGCGTAAGTGAATGCAAGGAATTCAACTGGAATTCGAACTCGGCTCCCCAATTTCTCGTTCGAAGCCGATATCCACTACACCACAACGCACATCCAACTATACTCTAACGAAAAGTCTATGAGAATTCTGACTTAAAACTATCTCTGAGTTCTTTATTTAAGGCATCTTGCTCATTTCGTTTGTGCTACCGAGGATGTCTTGTTTACGCCGCACCAGAAAATAGAAGTTTTGATGAGTGTTTATATACAAAGAAAATAAAGAAGACTAGTGAGTCAAAATATATTTATGATAATATCATTTTTATGTTAATGAAAATATAGAGTTTAATTAAAATTTAGAACAATTTTGTTATTTTTTATCAAGATCCGTCAGCGTGGGCGGCTAGCCAACCTGCTGCACAAGTAGATTGAAGCAAGCCAGTTTAATCAATCTCTCGGTTGCGAGGAGATATAAATTTCTGCTTGTACGGCTGTCGACGGCTTTCGAATATTTCTTTCCGCGCGCATAATATCACAAAGAGTGTGAACCACACCCGACTGTAGATGGACCCGTCCTTCCACTCTTCGGTGGATATCCGAAATTGACTGCTTATATTTATTGATTTTTCTATTTTATGCATTATCCTTGGTTTAAGTTTTTACTGTATTGTTTGTGTTCGTGAGTTCGTTTGCACCTGTGCAGCCTTACGCTCATCTCTGCGGATTCACCTTGGCGCTCATTTGCCTGTCTGCGAGGATGTGAGTACGTGTAGAGTGTCGTGATCATTTGTACTTCCCTTTGTTTTTTTCCAATTAACTTTTTCTCTTGTTTTTCTTTTCCTCTAGTGTATCCATTTGTAGTTAAGTTATTATTTTAAATATTGAGGTATTAATACGGGGGATGGGTAGGTTTGTTCGTTTGTTGTTGTTCATATATATATATATATATATATATATATAATATATATATATATATATTAATATGTACATGCACACACATACGTGTTTTAGTGTATATGTTTAATAGTTGTTTCTGTAATTATTTCCTAAAATAGTTTTTTCCAGTTTATATCATATTTATCATATTCATTTGTTTATTTTTAATTGGTGCGTAGATAACAATAACTATCTATATTTATTTGTTTTTTAAAATTAATTATTGCTAATTTTTTCATGAAGCATAATTTACAATTTTTATACTGCTAATACTCTATCCTATATCCTATTTGATTTTTGTTGGGATATTGTTTTTTTTATAATTTTAATTTCTTTATTTTTTTTGGGGGGGGTCCATATATATTTTGACAGGTTTGTATTGTTTGAGCATTTTTTTTATATGAAGTATATTTTATGACTAAAATATCTTTCTTTAAAGATGTTTTTATATGTATTATTTTTCGTATGTGTTAATATTATTACTTACGATGGCTTCGTTAATATCATTTTGTTATTAACGTAATTGTTATTGATTTTGTTGAAATGTTTTATTGTGCTTAGTTATTTTCTCTATGTTATCCATGCAGCTGTAATTAATTTTGATTGTATTTTTATTTAAAATTTTTGGTAATTTACTGTTTTTAAGGAAGTGTTTGTCAAATATTTTAAAGAATATTTATCTATTTATATAGTTGTAAGAGCGTGAACCAAATTATGTTTCTTTTTCTGTTGTTTTTGCTTGATTCGATTTCGTTTTTGTATTCTAGTTTGTTTGAATATCCGCTGTTTCTTAAAGCTGATTCATCTATTTTTGTTTTTATTTTGTTTTCACTGAATATTCCTACTAGAATTTGCCGAAATTCTTTTATATTTGTTTAAATACGTCAGTGGGTGGTGTTAATTTTGTTTTATGTATATTGAGTTACTGCTTGTTTTTTCTATAGTTTATATGTTCTGTTGTTTAGGTTGAATGTTATATCTAAGAAATTTACGATGTTTTGATTAGATTTTATATACATATTCAATCCGAGGATTTTAAAGGTTTATTATTTATTTTCTTATTTTTCTTTTAGTGCAATTTTCTAGAATTAATAGACTGTCGTCCCTGTTTATATTATGTCGTCCCTGTATATATTATTTTTAATAATATTTATTAATTTATTGATTATATTTATGCCTATGTGTTCGCATACTTCTGCACCATCATAGATACCCATTGTTACAAATTAGCTCACATTTTGAGATGATGATGATAAAACAGCACTTGGTGTATTTTATACAATGTATACTAATAATTAATATACATTTTATTCCTTATCCGTAGGACAACTCTGAATTTAATGTACGAGGCAACTGTTAGGTGCTGGTTGAAAGTTTTCAATGGGACTATCCTATTGATTTTAATCCTCACTTGACGATTGCATCGAGCAATCTCACTGCTAGCTCAGAATTGAGCTAGCAGTGAGAAACACACACACACACACACACACACACACACACACACACACACATATATATATATATATATATATATATTTTAATAAGATTATTTGTAAATTTGATTCTCACTATTAAAAAGGGACAGAGAAAAACAACACATGACCTACTTAGCAATCTTGAGTAAATGGATGGTGGAACAGGGTTTGAGAGAGATATTAAAGGAACAAAATTTATTAAGGCCTACAAAAGACAGGTGGTTGTGAAGAACTATGATTGCCTAGGCCCTGAAGAGACACGGCACATAGAAGATCTGTTAATGCTAAAAAGCAACTGGTCTGATTAACGATTACACCGCACCGAGGCACCTGCTAACGTTCAAATTTTAATTTAGCTTAATATAAGATCAATATATGGTGATTTTTAGGCCTAGCTTAGATGTTTGAGTTTGAGTTTGAGTTTTGTTTAACGTCATATCAATTTCTGTGGGTTGTTTAATACCAAAAGGTGGGGTTTTAAGATATTTTTTAAATGTTTGGTTATAGTGAGAAGGTTGATTTAGTCAGATTTTGATGAAAATTATTTATTTATTTATTTATTTTTTATAAAACTAAAGATGTATTCGAGTTTTGTATCCAAAAATGTATTGCTGGTATTAACTTTTTTCTTTTAAAAATGTATATTATTCTATAAAAGTCTATTTTTATGTATATATTTTTATAAAAGTATATTTTTATACTTCCATGGTGTTTTGACTTCAGTTTGGAGGTTAACTATTTTATCATAGCAATGACTTTAACCGGTGCCATCACTCTAGGTGAGAGTGAGTGTGGGAAAATCAACACTTAAGAGGTAGTCCCATGCTTCTCACAACTCCCCAATTAGAAGGCTTGCTGCCGGATGCAGTTTACCGTCATACCCAGGATTCTCGTTTAGATCTGATACAAAGCCCAAATTAGTTTTGTTGAATAATTTTTTTATGAAGCTATTAGCAGGTAGGTGTAAAGTTACCATGATAGAGATATAACTAATGTATACTACTATAGTATAATTAAAATGATAGAGGTTTATTACCAATGTATCTACTATTAGCAATGTTAATATGAATAAAATAACCTAAGAGGCATAAAATGTATATACAGGTTAAGAATTTTTTTCTGAAATTCTTCGGACCAGAAGTGCTTCGGTTTTCAGAATTTTTTTATTATTTTGAAATACATTCTCTCTAATTTTTATGTAGCATCTATGAAATGCGGTATCTTGGAAATGGAACCCAAGCATAAACACGATTTCTCCTTCACATTTCATAACACAATTTAAAAATATACCCTGAAGGTAGTTTTATATAAGAAGCATATCTTCACTCCGACGCCGCTGACGAATCCACTCCATCAATACACGATCGAGGGCATCGTATCTTGCTCTGTGGAGTGTTTTTCTATTTTTCATTAGTTCCTGTTCACCACTTTCAGCATAAAACTTTGACAATTTCTCATTCTGCTTCCTTAGATCGTATAAAGTGGTTGTTTCAAAGCCAAACTCTTCAGTCGTAATTGTTCTAGAGAGACATTAAGGATGTCAATCACATTAACCTTGCTAATAACTACCCACATTGAACTAACAAAATATTTAATCTTCTAAGCTTAGTTTGACACAAGGACACAAGGATGGAGTTTCATTTAAATATAGGTACATCTGTAGGTGAAGGGGTGATAGTAATATTAAAAAATTATGAACACGTATAGTGTGGGGTTTAGGTTCAATCCAATTTAGAATCTACATCACACCGGCGCGAATTAAGTAGCTACTTTAGCTGTGGATAGGAAAATCAAGCAGTTACAGATATTTAAATACCTGGGAAATGTTCTAACAGAAGTCGGTAAGTGCGGCACTGAGATTCGAGGGTGTATTGGCATGGTCAAGGATACATTCCAGAAGCCGAGTAGAGTATTGAGAGACAGGAAAATTTCTTTGGAAACAAAAAAGAGTGTACTAGATTCTTATGTAATGTCTGTCCATTCATGTTGGACAATCTCATCAAAGATGGAAGAAAGACTGGAAGCAAACGAAATGTGGTTCTACAGCATGATGCTGAGGATACCATGAACTGAGCATGTGAGCAACGACGAGGTCTTGGAGAGGATGCAAATGAAAAAGAAACTAATATTTAACATCAGAAGAAGACAGCTGAAACTTCTGAGATATGTAATGAGTAAGGTGGGCTTGGAGAATCTGATACTTACGAGATGAATAGTGGGAAAGAGAGACAGGAGAAATCAACGCGTGAAGTACTTAATGTATGAGATGATGGATAGCGGGGGAGGGTTTGGAAGGGGTAACAGGAGAAGGTGTGTTAAGAACTACAAGGGATAGGGTGATGTGAAAGGCTATGATCGCCTACGACCTGAAGAATTACTGCACATAGGAAAAGAAAATTTCAGTTATTAAGAAAATCTCCTCCCCACGGAAATAAAGCTAAGAAAATTTATAAAGATTAGAAAGTACGACACAAGTTGGCGAAACAAGATGTCGAACTTTGTATCGAACCCCGATTTCTTTTTTTATAGTTGGTTATATGTAACTATGTACAGATTGTAAACTTGCAACGCTTACATAATAGTCGCTTTTGAGAGATTAAATCAATTCCGAAGTTGAAAAAAGAAAAGAAAAGGAAAGAAAAATCAGTTTTCATTGTGCGCATGCCCGATTTGGAAAATGGCGGAAACGTTTCACTTGATCGATGCCTCAAAATTTCAAATACTTTTGAAAGAAAATTCTTTTAATTCGATTCATGATGAATCAATAATTTGATTCTTGATTATTCTTTTCTATAATTCTTGGCATTTTATACTTATTTAGTCACTGCAAATACTAATATTCATCTTCATTGTACCTTAAATAATTATTTTAGTCTACAGCTGGATAGACAAACAAATCTACCATTAACTTATTACAGATAAAGTTTTGGAACTCTGATGTCTTCAGAAAAAATTACTTGGTTAATAGCCAAAAAATTACTCAGAACATTTAACATATCTCAGTATATATACTCGAAAAAACTTGATCAAGAAAAAGTTCCCCCAAGAAAATGTAGCCGAGAAAACGTACCCGAGAAAAAGTACCCGAGAAAATGTACACGAGAAAATGTACCCGACAAAAACTTAATACACAAAATGATTTCTTTTATTAAGTTATATTGAGAACGCAGGCCGTTGACGGAATAAAAAGGTTTTAAAATAAATTAAACATCTACTCATCTACGGGTATCTACTAAAAATATCTTTTGAAATGATAGAAATATGTCGGATTTATATGTCGAAAAAATAAAAAAACAATTTTTTCCTGAACTTTTTTGAGTACAAGGTCAAATTTACCCAGTACTTGCATACGCGATGACTGTGTACCTAGCTTGTCTTAAGCATTTCTAAGATTGTTTTAGCTGGACTTAGGTTGTCTTAGGTGATAAAGTCCTTAATATATATATATATATATATATATATATATATATATATATATATATTACGGACATGAATAGTTCTGGCCGATTTTTCATAAAAATGTAATGTTTTTGTTACAAAAAATTAGTTAGAAACATGTCACTGAAATTATTGTCCGTCGCAAGCTACTACTTTTTCCCCTTTTTCTGACAGCATTTGAATTCCACAACGAAAAAAAACAGCACGTCTTTTGAGCCTAACCACGAGTGGACACATTTTTTGTTATCTTCATAAGAATAAAAGTGCTGCTTATCCAGGCCATGTACCATCGAGAGAAACAAGTGATAATAGGACGGGACAATGTCTTGTGAATACGGCGGGTTGGGTATGATTTCCCATTTAAGCGTTTCCATGTAGGTTTTCACCCGTTTTGCAACGTTGTCATGTTGAAAAATCACTTTGTTTTGTCTTCACGTTATAGCGACTTATTTTACTTTCAATTCTAGTCGATAACGATCTCTCGTGATGGTTTCGGTCGGTTTGAGCTGCTCATAATAAACTACATCCAGCTGATTCCACCAAATACAGCACAGAAGCTTCGAGCCATGGATATTCGGCTTTGCATTGACATGTGCCTTCATGAAGTAATGCTCCCAAATCGTCGTCTTCAAACATTTTCGGTGCGCTAGAGCGTTTTTTATTTTCAACATCAAACTCGTTATTTTTAAAGCGTCTAAACCAATCTCTGCATGTTATTTTCGACAGAGCATGATCGACATAAGTCTCAACAAGATGTCTGTTGTCTTGGATTTCTTTTGGATTAAGTAGGGCAGTGAAATTCCCCGCAACGCAACCCGACATGTTTAACGCTAAGAATAACCAAGTTATTTACACTTCGTTGAAATGACATACACTGAATTTTAAGCTTTCTTATAGTACTTCCTTATAGAAGCGTTACAATCTGAAAATATATGCTCGCAGTTCTGGGAACGCCATCTGTTGGAGAACAGTGAGAACTTATACACATATATGTATTTTTCTCACTAGTTGCACGTTCAGATTTTCATATACAACGCAATCTTCAGGTGTTAATTTTTGTCTGACACATGTAACGTTTCTAAACATTGCGTTGTGTCTGAAAATCTGAGTCGCGCTATCCGTGAGAAAAATATGTATATTTATTACTATATAGTTTATAGTCTTATTATATTGCATCGAGCTTTATTTTATAAACATCGGTGCTCAATTTGAAATAACATAGAAATATATATATATATATATATATATATATATATATATATATATATAACATAAATCTCACATGTTTTGCTTTTATAAAAGCGAAACATGTTACATTTATAAACGCTTTCTATTTGTATTCTTATCCTATCATGATAATGTCTGTAAGATTAGAGAATTAATGATTGTCAGCAAAAGAGACAATCCCCAGTTACACTTACATATTGGGGATGTAAAACTTAAGCTGCTTCAGAAATATCCTAATAGAAGACAGAAAATCTTATGCAGAATTTCGAAAGGGCATAGAAATATCGAAAGTGCCTTTCAGAATCTAAGCAAAGTAATAAACGATAAAACAATATACTTTCAAACAAACAAATGCATGTTGAACCGCAATATAGTATGTTCCATATGACAGCAAAAACTGGAGATTCTCCTCACAGTTTAAAAAGACGAAAAATATTAGATGTTGTTTTCATAACATATAATGAGAATATCATGGACAGTCCATATGAGTAAAGAGGAAGTCTTAAGGAGAAAAAACAACAAAAATCTGCTACTAACAATCAGAAAGTGACAGCCGAGAAGTTGGGAGCATATAGCGGGGAAATCAGTCATTGGGCACGTTGAAGACAGAAAAAGTAGGCAGAAACAGCGAGTGACCTACTTGCCAGAATAAGTACCTCTAAGCCAAAGAAGAATGGTTGGAAGAAAAGAGCAAAAAAAGATAGGATGCTGTAGAGACACATAACCCTCTATACTCTGAAAATATATAACACAAAAGAAGGGAGAGAGAGAGCAAGGCTAGAGAACCCAATCTGTCCTGCTATTTAATCCATAACTGGAAGGAAGAGACGGATTAATACCTTTCCCAAGGGTATTTGCGCGTAAGTGAATGCAATGAATTCAGCTGGAATTCGAACTCGGTACCCCGATTTCTCGTTCCGAGCCGATATCCAATGCACCACAACGCACATCCTCTTGTCTTATTCAAAGGATTTAAATAAGTCATTATCGGTGTCTTAAAAAAATTAAAGATTTTTATAAATCCCTTTAAATGAAAACTGTACTGTGGAATGTTTTTTGAGGTGTATATCGGCTCGGAACGAGAAATTGTAGAATTCTAATTTCAGTTTAATTCGTTGCATTCACTTACGCGCAAATACCTTTGGGAAAAGCATTAATTCGTCTCTTACCTCCAATTATATTTGTAATAGCAGGACAGATTGAGATCTATAGCCTTGTTGGAAACCAGTCTACCGCAGAATGTAATGAGAATCTACTGCGGAAAAATATTCTACCTAGTCAGTTATATGTCTTTCGAGACATATTCGCCCAAGCATGTATCGTGTATGACACTTAATTGTCTGATTAAATATATAGTTTTAGAAAAGGATATATTTGCCTTATCTTCAAATTTCATGATTAGTCATAAAATTATGAGGCAACCACGCAAGGCCGAAATTAGAGCGATTGTCATCAATGGGTGTCCTAACCCACTGACTATCGAACTTTTTACTCAATAACGCGATAAGCTTCCTAACAATTACGCTACATCGAGGTAAGTAAAATATTCTGACAAAATTTTCCACATAAAATTAAAAAAACAGTCTAAAGTGTTAATTTTTCTACAAGTGTACTGTGAATTAAAAAAATTATTCGAAAGAGTCGATGGGGACTAGATTAAAATTCATTTTTATTTATCATAGCGGAATTACCAGAACTTTTACGTAAAAATTTATTTAAACATGCTTAAAATGTATTGAAAGAACTGTTTCCATGAAATTCGATTAAGATTAATCAATACTATTTTTTCAGTACTTGAACGAATTCTATTCTTATTTTTTCTCTTAAAAAACAACATTGATCTTTGTTTTATCAGAAATAATTATTCTTGTTGACAGTTGAATAGAAGAATGCACTGACTATTGCATATAACAACTAATGATTAAAAATTTTGATATCCCCAAAAAACAAACCAGGTTCGATATTCGGTTATTTCATGAACACAACAAAACGATACGAAGCAGTCTTGTGTCCTCGGGGATACATCGATTGCTAATAATACTATGTTCAGTTAAAAATAGAAGGTCGGTGCCATTTGGTACAAAACCATACCGAAAGGCTTACTATAACGAATTGACTTTATCTATAACGGAGAACTTTTCTCCCAATTAATGTGTAATGGATGCAGTTGCCAATTGGGGCGGGAAAGTTACGGCCTTTTATTGTTGAAAGATGTTACTGAGACGCGTTTCATGCTGAAAGCTTTGCATATACGCCTTCTTTTACTGCTGTTCGGCTTATCTAAACCGCGAGGTCCGAACGCGCTAGAGTGTTACTAAACATTATTGTAAAAGTGTAGATGAAGAAAGCAACATGAGCGTATGTAGAATAGACAACGGTTGACTCGGGACACGAAAAAGTTTAGATGATGATGATCGATGAAGTATTTTCTTTCAAGTTCTGGAGAAGGAGCTATGTAAGTGGAACCTCCTTATTACAAATAGAATATCAGGGGAATGGGGATAGACCTATTTAGGCTACGTGGCCTCGTGGTTCCTATTTACCAAAGGCGGGATTGGCGAAACCATGGAATGTAGTTATCCCGAACAGTAGGGAACGACTAGAAAGATTTCGTCTATGGGAAAAGCTGTTGCAGAGCAAGAACAAAATATTGCCTACACAGCCACAAAAACGCTTCTGAACTCTGTGGAAGCGGTGAAGCGAGGGACCGGCAGCTCCAGCCAAGATATGGCATAAATACACGCTTTCTAGTTTGATCTGGCTTTTGTAAACCCAGAGAAAGGAATAAGATACTTACTAGAGGAGTTACAATGAACCGACCATTTTTCAAAAAACTTTAGCTACTGATTCTGGAAATATGCTTTGTACATTGTACTAATGGGATTCCCAAACTGGATAGTACTTTCTGACAGGGACGGGGAAAATCTAGGAGCTAATTAGGAAAAAGGTTGCGCAGAATTCCACTGAATAGTATTAGAATCACGTAATAATGTTGTATGCAAAATCTAAACATGTTCTGGGCATTTTGGCATGGAGTAATGTTTGACGAGCTTTACCGGTTTACTTAAATTACTGCATTAAATTTGATCCTCGGTACGTGACCTTTACTAATTGATTTTATTTCTTACTATCTTGTCCCATACATTCGGTTTATAGGGTATGGCATTGTATGAGGAGCCATCCAAGGTAGAGTGTAACTGTGTGACATTGTATGCGTGTAAGAAAAAGGCAATAAGAAAATGCAGGAAACATAATGATTGGCTCTTGAATTAAAGCGATCAAAATTATATTGATAAAGAAAACATCCTGCTGGGGGTCTGTTCCATAAAGCAACAGTACTTGGAAAAAGTGGAATTATTTCATCCTGATAAAATACGCGTTGTGGTGCAGTGGATATCGACTCGAAACGACAAATCGGGGTGGCGAGTAAGAATTTCAGTTGAATTCCTCGTATTCACTTATACACAAATACCCTTGGGAAAGGTATTAACTTCCCTCCAGTTATGGGTTAAATAATAGGACAGATTGTGTTCTATAGACTTGGTCGGCAACCAGTCTACCGCAGAAAGCAATGGCAACCTACTGCGGGATAATCTTCTGCCTAGTCAGTCATGGAATGAAGATAATTCTTCACTGTGTACATTGTATTTACAAAAGTTAGGACTTGTGGCTCCAATCTTACATGGGTTGGCACACACCTGAGGAAACCTGGATTGTGTTTGCAGCTAACCTATAGAGAATTTTTAAGTAAACCTGTAGGTTACCTGGATCGGCATACACCTGATGAAGCCGGAATCGTTCTTGCGGTTAAGCTACAGCGAATTTCGAACTGAACATTTATGTTACCTGCATCGGTATACACCTGATGAAGCCTGGATCATGGTTGCGGCTAATATAGATAAAATTTTGAACTGGACCTGTAGGCTACCTGCATTGGCATACACTTGAAGAAAACTGAATAGTGGTTGCAGTTAACCGACTCGAAATTTTGAAATGTACTTGTAGGTTACCTGGATTGGCGAAAGAAGCCTGTTTCATGGTTGCGGTCTACCTACATAGAACTTTTAACTGAAACTGTAGGTTACCTGGATCAGTATACACCTGCATCAATCAATGTTGCAGTTAACCTACAATAAATTTCGAACTGAATCTGTTGATTAACTAGATCGGTATACATCTGAGGAAGCTTGGATCATGGTTGCGGTTAACCTACAAGGAATTTTGAACTGAATTTGTAGTTTATCTGGATCCCCATACCCCTTATGGAGTCTTGAATCATAGTTGTAGAATTTCGAACTGAACCTGTAAGTTACCTGGATTGGCATATACATGATGAAGCCTGGATCGTTGTTGTGGTTAACCTATAGGGAGTTTTGAATCTAATAAAGCCTGAATCGTAGTTGCGGTTAGCCTATAGGGAGTTTTGAATCTGATGAAGCCTCGAGAGCTCAATGGCTGGAATTTTCTGATAACAACAATAAAGATGGGTAAAGTAGTCCACATGTAAATAATATAATTGTTGATAATTCCTCAGTCCAAACATTCAGGCCAAAATCACAATTAAAATGTCGCCAAATTCACGAAGCAAAGTTGCAGTTTGCTAGACTATTGTTTTGTTGAATTAAATCATTATTTTAACGGCCATATCACGTTCAAACACCGGTTCTCGTATGATCACCAAAGTTAAGCAACTTCGATCTGGGTCAGTTTTTATATGGGTAAACGTTTGGGAATTCTAAGTGTTTATTTTTCGATTTGCCGGTTGTGCGATGGATAATGGTTCGCTATTTTTAATCGGAGAGCCGAGTTCAAATTTTTCCTGTGTTCATAATATTCACTTACGCAGGAAGGCCGTTGGTAAAGGTATGAATCCACCTGTTCTCTTTTGACCTGTATAGCTAAAACTATTATCTGCTTCCAATAATTATAATCGGAAAATATCTGGATTTAAATGACTTGCATATGATTGATAAGTTATAGAAAACGAATCAATCATTCAATTCACTTCATATCGGAGAATTTGATATACCAAATTTTAATCATCAGAAAAATGTTGGGTAATTAAATATCATTGAATGAAAATTTCTATATTACGGGTTTTGCACTCTCAAACCCGGTGAAGTATTTTTAGGGGACCAAAAGCGCTACATGAAATGAACCCCCTTTATTATTTTGTTAAATATGTGTGACATGTGTTCATTGTTTTAGTTTGCTTGTATCTTAATTTGGCTTTTAAAAAAGTATAGTCTTATAATAGGGCTTGT
Organism: Ascarosepion bandense; assembly: GCA_037127315.1. Taxonomy (NCBI): domain Eukaryota; kingdom Metazoa; phylum Mollusca; class Cephalopoda; order Sepiida; family Sepiidae; genus Ascarosepion; species Ascarosepion bandense. Next base: position 1,193,123 of record JBBBDQ010000939.1, read on the forward strand.
CATTCCTAATTCATCTTCTATAAAAACAATAAAACGTGTCATCATTTAAGGAAGCTGTACAAAAACAAGTTTCAACTACTTTCAATTAAACATTTAAAATTTGCCGGAATTGTGGCTATCACTAACAGCGTGATGACTACATTGAGAGACGAATTACAATTTAAGACTCGTTCTTTATACCTTTGGTGAAGTTATGAATCCACCTTTCCTCCCAACTATGGATTAATTAGTAGGACATGTACCAGTAAATCATTATTATCACAAAATGCTTACAATCAATACTATTTTCTCTTTTAAAGTAACCTGTAGAGCGTTGATAAGCAATGAAAAATCAATAGATAAATCAACTAAACCATTTTCATTCATATTCCTCTGAAGATTAAAAAAATAGTTCGGTTGGAACTTCCCTGGAAGTTACTCGGATCGAGAAACACTATAAGTGACTAGAAATCGAAACGTTGTGATAAAAACAAAGATGAAGTCATAAGTCCGAATGTTAATTTGCTATGGAGGAAAAAAGTATCGATACTGACACGTGTGGTCGAACACGGATCTCCTGGCAACAAGCGTAACCGTTGAATGAATTGTACTATCACGTGGCCATAAATATTTACTATATAAAGCAACCAGACAGAAGTTTGAGTGTGTTTTATCTTGTGCATCAGCACAAACTCTAGCCTTGTCAGACTCTCTGATTCTAGGTGTAAAAGAATCCAGGCGGGAGCGAAGTTTTGTCTGAGGAAAGTGGGACTAGGTACCCGACCTTGTCACGTGCAGAGTCTCCGGGAAACTTTTACCTGGGCTTTAAGGCTAGGATTCTCCATTATAAAAAGGCCTCAATGGGGGGAGCAGGTAAATACCGTTCTGTGTTGTGCATCATTCTGGTGTTGTGCATCATTGAAAAGATTGTTTCTGAGTGAATTACCCGAGAACATTATTACGTGAGCATTATTTTATATTATCCGAAGGATTCGTTTAGTACGTTGTTTTTACACGAAAATACTGAAATATTATGTCTCGCTAATAGCAAGTTAGCGAAAATTTCCCTTCAAAATTACTTTTCCAAAAACTAACGTTATAAAACAAAATTATGAAAACTACCCGTCATAGAAATTGAGTGAGCTATACTTGTTATTCAGTGTAACGTTCAGACATATTTAAGACATACTAAATATGACTGATCCGGGCAGTTTTGATAACAAAATTGTCTTCATACTCAGAGAATAATGCCTAATAGAGTCTTTGCTAGTTTAAAAAACATTGGAATGGACTTAATGAAAGAATCCACGATCTAGCAGCCACGTCTCTATCGGAGGGCAAATCTCAATTGATCAATGTATACGATGTTTGAATACAGACTTCCCGAATAACACTTTTTATTTCTTGCAGTTCAAAGAATAAGTTATTCCATTAATTCAATAAACTCTTCACAGATGTTTGCCGATACATACGAAGATTTCCCTTCTCTAGCATTTCCATATAGTCTGCAATAATTCTGTTCTTTTTTTTTTTTTTTTTTTTACAAAAAAGTGTTTAATTCACTCAACAAAGCTAGAATATCCAAAGTGTCCTTTTCTTATCGATCGAATAGTTTTCTTCACCGCACGAAATGCCAGATCTCTCCAGGCTAAGATAGAGTCACAGGATCTGCCTATCTCAACAGTATATGCCAGTACCCCTCTTCTGAGTGATATTGTCTGATTAATAAAGAATCGAAACATTCAATTTCTTTATGCCAATTCAAATATGCTGCCATGTGCTTACAATGATTTTCTCCGTTTTCATGTTCTGCAATAAGATTGCTATATTTCCAATCATTCAAACCTGACATCGCAAAAGTAAATTTTTGTCGACAAAAGATACTATACAACACAACACAAACTTGAGGACTGTGAATAATTCAGATTTTATTCACTCGCCATTTTTTTCAATTCACCTTTAAGCATATTCTTCGATAAATCTCTTGGGAATTGGTCAGTTTTAAAAATGTATTTTTAAAACTGACCAATTAAAGGACTCTTACTTACGTAATAAATATAATATCAAAACACAAAAGTTTGTATAAAAAATAATTTTAATATGAGATCCTGTGATTAGTAAAATAAAAAAATCAGAGAATATTTTACATGCAGTATATATTCTCATAATTTAGAAGCGATGATATGTATATATAGACAATTCTTGTGGTTTTACTGTCTTTGCTTTGAATGAGATGACGAGGTGCGCCATTCAAAATCCTCATATCGGCATTAATTTAGGGTTTAGTTCTTAGCCTCCTTTCTCTCAAAGATGCAATGTAAGTTTGAATTCAGAAATTTCCTTTTACTAAAATCTAACTAGTAAAAGCTAAGCAAAGTATCAAGGGACATGAAAACTTTGTTAGAAACAAAGTAAAGTCTGCTGAATTATTATGTAATATCGGTTCTTCTCCCTGGTCGGGTCCTGGGAATGATGGTAAACTGAATTCAATAGCAAGGCCTCTGATTGTGAGGGTGTGAGTAGCCTGGAACCACCTCTTAATTGCTGTTATTCCCAGGTCCACCCTCATGTGAAGTGGTAGCACTTGTTCGGGTCCCGGCTATGGGCAAAGAGTTACCCCCTCCAAACTGGGGTCAAAACACTGAAATTATAAAAATACACTTTTATAGAAATATATATATATATATATATATATATATATATATATATATATATATATATATATATACATTAAAGTAAACTTTTATGGAAAAATATACATTTTTGAAGGAAAAATATGACCGACAATACATCTTTTAAGAAAAATTTATTACTATAACACATTTTTGAAGGAAAAAAATATTCTCAGCAAAACATTTTTAATACAAAACTATAAGACATTTTCAGTTTTCTAAAATAAAAAAGAATAAAGACAAAACATTTTCATTAAAATCTGACTAAATCAACCTTCACTATAACTGAACATTAAAAAAATACCTTAAAACCCCACTTTTTTGGCATTAAATAACCCACAGAGGATGATATGCCAGTAAACAAAACTCAAACTCAAAAACCTCCCTGGTAGTGAACGTTAAACAGTCTCGTCACATATAAAGAAGACAATTGAAGTAAAAGAATTGTGGTTCTACAGAAGGATACTGTGAATACCACGACTAAACCAAAAAGTTTGATAGAATGCAAGGCCACTGCAAATCAATACACGGAATAATGTAATATAAAAAAAAGAAAAAGTTTTAAAAAACCTGAAAACCTTAAATTTCTCCTAGAGTGGCTTTCCCCCTGTTTGAGAACTCCTGACCTAGAGAAAAGTGAAAGTGCCCATATAGCTTAAATATATAAGGGATGATTGGGCTAAGAGTCTAATGACTTGCGCAAGCATAAAATGTGAAGGCTAAAGAAAGATGATTTGAGTTAATGGTAACTTGATGCTAACAGTCCTGGGTATGACGATAAACTACATCTGGCAGTAAGCCCTCTGATAAGGAGGTTTTGATGAGCGTTTATCCACCTCTTAATTGCTGTTGTTTCTAGGTTCACACTGACCCAGGTGCTAGGACGTTTTAGGCTCCCAGATATGTACAAGTACTTAACCTTCAAACTGTGGTCAAAAAATAAAAAATGTATAAGTATTTGATAATAAAATATTAGCAATACATAGTAAAAGGATGAGCAGAAATACGTTTTTTATTAAAAAAAAAATTAAAAGCAAAGTACCAGCAATACATTTTTGTAAAAGGAATTAATGCTCCCAAGAAAATTAAATTTCAGCATTGAATGATCCATCAGTTAATTGCCATACCTGATACACGCTTGGGCAACCATGTCTTGAAAGAGACATGACTGACTAGGCAGAAGATTTTTCAACAGTAGATTGTTAATACTTTCTGCGGTAGACTGGTTACAAACCAAAGCTACAGAAATCAATCTTGTCCTGCTATTCACCCTATAGATGGAGGGAGAAAAAATGGATTAATACCTTTCCGAAGGGTATTTGCGCGTAAATGAGTGCAACGAATTCAACTGAAATTCTACCTTGGCTCTCCAATTTCTCATCTCGTGCTGATATCCATTCCACCATATCGAGCATCTTAAAACTCATAAGGGGTTGATATCCCGTTAAACTGCAAATAAACAAACAATAGGAAGCTGTGGAGTTTGTACAGACCAACAAAACATACAAGAGGATCGAGCAGGGTGGCTGTGACCCTCATCGAGAGACGACTTTGTTGTTCTATTTAAATTATAGCCAGAGAAATGTGATTTCATGCCTTTTTCAGGGCAAAGTGACCGAACTATTCAGCTATAAGTTGAAGTTGGAAAACCGATTTCAGTTTCAGAGAAGGTAACCGTTACTCTACTCGTTGGTGTAGCACCTCCTAATTGTATCGAAATCAATAACGACAAAGTAAAAATATTAGCACAAGAGAAACTATGAAACATAAATAAAGATGTGAGGCGGGGAAGAATCGCGTTTTGTTGCACCCACTTGCAAATATTAACATCAAACTCGTGCCTCAACGCAAATTCTTGGCCAACGTTCAATTTCTTTCCATGTTTACCGCTTGGAAGTGGCAAATGCACTTTGCTTGTTATCGTCTGGTTCTTTGAAAACGGAGGCATTGTGGGCAGAGTGTTTTCTTTTTTAGTTGTCTTGCTTTTTTCTTTCCAATCTTATGATACACTATCCAGCAAGAAGTACGTATTCATTACATTTATGTGTTTTTACGTTTTGGTAAATCAAAGTTGCTTAGATTGATAGATGGGAGTTCACCTATCTTCAAAGTTTCTTGCATAAAAAACACAAATAATTGAACCTACGTATTTGTGGGTGTCTGTACACACAAATTACCACCATGTTTACATAGATATGATCATAGAAACGCCAACCGTTCCTTATATATATATAGCTGTGTGTGGTCTTAATATATATATATATATATGGAAATGAATTATTTTCACAACCTATGTTTTAACCTTTGAGTATCTTCAGGCGATTTATACTAACTGATTGTTCAACTTTTTCAAACGCACAATAGGGTTTTTTTTTACAAACGATCGATTGAAAGTTTTAAACAATCAAAATTAAAAAAACAGACAGGAGTTACTTAAGGATCTTAAACACTTTTATTCAGGTTTGTGTGGTCTTAAGATGTATTTTTTGGTGTGATTGCATCTGGAGAGAGTCAGATATAATATTGTATCAAAAACAAAAGCAATAAATAATAAATGAAAGATCAGAAATAATGTCCAGATGTAACCACATCAGAAATAGATTTTATTTTATTTTTTTTATTTCATCCCAGAAAGTCAATAAAGTCACTAAGACGCTATGGGTTACAGGTGTGAAAGAATATAAGAAAAAAACATTAAGTTCGAACAATAAAAGAAGAGAAATTAAGAATACAGAATATAATAATTGATATTCCATTTAACTTTACCAAGACCAAGGTTGACTTGAAAGCAAGAAAACAGGAGAGATTTCTACAAGAGAGAACTGCGAAAGAAACAACTAATTAGTACAGAATCTACGGTTACATGTTGCTATTTCTATAATGAGATCTTATTGGCTTATATATATGGTTGTTTTTAGCATAACATAAGTTACCAATAGACATAAAAACATAGGACAAAAGAACAAACAGAAAGAGTCGCAATAATTCATATATCTATAGTGATGAATTAATAGACAAACATGTGCGTTTAATATAAATGATCTTTTAAAGCAATCGAGAAGAATCAGTAAAATTAATCAATATTAAAATTAATAACAATATTATTCTTGTTTCCAAAAGTAACCTTTTCACTGTGTAGAGAAGAAAGAACGTAATGGCAAGCGTCAAAAACGATCGCCAGTTGTTAAAGGAAATGGAATATATGGTCATTAGCCAAAGAAGCAGTAGGTTATTCCAGCTACAGACTGGAGATTTCGGATTGAACTAAGTGGAGAAAATACCTGAGAAATGTTAAAACAAACGACGGAAAGTGTGACACAGCTCTACACCTGCCCGAAAGATTAAAAAACATAAAAGCTTCGTTAGAAAGAAAGTAAATAATTCTGAATTGTTATGTGATATCACACTTTCTATATTGTAGTAAGTGCTCTGACAATTTCCTCGCTGACTAAGAGAACACTGTATTAAAAAAGAAGTGGTTCTACGGAAAAATATTGAGAACGTAATGGACAGAGCAACCAAGACATTTTGAGGAAAATCTAAATAAAAAGACACTTATACACAAGCATTTATTTGAACTTCTAGGAAAACTCGATCAATTTTAAAAAGATTTTTAAAACCATCTGAATGAGAGAAAAGCAATTGAGTAGCTATACAATAATAGAAAGTGGCATAAGACTATACAGTATGTCTGTCATAACAAAACTGGAGACCCTACCAAGATTATCGGAGGTTTCAATCTTCATTCAAGATATGCAGATGACGTTGTGTTGATAGTTGGCACGGAAATAAAATGACAAAAACTCAATGACAGGATAGTAAAAGAAAGTGAAACAACCATCAATCGAAGATAAAAAAAATAGTCATCGACAAAAGGAAAACCCTAACATTCGACTAATGCATCGAATTGTAATTACAAGCAACTACCAGGTTTCGAATATCTGGGAAGTATTTTAACAAAGGTTGGATAAAGTAACATCGAAATCCGAACAGGCATCGGACTAGCGAAAGATGCATCCCAAAATAACATTTCCCTTAAAAACAAAGAAGAAATGCTAGTGAATGTTGAATAATCCCCTCAAACATGAAGAGATAACTGAAGAAAACGGAAATGTGGTTCTACGGAAGGATACTGAGAATTCTATGAAGCGATTAAGTAAGCAACGAGGAAGCCATAATGAAACTCGCAACAAAACACTTATAATTAGAATAAGGAAGCGGCAGCTGAAATGTTTTGAGCGTATAATATGGCTAGGAAAACTTGGTTCTCACAGGCTATATTGAGAACGAGACAAGGGAAGGCAGCGATCGACCTTCTTGACGGACTTGTGTCAATGGATGGAGGACCAGTAGATAGAAGGTTGACCAAAAGGAGAAAAATCGCTAAGGACTACAAGGAATAGGAAGAGTTGGGGAGCCACGATCACTAATGTCCTAAAGAGACACGGAATATATAAGATGATACTAAATATCAGAAAGAGAGAGCTGACATTTGGGGAGAAGGCTTAACAAGTGTGACCTTCACAAGAACTCCTGTAAACGCTTTCCCCACTTTCAAAATGGGATTTAATCATATTAATTTTACTTCCATGCTGGCTCAAGGTATGTTGGAAGAGAGAATTTGAAGATTTTCCTTCAGTAAGTTATTAATTCTCTCTGCGGTAGACTGGTTGAAAACCAAGGTTATAGAACCCAGTTTTTCTTGCCCTTCAGCTCATAGCTGGCGGGAGAAGAGATGGATTTATAGCTCTTCCTTTGGGAAAAGTATTAATCCTTCTCTTCCCTCCAGCTACGAGTCAAATAACAGGACAGATTGGGTCCTATAGCTTTGGCTGGCAACTAGTCTACCACAGAAAGCAATGGCAACCTACTGCGGGATAATCTTCTGCCCATTCAGTCATGTCTCTTCCGAGACATGGTCGCCCAAAACGTGTATCACGGATGACACTTAACTGATTGACTGAATGTGGTTAGTCTTATATCTGTCACAGCCATGATGATAATCAAGATATTCACACACGGCCATTTTCCGCACACGCACATACACACACACGTACACATAGATAGTGCGATATTTAAATTGTCGCTATTTTATATTTTTAATTTCGTGAGTGGGCGTTGTTCTTTAGTTTGGCGACTGCACATTATCTTAAAATCAGTTGGGCAGCATGTGTGAGGAAAAAGAGCACCATGTAGCAATTTACACGGCCGGGTACTTTTTGGCATTTGCATAGGAAACTCCGATAAAACACCTTTCAGAGGGCTTGGGTTTCAATCTGAGGACAATGTCAGAGGAATCGGAAAAAGATGAAGAGTCTGCTGGTGATTACGAATGTGCTTATAGTGATCACTAGTGATGGTGACGTTTTACTTCTCTTCATCTTCCCAGCATGTCTCAGGCTCAACACGGAGGCCTACATAATGTGCCTTAGGGAGGTAGTGCTTCCCTGGGGAAAGAAAGTGGCTGGTGCAAGAGCCTGGTAACAGGACTCTGCACCATGACACACATGCAGGAGAATCCAGTCATGGCTGTCAGATAATCTCTGCGATAATATCACCCCTTATATCTGGCCACCTAACTCCCCAGACTGCACCCCTTGATTATTATGTGTGGGGAGCAGTTTAGTGAGAAACTAACAAAGCTTCTTGTAACACTAAAGATGAACTGAAGGCAAGTATTATGGCAGTATTCACCAACTTAAAAAGTGACAATTGCAGGAGATTATCGAAGTCGTCTGGATGCCGTGGTTGAAGCAAATGGCGATTTTACTGAATAAATTTACTGTTTACTATTTCAAAATAGTTTTGTGCAATTTTGTGAAATATATATTAAAATGAGATGTCAGTGTTATTTTCATTTTTGCGTAATTTAGACGACAATTTATAAATCGCGCTCTTTCTCTCTATATATATATAGCGAGAGAGGTAGAGAGAGAGAGAGAGAGAAAAAGAGAGAGAAAGCGGGAAAAAATGTCAATCGTTTTCATGTTAGACGCGTAGCCAATTCAAACGTAAAATGAGACCTTGCTACAAATTAAGTACAGCGCTTAAATTCATAAAGTTTAGCTACCATAGAGCGAAGTTCATCAGAACAATTACCATGAAAGTATTTGTATAAAGGACTCTGTGAAGCTATATTCCGGCGGTCTGAAAGTGACTTAAACCGAGGTGCCAAGTCAGGACAAATAACACTTTAAATTGCAGATTATAATAAGAATCTCTAAATATATGGCAGGATCACTCAAGACTTGTGACCGAAATTAGGTAGACAAAATATTTCGGAAGCCGTTGATGGTTATGCTAAGTAGGTTTTCTTCTATTAATTGACACTTGCGTTCAAGTGGATTTATTGTCTTACTTTGGGCGAAATTATAAAAAAAAAAGAAATGTACGTTCATCAGCTAGATATAATCGTAAAAGTGTAAGTTGTTAAAATCAAGAAGGTGCTGAAATGTGTGTAGTGATTTTCTAAGATTAGCTTAGATGTGGCACATGGCCAAAAGTATGAGGCACCCACTGACGGACAAACTCAATTCTCAATTGTAATTGTTTTAACGGGACAAGCTTGCTAACGATTACATTATGTCGCGTTTTCCACAGAAATGTGTACAGCAACAGATGACGGAAGATGTGACAGAAATTCGAAAACAAATTGGAATAGTGACAGTAAATGGCTAGATGTAGCCGCAAGTTCTATGCTAACAGTTTCTTCTCTTAAACTTCTCACTTATGGAAATATCTTCTACCTTCTTTCTTCTTTCCTTCCCAGTCAATATTGATTTTTTATTGTTCTCTTCTGTTAATAACATCTTCACTTTTTTCTCTAGTTCTCTCATTTTTAGTAAGTCATTGCGTCTTAGGAAATTTATTGCCTTGCTTGGGATAAAATGATTTTTAAATGACCCAGATAAAGGATATTGTAATTTAAAGTATTTCTCTTGACAATTAAGTTCGATATTTGGTGTATGTGCGAAGATTGCTTACCATTCTAAATAGGCATGTATGTTGGTCATAACTAATCAATATTTACATTTAATTTTTATGATAGGAACTACAATTTCCGAACATGTCTTATCGATTTTACACCCTCGCATTCTCCTCGCTTCTACATATTTAGCACTATCATGAAAAGAAAACTCATACAATGTTTATTATGAGATAAGATATATTATTTTAATTTTTTCTATCTTATATATATATATATATATATATATATATTGTGTGTATTTTGGCAGCATTTTTTCATTAATGCAGGTTTCATTGAATAATATAGACAAATTTTGTCTATTAATTTTGTGTAGGATCCGTTCATACCGTCTGATATACTTGATGCTGATATCGTCGAAAGAAAACAAAAAATCACAGTAATTGTTGATTTTTTTATCGGGTCTAAGCTTTCGGCTCACATAAGCCATTATCAAAGAGTAAATATTAACACATTACTGTTCTATGTTTACTGTGTGTTAATATTTACTCTTTGATAATGGCTTATGTGAGCCGAAAGCTTAGACCCGATAAAAAAATCAACAACTACTGTGATTTTTTGTTTTCTTTCAACGATATCAGCATCAAGTATATCAGACGGTATGAACGGATCCTACACAAAATTAATAGACAAAACTTGTCTATATTATTCAATGAAACCTGCATTAATATATATATATATATATATGTGTGTGTGTGTGTGTAGAATTGTGATAATGTATAGCACCAAGATTGTTGTTTTTTTTTAGTAGTTGTACTGTTAAAAAGGCATTTTGGCAAGCATTTTTTTTATCGTAAATTGTTTGATATGGGGTTAGAGACAGATCGTTGATACGTTTAATGCAAAAATTTCTCACTTCAACTGAGCAGGTTCATGCTGACTGCGAAGTTTTGTGAGAACACCGCTATGATGTCTTTCATCATTAAGACTGTTTTATTTTATCTAGTCTCTATGAGTTAAGACACCATAACGTTGTCTTCACGAAACATCGAAGCTGCCATGAACCTGCTCAGTTAAAGTCACAAAGCCTTTTCTTTGCATTAAAAACACACACACACACACACACACACACACACACACACGCATATATATATATATATATATATATAGCGAGAGAGAGAGAGAGAGAGGTTTTTCTTTGTCTTGATCAGTTGCTAATTTACACACTAAAAAAAACTCCTTGGCTGATTCCTGATTTAAGGTAGAACTTTATGAGCCATAAACAGAGATGCACCTCTTTTCAATATGACTGCAACTATTTTATTTTTACGATTACGAATGAGTCGTATGAACGTTAATGAAACGTATTCATTCAAGTATAATTTTATAATCGCATTTTTTACACTACTCGCATTGCGATTTTAAATATCTTAACTCGCTTACGTTCTTCTCGTTAGCTTTTCTCTATTTTTATACCTATATGCTGTCTTTATAATAGGATTACTAAGATTTTATCAATGTTACCCAGTTTTATTTGAGCGAATATATTAACAAACACGTATATGTGCGTTCATATATATATATATATATATATATATATTGTCATCCGCAGATAGATCTGTTTCGCTGTATCACAGCTCATCAGTACGGTTAGACCCCGATTGCTTTTTAACCCAGGATCGAAACCCGACCGAATTGGCGTCAGTCGGCGACTCTAACACTGGGCCATGGGCGTTCGGCACACACACACACACACACACACACACACACACACACACACACACACACACACACACACATATATATATATATATATATATTAATACAGATTTCATTGAATACGTTCTGTCTATTTTGTGTAAGATCCGTTCGTATGATCTGATTAGCTTGATAGTGTTGTCATGGAAAGACGACAAGAAATCGCAATAATTGTTGATTTTTTTTATCAGGTCTGAGCTTTCGGCTTCCATAAGCCAATTATCAAAGGATGAACATTTAATGTTTAGTGAACATAGAACATTTAAATTATTGAGAGTGGAGTTATACAGAGAAAATTAGTCAGGTCCATTTTTTTTGTCGCACATGGCTGTAGGCCGAGGAGGAATGGTGGTAGTGGGTTTTTTGTTCAATTGAGTGTATAGTGGCATGAGGGATTGGTCTGGGAACTGCTGCTGCTATGGTGTAGGGGTAGGTATATATATATATATATAAACAATTTGCAGACAGGCCTGTTTCGCTGTATCACAGCTCTTCAGTGCTGCTAGATTAACCATTTTGCCTTAAGCCGGGACTAAAACCCGACTGATTTGACAGCAGTCGGATATTTAACCACCCATAAGCGCAAAGTCAGAGTAAGGCCGATTTCATAGCGTGTAATGTATTTTCTTACGAAAGTAAACAACACCAACAGCGAGAGTATTCCTATTCTGTAACTGCTTCGAACGGGCGTTCTACACTGCAACCAGAGAACGTAGTGTAAAGCCCTAATAGCTGCTGTTTATGAAATTTTACCCCCTCTACAGGGCTCAATCGCAAGCGAGAGCATATATATATATATATATATATATATATATATATATATCTTTAAAAAGAATAGACGTTATAATTATCCCAAAACCACAGGAACCTTTCGGCCAACACTTATCCAGGGTCATGAAAAAGGACAAAACCAAAAGGGATTCCTCACAATACTGGGAGAAGATAGAACTCGTTTAAAAGTAACATTTTAATATTTTTTTCATTAAAGTTTACTTTTAAACGAGTTCCCTCTTCTCCCGGTATTGTGAGGAATCCCTTTTGATTTTGTCCTTTTTCATGAGCCTTTACAATTAAGCCAACAAAGCCCTTGATAAGTGTTGGCCGAAAGGTTCCTCGGGTTTTGGGATAATTATGACATCTATTCTTTTTAAAGTTATATGTGGTTTCTGTGGGTACAAATCATTATATATATGCATTTAGCAATATCTATATGCACCTGGTCATTGCATAGTCTATGAAACTCCTAGTCGTACTCTAGACTTAAGATAATATGTATACTTAATAATATATATATATATATATATATATATATATATATATATATATATATATATATATATATATATATATATATGTGTGTGTGTGTTTTTTCAAACGTTAATTTTAGTGGATACCCATGTTTGAAAAAGAGACCATGTTTTTATATTAAACAGTTTTTAACAGCCTGCGAACTCAAGAAATTTTAATAAATGTAAATGCTCTCTGTCAGTATTCGTACCTGCATCTTCCGTTCTAGAAGAAACCAACATTTTACCAGACGTGCTTTAAATCACTAGGTCACAAAGATCAGCACATACGTGTTGCCTTACAGCCTCATCATGTTGCAACGGCAGTTCTCGTCCGATCACCAAAGTTAATGAACGTGGTAATGTATTGACAAAAGTTTCAATTAAACGTTTAAAATTCATGCTGAGGATAACATGGAATGAGCGTGTTAGAAACGACGAGGTTTTTGAGATGATAGAAACAAAAAAGAAACTTACACGTAACATCAGGAAAAGATGGCTCTAATTCATGGGACATGAAATAAGGAAGAAGGGCTTGGATAATCTGATACTGACAGAACAGATAGAGAAAAAGGGAGACAGAGGGTTTGAGAGAAATAACAAGAGAAAACATTTTGTTAAGAGCTACATTGGATTGGGAGATTTGGAAAACCATGATCGCCTACGTACTGAAAGAACACTACACATTGAAGAAAAAGATCATTATCTAGGAAAGCCTTGCATAGCAGTCAGGATGAAACAGTTTATTATTGCAAATATGTAAATATTATGCAATGATTTTTCGTAGTTCAGAATATCTTGTTTATTTCTATAGCAAATATACTTACTATTCAACTCCCTCCTAAATAATTGCCGCTAAGTTTCTATTGTCAATAATTTACAACATAATTTTATAGCTAATTGCTGAGAATATTACCAGTTTGATTGAGAAATAATCTGTTTATTCGAATTAGAAAGTGTTTGGTAATAAACATGTTTCAGTGATTTTACCGTCAGTTGCCATACGTTTGTGCTACAATACAATCAATGACAAAAGAATTTAAAATTAATCATATTATTATAATAATTACCAAAATATACAACCGGAAGGCATTATGAACAGTAGTCACATTTTGTTAAGTCTAAAATGCACGTTTGAAAGCGCTCATATTATTTTTAATATAATAGTCTTGTTTTCTGTTTCCCTTTATGTCAGTCATTCTGTATATATATATATATATATATATATATATATATATATATATATATATATATATATATATGTATATGTACATTCGTTGAAAGGCATGGTCCTCGAGCAAACGAACGTGAAAACAAGCTCTCCTGTCATTCTGAAGATGAGATTTTGATCTCAAAATATTAATGACTAATAAATAGGTAATACCCAACACCTTCTTTACTTTCCTTTATTTTACCAAACGCATTGTGATACCCTTCAAGACCTACCCATACACCTAATATACATAATGCAATATATATATATATATATATATATATAGTCATCCGCAGACAGATCTGTTTCGCTCATAGCTCATCAGTACGGTTAGACAGCCAATTGCTTTTTACCCAGGATTGAAACCCGACCGAATTGGCGTCAGTCGGCGATTCTACCTCTGAGCTACGGGATCTCGGTAGAAAGATGCAGACTTTTAGCGTGTATATTATCATTATACACGCCCAATAGCTGAGAGTGTACTAATTTATTGCTGAATGAACGATGCGTAGATGCCAGAGTAGCTACTGTTTTTCAAAGTCTACCATTCTTCCAGAGTGCTCAATCAGGGTGTTTCATACACTACGCTCTCTTCAGGTGCTGTTTATGAAAATATATATATATATATATATATATATATATATATATATATATATGCAATATATTATACGTAGATTGCATTTAAAATGGACGGAATTTTTATTTTCTAGTTCAAATAAATTGAGATTGATGGTATTTATTGTGCTTAATAACTCTGTTATATGAAACCGATCACTACTTTATCAACATCATTTTGTCTGATATCTTAATTAAATTTTGCATAATTTTTTCTCCTCTATATTTCATTTCTCTTGGGAATCCTTAATAAAAGCAAAACATGGTAGATTTATAAATCTTTTCTATTTATCATTATCTTATCATATATATGCAACAATCTCTCTTATATACAGGTTTCATTAAAATGAAAGACAAGGAATTATGGCTAAATTTTCCATGTAATTTTTCATGTGATCTCACTATTTTTTTATTTTGAGAACATAAATTATATAAAATTGTCCAAATGTGTTGTTTAACCGAGCGCTTTCGGCTATAGTTTTAGCCATTTTCGAGGATGAATGCTATTTTGCATGTAACAGAATGTATGTAGTCTTATATATGTTTGTAGATTGATGTGTATGCACGTTGTTAGCCTGTTCGTAGTTTATATAATATTAAGTGACTGATTTTTCTTTTTCATCAATAATGCCTCCATTATTTTTAGTCTTTTTTGCATGTGGATCATGCTATGCTATTTGTGTTGCGGATAGATTTGGTAGGTTTCCATGTGTGTTTAAATGAGGTCGAATTGAGCTCTTTTCAGAGAGATGTAGCGTGAGTCTTCGAGTCAGTTTTGTCGTTATATGGCCGATATAATTATTGCCGTAATTAAGTGGATCAATATATTTATATATATATGTCTGTATATGTGTGAGTGATTAAGTTAGATATAAATAACAATATTGAATTAATCAATATTTCAATTCTTTAAGTGTACGTGTGCCAGTATAGTTCTATGTGTGTGTGTGTGTGTGTGTGATAATTTAAAATTAATATCACTGCATCTAAGTAAGGGTAAACAATGATAAGAAGAATATATGGCGTCAGTCTCTCAAGCACCGGTATTTGTTTTCGTTTTTGTGAAATAAAAACTGGGAATTCTTTCCTTTGGTCTTTACATCTCTTTTGTTCATTTATTCATTCATTTTGTTTCTTTCTTTCTTTTTTCTTTCTTTCTTTCTCTCTCTCAAACACACATACTTACACTCACACACAAATAAAGAATTTAAATTTCTAAGCATTTTTCTTATAGAATTAAGAATTTATTATAAAAAATTGTATTGAGATGGTAAGGTTATCAAGAATTCGTAGTAGTCTTTGCAAGAGTGAGTTTATGTGTACGTAGGCAGGAACGTATGTATGTATGAGCGTTTGTTGTTGGGTATGATTGTCATTGAAGTTATCGCTCAGGGTGAATGGTGAAAAGGTGAGAGAGAAAGTGAGAGGTAATAATAACGATCGTTTGACGTTTGTTGAGAGACGTGTTAATTTCTCTCGTCTTCTTTTCTCTCTGGCAACAGTCAATTTTACTCCGTCTTTTATTTCGTTTGTGGGTGTCGAAAAGGTCATTTGAATATTCACTCCCGGATGTGATTCTGTCCTTTTCATTGGACGACAAACAAACTTCGCGTCGGTGACCGAAAAAGGTCCGTATAAAAAATTTGTTTCTGATACTTAAAGATTATTTGAATTTTGTTTTTTTTAGATGTTTTCTCACTTTCTATTGAACAAAAAGCATTTCGCATCAAGGTATAAATTTCGCGACTTTTGTGTGTACTAAGCAAAGTTTGTAAATTCGAGAAAATTTGTTTATATTTCTAACAAAATCAATAAGTCTGTGTTTAGCATTTGAATTTTTAAATCTAGAACTTGTTTGGTTCACTACAATCTTATTTAATAAAGGCAATATAGTTTTGGCACATTATTAAACACCCAGTGAGGATTAAACTCAGTAATCAGTCGTAATGGGAGGTAAAACTGTCTTTTTGTTGTTACCCAAGATTGAGGCGTCCACATCGTAATGAGCAGTTCCTATTATAACTTCAAGGATAATTAAATATTTACAAGAAAAAATATTAAAAACCGTGAGTGTTGTCATTTTAAAATAATACTCTTCAGTTTTGCTATAGTATTTTGCGACAATTTAGATAATATGATATTTAATAAGAAAATGCTGATTTTATGTTTATATTTGTTTTCTATTATCAAGAAAATAATTAAGAAAAGATTCATCACCATACTAGCTATTAAAAAGCAAAATGCGTTTATAATTAAGATTAATTTGTGGGTTTGTGCGTAAAGATGTTTCAGAGGGCATATGTATGTACACATGTGTTTCTTGTGGGCATACATGGATGGCTATACATGCACACAAGAAACACATGTCTACATACATATACCCACTGAAACATCTATACACATAAGCACTAAAATTTATATATATCCCAATTATAAATGCATTTTCACACACACGCACACACGCACACACGCACACACACACACACTTAATTTTCCTCAAAGTAATATAAAAGCAATATATATATATATATATAATGCTACGTTTATGGCACAACTCAGAGTTTCACGCGTTATGCAATCATCGGGTCCATATTTCAAACTGGCAGTTTAATAGATTTGAATTTAAGTTCACTCGATGTTCATGGGAATTAAATCTTATAAAGTCAAGTTACTGCTGTTTTAATAACAAGATTAAACATTTAAATATTCTAAGATAGATGTAGATAAAAGTTTTAAATTTAAATATAAATTTAAAATTGAAATATAAACTAAAAATAAAAAATACATGGAAAAGAAATCAAACGGGCGTAAATCATAAAAATTTAAGTATTCAGTCAGCTAATTGCCATACAGTACATTGCTTTCTGCGGTAAACTGGTTGCCAGCCAAGGCTAGAGAAACCATTTTGTCCTATTATTTAACCCATAGTTGGAGGGAAGAGACGGATTAATACCTTTCCCAAGGGGATTTGTGCATAAGTGAATGCAAGGAATGCAACTCGAATTCGAAATCGGCACCCCAATTTGTCGTTCCGAGTCGATATCCATTACACCCCACCGCACGTCCATTAAAATAACTAAAATTTTAAATTAAATTAAAATAAAAAATTAAACAATATACTGAGCAAAAATTAATGTGGTTTAATTCACAATTTTAATTTGTTAAAAGTAATTTTGCGGAGGGAAAGAAAGAAAGAAAGAAAGAAAGAAATGGGAAGTAATGAAGAAAGTGGGAAAGAAAGTGGAAAACATATAAAAGAATCTATATCAATCTGAGTCGAAGAATTTTAGTATTTTTCTATGACAGCATGTGGTCACTAAATCTCTTTTTTAGTCTGCAAATTTGGAATTATTGACATGGCTTAAAATGATAAATTTTTCTAAAAGACATAGATTATATTTATCTTCTTTTCCGTTGTAGTGTTTGGATTTAGTTCCATATTCCAGGTAATAACCGGCTTGTTGTTTTTTAATTTCTAATAATGTATAGGTAAAGCAGTACTTTTGCTCTATTTACTGTTGTTTAAAGACAAATGAGGTTGTTAAATTTATGCTTACGTGATTTCTGCTTATTTCTGTCTACCTTGTTTTTAACGGAGTATTCTAAACTAGTGCTGAATTTAATCTTCTTCTATGTGCTCTGTCCCTTCAGGACGTAGGCGATCATGGCTTTACACGTTTCCTTATCCCTGAGCACGCCTTCTCTTGTTACACCATGCAATCCTCGTTCCGTCATCCAACTGATTAGGTCCTTCAAATATGTTATCCGTTGCTTTCCCCTGTCTCTTTTCCCCTCTATCTGGCCTATTAGTATCAGATTCTCCAAGCTCTCCTTCCTCATTGCGTGTGCCAGGATCTCCAGCTGTCTCTTTCTGGTGCTCAGTATTAATTTTCTTTTTGTTTCCATCATTTCCAAGACCTCATTATTGCTTACATGCTCGATCAATGATATTCGCAGCATCCTTCTGTAGAACCACATTTCAGTTGCTTCAGGTTTTTCCTTCATTTTGATGATATTGTCCAGCATTCACTGTCATATTGAAGGATGGACAGCACGTAGCAATCCAGTACTCTCTTCTTTGTTTCTGGCGAAATTGTCCTGTTTATTAATACCTTACTCAACTTCTGGAATGCTTCCTTTCGCCATGCCAATTCGCCTTCGGATCTCTGTGTTGCACTTTCCGTCTTCTGTTATAACACTTCCCAGGTATTTAAATTTTTGTACCTGCTTGATTCTAGTATCTCCGACCTGTATTTGGCATTTTGGGAATGCCCTTTTTACTGATGGCCATGCATTCAGTTTTCTTGTAGTTTATTTCTAGTCCTTTCTTGTTACTTTCTTCCAGCTACCTTCTGTAGGAGGTCTTGTAGTTTCCTTTCTATGTCTGCTATCAGCACTGTATCATCTGCGTACCTTAGGTTGTTTAAATTGTGGCCTCCGATTACGAATACAGGCATAACTTCTAGGGTCCTCAAAATATTCTCGCTGTACAAGTTGAACAGATCCGGTGAAAACACACATCCTTGTCTTACGCCCCTTTCTATTTTTGTATATCTATTCAATTCATTACCTGTCCGTATGCAAGCGATTTGCTACCAGTAAAGATTCTTGATTACTCTCAAGTCTTTCCCAAATATGTCCAGGCTGCCGAGCATCTCCATCAATTCTTTGTGGCGTATTTTGTGAAACGTTTTCGCATAATCAATAAAGCACAGGTGTAAGTCCTTCTTCATTTGTATTGCCCTTTGGGAGAACATCCTAATCATAAATATGACATTCCTTGTTCCCATGTCTTTAACAAAACCACACTGTTCTTGTCCTATCTCTGGCCTGATTCTGCTTCTCGCTCTATTCATCAGGATTTGGACGATCAGTTTTGTTTTATGGGTGATGGTTCTGTGGAGTTCGCACTCGTTTGCTCCTGGCTTCTTAGGTAGTGCTATGAAGATAGACTTGCTGAGGTCATCTGGTATTACCCCACTATTATAAATTTCATTTATTATTTCAGTAATTTTTTCTATACCAAATTCTTCCAGGGCTGTCAGTAGCTCTATGACTGTGCCGTCTGGTCCCGCTGCTTTGCTTCTATTCAGTTTGGCTACTGCAGATTCCACTTCAGACTTTAATATTTCCGATCCGTCCTCATCTTTGCATATTATTAGTTGCTCTCTCTTGTCGTGGAAAATATCTTTTATATATTCTTCTCATCTTTGGAGTACTTCCTCTTTCTCCAAAATGATTGTTCCATCCTTAGATTTTATACATCTTGTTGAAGAGTAAGGTTTTTTGTTCTGTCAGTTCTTTTATTTCCTTAGGCATTTCTGCTTTCTTATTCCTGCTCAATCTCTCTACTTCTGCACATTTGTCATTGAGCCATTTCTCTTTGGCCTGTCTACATTTTCTTCTTATTTCCTTGTGTAATTCCCTGTACTCCATTCCCATGTCTTGATATAATTTTCTGTCTCCTTTGCATCATGTCCAGAAGAGATTTTCCGTCATCCACTGTTTTTTCTTTCTGCACCTATTTTTCTTTGAGGCAATGTTGTTTGCTGGTGTCAGCATTGCTTCCTTTAGCGCGTCCCATTTTGAGTGTCCTTTCCTAGTTTCTTCTTTGGTTTTCACGCTGTTAGTGAATTTTTCTGTAGTTTGAGGTCATTCACGAGTGCATTGTATATCAGTTTTGGTGCTGCATTAGGCTTCTTTAATATCCGGACTTTCACTTTTAATTTGCGGATGACTGGGTCGTGATCGCTTCCACAGTCAGCACCTCGATAGTCTTTGCTTTGAACTACTGCATTTCTGAATCTGCTGTTTATGGTTATGTAGTCTGTGTAGTTTTTTGTGTCACCTACTGAGCTTCTCCATGTCCATAGACGTCGTGGGTGTTCTTGAAACCAGGTGTTACTTATTACCTGGTCATTTGCTATGCACCATTGCACCCATTTTTCTCCTCGTTCGTTGCGGATTCCTAAACCAAAGTTTTCCAGTTGCCATACCTTCTCTCTCCTTGTCTACTTTGACATTCAAATCTTCCCATAATAATCCTGATTTCTTGGCTTTTGCATTGAGCCTTGGCCTTCTCTAGAGTGGAGTTAAAAGGTTCTATTTCTTTCTCGGTGCATTATGTTGTTGGTGCATATATGACTACAGTTGCTATATTGAATAGTCTTCCTTTCAGTTTGACCAGAAAAACTCTTTCGGAGAACTGGCATTATCCCAAAACACATTTCTTCATTTCTTTACCCACTCCTTTTTCATTATTTTTGCCTCCGGCGTATATTATTCTATGGTTGTCGCTGCTGAAGTCTCCATTATTTGGCCATCTGGTTTCGCATATTCCCAGAATATGATTTTTAGTCTGTTCATTTCCTGCTTGACATTCTCTAGTTGTCCGCAGCTGCTTAACATCCTGACGTTCCATGTCCCCAAGGTAATCCTTTATTTGTTGCACACAGTCGCAGGGTAACGGTCCAGAGACACCTGTTGTTCATGTCGTTCCTTCCTGGGCAAGGAATTGCTCTCTTTGGGAGTAACCCCATTGACACCGTTAGGTTTAATATGTATTCGCTGTATAGCCATGATTTTACGCAGTATAGAGATAGTGGAGTGGTATTCCTGTTGCCTTCTCCACGGTGTTTTATGGAGACACCAACTCTAGTTGGCTGGCCGTTGACTCATCAAGAGTTCCTCCGCCCTTGCAGGTTTTTCTTCTTTATCTAACATCCCGTATATAAAAAAAAAAGAAGAAAAAACGAGGGGTGGAAGAAAGAACAAATATTAAGTATAAGTCCAAAGAAGTATTCCTATAAAAAAAAAATGTCAATTCCCCTAGTTACTCCTAACTAGCAAAAGAGAAAGCATCACATACCCAATAAACAGAAGATATTTTCTTCCAAATTTCGTCCTTCCTCAAAGAGGACTTGTGTTTTAATTTGGGTATTTCCGGCAAATGCATATACTTTTTGCGATACCATGTGGTCTAAGGATGGGGGGGGCGGGGGGGGACAGGCAGACGAATCATAATGCTGTTAAATATTTTACAATACAAAAATCAATTTTAAATTAAACATTAATATATTTATAAATTTAATACAAGAACAAAAAAAGATTAAATTATTCTGATAAACAATATTGAAAACAAAGCATAAATAACAGCGAAACGGAAGAATTTTTTTACTTTTTTCAAAAGCATTAATCTAATTAATTTTGTACTTATCAAAAATGTCCTTATTGCAAAAGTAGGTACTTAACCCTCTAGGGCCATTCGTATCATATTTGATACAGTATTTCCCTATAAGGAAACATTTGGTATTTCCCTATAAGGAAACATTTGGTATTCATTGACTGAGCAGTCAGTACTGCTTTCATTTGAAATTTATAAAATATTTCTCTTAAAAAATTTTTCAGGAAAATATTTCTTTCAAGGCTTGTTTTCATACTGTATCAAATATGATACGAATGGCCCTAGAGGGTTAAACCTTTCGTATAAGTAATAACTCTAGCAATAAAGAAATCTATCTTTATATATAGTAGAAGTGGCGGTTACATTTGACTGTAAAAGTGTGAGACATAGTTGCCAATCTAGTATCTCCAGTAAATTCATTTAGAGAGGGGCACCAGAACGATAAGCTCGTCAGAGTAAATATTGTGTAATTATTTACAAAAGTGAAATCCACACCCGTTGGTGAGACAGTGACTGAAGTCAAGCTGCCGAGATCAATTACATTGCAGATTCTTTTTGAAAAAAATTTAAAAAAAGCACCTGACCAGATCTGGCAACAGTATTCAATGCATGCACGAATGGTAGATTTGTATAACTGCAAAATGAATTCTGATCAGAAAAACTTTTTGGTATGACACAGTGATCTGACCTTCCTAGCAGTAGCAGTAGCTATTGATTCGATGTAGTCATTCCACTGTAGGTCAGCGGAGTGAATGACACCGAGGAGGTGTAGTGTATTGCTTTCTGTGGGACTAGCGTGATCCAGAATAATGGGAGGTACGACAGTTATTCTATGGTCCGTGGTTAAAGGAGAGCAACTTCGTTTTGAAAACAATAAAATTTACGAGCCACTTCTTGCCCAAGTATACCACATATTTGTGATCAAGAGTAGCAGCAAGGCTTACTTTGTCATATTTCTTTTTTACGACGGAAATAAATAGTGGTGTCGTCAGTGTACATACCTACTTGTGAAATCATTACATTAGGAAGATCATTGATGAAGGTCAATAAAAGCGTAGGACCTTAGGATAGAGGCTTGATAGACACACGTGCAATTGGGATCTGGAAACATGCCCGTTCTATACGATATCTATTACGCAACTTGACAGGAACGATTGGCTTAGATCAAACAAGTGTCCATTTATACCACAGCTTATACCATTGATTGGACACTTGCCGGTGTGTAGACGGCTTTGGACAGCAGAGGGAATAAAAGGGTCAACGCTGTAAACAAAGGCTGGAATGACGTCACCGAGAAAGTCCTGCTAATTCAAATAGTTCGTGAGCCAGATTTTTCAATTAAATAAACATAGTGGACACCTAGGCATCCGACGCATTACGTATTTCACCCGGCCGGTCTGCCCATTGATAACCAAAGCTGTTATGAGGTCTGTCATTCCGATATGTGAAAAGTGCCAGACGGTTGACCTGAGCCCGGTTGACTAGACAAAGGGAGAAATGGCAGTCAAAATCAATTTGCAAAGATTGGAAATGGACATAACCCACTACAACAATAATTACTTCCTGTCACTGATTGCGACCGAACACGTTTTTCTGTCTGGCAGCCATTGTCGCGGTAGAACTCTGGGAGTTTTATTCGATAACTTGAATCAATATTTTTTGAACGTGGCCCACCACAGGAACTATGGTTTCAGCAACGTTTTCTAGCTGCGAGTTCAACGAGTTTGCTACCAGCTGAGTAGTGCACCTGAGGCTTTGATCTACCTATGTGCCGACAGGCAACGACATGGTCAAGCGATGCCACCGCAATGTTAAATGGATTGCAGCCAGGATGATGTTTTGCGTTCAGAAAGCCGTGTATTGGTATAATGCGGCTCTCAAAGATGATGTATCACCGTTGACTGCACCTGCCAATGGAATCTACACATATGAAGGTCAAGATAAGAGGGGTTAGCTCAGGACTACCTTCATTAGTCCCGGCACATAATAAATATAATTTGGGAGAACATGTGTACATCAAAACACCCCATAACCGATGTACTTCTAATTCCAAGAGGAGCAAGTGACAGAAGTCCTCATCCCGCAATCTGTTGCGGTCAACGGAGTTCCATGTCCTTTCAAAGATCTAAGACTCCGGATAAACATGATTCCTACTAAAGAAACGGATGGCGATAAATCGTCGAGTGTCAAGGGATATATCATATTGCCATACCGGCAAACGGAACAGGAGCAGGACGATAAAACCACACGACCACCCCGGCAAAAAGCACACACTGGAGATTGCTACCACGACTATGCCTGTGCTGTAATCAAGGATTAGGGGGACGTGTAGTGAATGCGTAACAAAATCGAACTGAAAAAACACCATTATAAATGAGTTCCGGAGGCTTGCTGAAAGCTACCTGTGAGTGATTTTGCTCTGTGCACTGTTGGCAGCGTAACGCTGGGAGTACTAAGGAATTTTGCGGAAACGGTGTTTTGGACGAAAACGTACCATGTGAAAGTTAAGATCTGTCATTACGTTTGCAGTAGTTACTTAGTAGAGCCTCAATTCTTGGTGAAAAGTTGTGTGTGGGTACTCCAGACGAGTGAAAAGTAAAGTCTGGAGTACCCACATATATGTACAGTTGGAGGAAGATTTGCAAGCAATTAACCGTTTTTTATTGTGGCGGTGAGGACCTCAAAATTATTGAATAAAAGAGTGATCAAGGGATTGCTGTTGTTTAACAGAGTTATGCTGATGCGCCTGTAATTTATGGAATCAAATTTGAGGGCTGCTATACGCTGCTTCATTTTGTCAGCAAACAGCATCTTAGCATCATTTGGGATGCTGTTGCACTCATTAAGAACAGAGACAAAACGCGCTAATTGTGGACAGACATATCGCTTCGGTAAAGCCGGAAAGAGACGATTTCTGTGGGCAATTGCGCCCAAACAAGCAGCAGAGAACCAAGGGGATGAATGAGAAATAAGTCGGAACTTGCTGGCTGACATGAAAGCATCGATGTTAGCTTTCCCCCAAGAAGAAAAAAATCTGAGGCGCAGTCTTCAATGAGGTGATTAAACACTTTGTTCCAAGGGACGCCACAAAGAAAATCGCGGAACGACTCCCAGTTCGATCTTTGATAAAGCCAAAATATTTTGCTGGTAGGAGTTTTCTGGAGGAAGGGGCAACGAAGAGAGATATTAACGAAAACCACAGTATAACCAGAGTTGTTAAGAGGACAGAGCTGCATGGCATGGCATGGTAGGCGTCATGAATAGAAGTGAAGCAGAGATCTAGCAGGGAAGCGTGTCTTTTAGGGCTACTGTGGACTCGCATGAGGAAATCCACCACTTGCGTGAGAGACTGAGTGATTGTAAAGTTTAGGGTATAGATGCCAGAATGATCAGTGGCAGCGTCACTTCGCATGCTAGCCATTGAAGTCACTGAACACAAATATATTAGCGAACGAGTGAGAGGAAGATGCCCTATTTATATTATCAGAAGTACTTTCTAACAAGAAACAGTCAAGCGAGGAGACGTAGCGGTTGAGAGAGAAAAGATAGCTAACTGTTTAGTAGAGCAAAAAGGTAAGAGAGAGTGAGAGGCAGACGTATGAATGGTTAGAAGATTTAAGAGAAATTGCCATAGCAAGAGGGAGTCTTTCCTAAAGAGAGGAATGTAACCAGGAATCGAGAAATCAGAGGTGTGGATTGTGGGGTTGAGGTTAGTTTTTCAGAGAGCTAGAATGTCTGGGAACTTTAGTGATTTGTATCATTGGTTCCGAATATTAATTTTGGTTACTTTGGTAATGAGTGGCCTCGAGTAGCTGTAGCAAGTAGTCCGCAACTGCGATATGTGTAGGAAGAGAACTGGAACATACTGCAGCATAGTGTGGCCTCAATATTACCCACGAGAAGTGCTTGCAGGGACGCTTTCCATGCGCATCATAGCATTACAGGAACCCCGATATTATGTAACTGTTGGTCAGAGCAAGCGCTCAAGATGCTACGCAAGATTTAGGACTACTAACTACCAGTCGGAAGCAGCAAACATAAAAACTGCCAAACTGGTCCCCTCAGTATGAAGAGACGTTGCTACAGTTCACACAAATCACAGAAAATTTGCGAGAGTACCACTATTAAGACCTGAAGAGCAGAAAAGATCCGGGGACCGCGTTCGTAAAAGGAGAAGAAGGGACGAACCCCTTCTTTAAGAGAAGGAGGATGAATATAAAACCTGGCGATAGAAGGATCTATCTACTTCAAATGAAAAAAATTATTCTTTTACTAAGTTTTAACTTAGTATATGTCAGGAGGTCCGGATCTCTGACATAAAAAAGTTGGTAATATAAAAACAAGAGACATGGGTGAAGATTAAATTTGACAGTGGTGAGTATATATATATATATATATATATATATATATATATTCAAGAACAGTATAAATATAGCTATAGAGGATACGAATTCACTTCAATTTAGGACATTGCCAGTAAACATAATTTTAATCAATTCGGGGAATACCTTGATTAATCGAAAAAAAATTAAATTACCTTTTTAATTTGACAACTCAAGATCGGCGACCTAAATAGATATGAGGAGTTTCAAATTCATAGAATAGATTTAGTCTTACGATGTGCGTTCTGGTGCAGTAGATATCGGCCTCGAACGAGAAATCGCGGAGCCGAGTTCGAATTCTCGTTAAATTCCTTGCATTCCCTTACGAGCCAAAAAACCTTAAGGAAATGTATGAATCTGTCTTTTCCCTTCCAAAGGTGAGATTTGGAAAAAAGTGGGGCGTAAACTTTTCCTAATCTCACCTTTGCTTATGGAACTGATACTGAAACAGACTAACATACATAAAAAGTCCAAGGAAAACGGTTGAATTCCCTTCACTTTAACATATCGTGACATTGCAC
The DNA here is from genome assembly GCA_037127315.1 of Ascarosepion bandense. Lineage (NCBI taxonomy): Eukaryota > Metazoa > Mollusca > Cephalopoda > Sepiida > Sepiidae > Ascarosepion > Ascarosepion bandense. Next base: position 1,219,657 of record JBBBDQ010000939.1, read on the forward strand.
TACACATGAAGGAGTTCTAAAACTAAAAAAATGTTAATGTTTTTGAATGATTCGTGAGTGTTTTTATATTTATCAACACTGTTTGCTTATAGATACATAATTTGGAATAAAACTCATTTCGTCTTTTTGCCTTGATAAAGTCCATCAAAGGACGAAACGCTTAGGCGAGTTAAATACAGTTTTCCTCTTGTTTTCTTTGTATTTAACTATATATATATATATATATATGTATTCTTCTGTGACAGTTCGTTCACTTTAAACTATTTTTAATTAAGCAAAACATTTACTTTAATCTTTAGCATCGCATTTTTCTTGCATTTGCCCTCAACTTTGTTTGAATCATTCCATACTTAATTATACTATTTTATCTACTGCATCCGCATAAATTGTTGCGATTTTAAAACGACTGCCACCAATATATTCGAAAAGTCTTTCAGTCTCCAAACATTTTTACTTTTAGATTTCCTCTTTTATTAGCAACAGCATTGATTTTTCTTACACATACAAAAATTCCTGTCTTCTTTCAATTCTTTAAACATGTCTTTTCCAATGAAAACAGAACGAAGATAACAATGATGGTTAGTCACTGATCAATAGCTAAATAACTCAGAATTCCAAGAAACGGAATTTCAGAATTTCTCTCGATACAAAAAATATTTCTGATCGACTCAGATCTGTAGCATAGATATATCCAGAAACTAATCAGAACAGTAAAACCAATGAAGTGTACATAACAATTGATGAATGAGTGTCAATTGCTTTAAATACATTTTGGTGTCAGGATATTTTGGCAACGTGACTGAGGGTGTGATTATTTCAGCAAAGAAACAAGTATTAAACAATACGTTGAAGATATCTTATCAAAATGGATTATTGCTGTATATAAACCTGGATCTGACTAGTGCTTCATTTCCATTTCAAAAGCGCCTACGCGGCCTTATTATCTTACAATCCCTATCCTACAGACGTAATGTCTAACCTTTTGCTATTCAACTATTATTATCATGGCAAATGTTCAGACAAGCTACAGTTATTACACATCACTCCATAAATCCTGGACCTAACTAATAAAACAACAAGTTTTAGTAAAAACTTATTCGTCAACATAGTCTCTTTCTAGTGTGATACACTGATTCCAACGATTCTCTAACAATTCGATGCCTTTTTTTGTAGAACGATTTGTTTTTGGCCTGAAAATACCCCTCAGTTTCCGATATCGTTTCTTCTTTGGAGTCAAATCTCTTTCCTTGGAGTATTCTTTTTAGATCTGCAAACAGCCAGTTATCGTTGGGGATCAGATCTGAAAAATAGGGTTGATGCGGAAGCAATTTGAGGTGCTATTCATGTAGTTTTCCCATCATTGCGATTGACTTGTAACACAGTATGCTGTCTTGGTGAAGGATCACATTTGTTTCTTCATATGTGGCCGTTTGTTTGTCGATTTCTTCCTTCAAACGCATCAATAATACTATATAATATTCGCTATGGATAGTTCTTCTTTTCTCAAGGTAATCGATTAACAAAATACCTTGTATCATCCTAAAATACAGAGGCCAAAACCTTGTCTGTTGATGTTTACGTCTTTAGTCGCTTTGGGTAGCTTTCACCTGCTGCTGTTCACTCAGCTGACTGCCGATTTGACTCGGGGGTGTTTCATCCATTGCCACATATTTACGCAAAAACCCCTTCTTTTTGCAACAGTAGCTTCACTTAAATAACTGTAATTTGTAAATTAATAATCCGATTTGGCCCTAATATTGTCACGTGCCGTTTAAAGGTTCGTACTTCATAAAAATCATATGGATTTTTTTATTAGTGGCGCTATCTACATGGCAGGCCCGGGACTTATTGAGCGAGGTTTTAGTCCTGTAACACTGTAAGTGTTCTTTATGCACACACGTTAAAGTAATTTTAGACGAACCCCGGATTCGAACCCCGGAATAGATATTTGGAGAATGCAGACGACAATTCTACTCCTGCAGCTTCTTCTCTTCTCCCGCACTTCCTGCCTGTGGAACTCGCTCCCATATTCTTGCTTTCCTAACGGCTACAACCTCCAGAAATTTAAATGCAATGTCAATACTCATCTATTAACCACTGGACTCTAGCTCTCTCCCCATCCCCATATATCCTTCCATTTCTCTCCACCTATGTTTCTGTCATCGCACCTGCATTCTCAGCTTTCTATTGCTCCTTTCTAACTAGTTTGTACTCCTCACTCTTTTCTAATTAATCTTTTGACAGTTATGTAGCCCCAGCTCATCAGTGGCATTTCTGCCTTGCTCGGGGTTAAATGATTAGAAAAAAATCTCTGTGTGTGTATTTTTTCTTTTCTTAGGAAGGGCTGAGAAAGTGAGAAAGAAAGAAATAAGTGCTAGGGTGACCAGGAGATAGAGAAAGACGAAATACAATGCATTCACGAAAATTATATCGACTGATATGATAACACTTGAACAATGACCAGATGTCAAAGCTGGCCTTGCGAAAGGGAAAAAATTCTGTTTCTTTCTTCCTTCTTTGTTTGTTTCTTTCCCTTACTCTCTCAGAGAAGTGATAAGATGGCTGAGAGAAGTGATAAGGAGCGGCTGAGATGGAATTACCGATCGATTTTGGAAACAGACCATTCACGTAAGGATGGAATTGTAATTAACGTTGACAGTTGATTGTATGAAGTCAACAGAATCGTGTCTCCAGACTCCCCAGAATGGCGAAAACCATAAGCGGGTGATTTGAGCCAGAGACACGAAGTTGACGTTAGATCTTTAATAGAGAAACATTCCGATCACTTACCATCGCACACCATATTAAAACGGTTTCAACAAAAAGACAACGGATTTGAAAATCAAATCAGAATGTCACAGAACGTCAGAGACATGTCAGAGGGAGACTCGTTCTGAACGCGTGGAGTGAAAACGCGATAAGATTCTCTCTCTCTCTCTCACTCTATCTATCTCTCTTCTACCACCTAACATGCGCACCGCTTTTAAGCAGAAACCAATGGGGAGGGGATCATAAAGACTGTATTCCCTCGAACGACAAATAGACATTTGTAGCAGCAGTAATTTGTGGACACTGAAAAAAGTTGGATTGTATTTTCTTTTAATTCTTTATTTTATTTTCACTCTTTTTTGCTGTACAAAGAGATACTATATAATCATTAGTCTACATCGGCTGGCCTTCGATACTCCTTTGTTATTTTTGTTGTTCATGTCTGTTTCCCTTATTTTTGCATGATGCACCTAACCGCCTCTAGATTTTCAGTTGTCGAAAAATGCAACACAAAGACGATCGCCCCTTTTTCTCAGGTTCTTAGCTTTCTCTGAGATCAGAAATCCCAACGTGGTAGAGGACGTGAAAGATTTCGACCGGTCATTTCACATACGCGATCACCTGGGGAGCAGAACGGAAGCGAACAGCTGCAGACTCAGGTGCGTCTAACTTACGGCCACAACATACATACAGGCAAGCGTGAGACCGGGGGCGGTTAGCGTCACAATAACACTAGTTCAGATTTTCAAGAACTACCTTGCCTCATATACCTGGGACATATTGCTCTTTTTGTATTCCATTAGTAAACATTTTTATTCTGTTCAAATTCTACTTGTGGAAGAGACTCCTGTCTGCATGCTTCTTCGATCTTCCCAATATTAACCTGGTCAAGGCTTAGGTCAATCGTTACCTTTCTTACATATTCCAATAATGTGCGTTTCCTATTTTTTCGTTTTATATTAATACATGCAGCAAACTCAATGATTTACTAACTTGAATGGTTCTCAGGCATTGAGTAGGGTTAACAATTAGTAAAAGAAACTAAGATTAAGTTGGTCAAAGTGTTATAAATTAGGAAATTCGAAATCTTGGAATAATCTATCTATCTGGATTACATTCGGCGATTAAACTATAATAGAGTTGCATTCTAAGGAACTAGATTTCTCTAAAAGTCTCTGAGCAGCATTTCTCAATTTTGTTTTTACTGATGCATCATTTTCACTACAAGTCCTTTTGCAAAAATTCTCCAGCTCAAAAAATGTATTCCAAATAATACGCATGTACAATTGGACCCGTGCTGTCAAAAACGACGGAAAACTATTTACAGTGACACGCATAAGTATTAGATACATGTTATTTTCTGTTATAACTCTAGTTTATATTCGCCATTTTGTCTGATATTTGGTAAGTAATATCTCGTAAAGTTGTTTTAGTTGTATGTGGAAGGAAAATTAAAAACTCATGGTTAAATCTATATTTTTTTTTTATCAAAGTTCAAAATTACCCCATGCAAATGTATTGGATACATCAATTTAATATTTTGTTGCGTAGCCTCTATTTTATTTCATTGCTTCCAGTCGCTTTCTATAGTTGGCCACAAGTTTTCCATACTGATCCACCGTTACTTTACCCCATTCTTCCTTGCATATCTTTCTGCTGATCCACTATGGAGTCCTCTCGTTTATTTTTCTCGGTCTTCCATTTCTTGAAAGGTTTGCTGTACCGTCGCCATACTTTCTATATTTTTTGATAAGATTTCGTACTGTACTTAGTGCTAGATTCATTTCTTTGCTAATTTTTCGGTAACCTTGTCTTCCTTTGTGACGTTCAATGATTCTATCTCGCACATCTCTGGATAATACTTTAGTTTCTGCTATTTTTAATCCTGGAATTGCAGAATGCACATCAAAGATTCAGATGATTAGTAGCACTATCTTGTAAGCAATTGTGTGCTTCTCTTTAATACAACAATCTTAATGTTTTGAAACACGAAGAAGAACATTTTGTTTAATCTACACACTTGTGTAGTTTTGAAGTGACTAGCATTTATTTAAAACGTTCTGTTCGTCTATTTCTAGAGAGAAAACTTTTATTTTTAGGTAAGTAAATACACTTTCTACTTAATTTATTTGAAATTTACTTTTGAAATTTCATTAAAATATGATAATGTTTTTACTTGTTAATGTTAATTCTATTCTTGTTTTTCTTTTTCCGTTGTTTAATTTGCAATGTGCGTTGTGGTTCAGTGGTTATCGGTTCGAAAGTTCGAATTCCAGTTGAATTTTTTGCATTCACATACGAGTAAATACCCTTAGGAGAGATACGAATCCATCGGTTCTCCCTCCAGCAAAACAAATTGAGTTCTCTAACTTTGGTTGGCAACCAGTCTACCGCAGAAAGTAATGGATACCTCTTCTTCTATTTTGAGACATGATTACCCAAGAGTGTATTAACTATGTCACTTTACTGACGGAATTAGAATTAGATCTTATTTTGATTTTCAAAGTTTAAATTAATTAAAAAACATAAATTAACTTCTGATAATATTCTCTTCTCCGGTAAACAATATTGTGGTATTTTCCTTCATATTTATCTATTTTGAAACATATCTACACATTTTCAAATGCCAGGTTCCCATTGATAAATGGAAATATTTCACAGCTAGGAGGGAAAACATAACCAAAAAGCAATTTTCAATTTGTAACTAATGACAAAAATGCTGTCAAAAATACCAACAAATGACAATTGTAGCAGAGGGAATTAGACAAGCAGACTGAAAGATCGCAACAACAGTATTCTACACACGTTGCCTGTTCATCGGATATTTTTCACTAATGTCTTCCAGTGAAGAAATAACCAATGACAGTTTTACACTAGGGAGACTGTCTAAGGAAACTCGCAGTTAGTAGTTATTCCACGTAACTTATTATGAGTTATGTATCTCCAGACCTTGGAGCATGGCTGCTAATGCGTTTTTATTAGAGCTACAAGGGAATTCTTTATCAAAGCCTTTACTTAAAGGGGGTTATCATTGATAAGCAAATAATAGACAGGGAAATGTGTAGATTAAAATTAACCACATATCAGAAACATGTTCATAACCATGAAAATATCTTTTGCGTTTGTGTTAATTGCAGAGTTGATGAGTACACGTTGCAAGACAAAGTGATCACAGAAGAAAATAACGATAAGAATTTAAGGATCAGTTCGGCACTTGACTTTCACCAGAAATGGACACTGAAAGTACATAACTCAATCGCAGGGTCCTGGGTATGATGGTAAACTGCATTTGGCAGCAAGGACTCTGACTGGGGTGAGGGGTGAGGAGTGAGGAGCATAGAACCATCTCTTAATTGCTGTTGTTCTACCCTGAACCGCAGTGGTAACACATGTTAGGGTCCCAGCTATGGGTAAATAGTTAACCACCAAACTGGGGTCAAAATACTATGGAAAGTATAAAAATAGACTTTTATATGAATTTTTGAAGAAAAAATATTACCAGCAATACATTTTTGAATACAAAACTAGAAGACATCTTCAGTTTTCTAAAATACAAAAATAAAAAATAAAAACAACTTTTTCATCAAAATCAGACTAAATCAGCCTTCTCACTAGAACCAGACATTAAACAAAATACCGTACAATCCCATTTTGGGCATTAAATAACCCGTAGAGGTTGATATGCCGTTAAACAAAATCAAACTCAAACTCAATCACAGAGTTATCCCTAAAATTTTTGCAATTAATGCTGTTCTTGAAGAGGATGTTGCTGCTCTTTTACAAGAATTCAACAGACTAAATTTCATTCAGGCAGTTCTTGTGGACAATAATAGCACAAACACTGGTTGTAAAGCATGGTTTGTTACATCTCTGGATAAAAAAGAAAACTTAAAAAAGTAGGACACTATTGGTTGTTCACTTCACCAAAATGAATTTTCACTTAAAGCTGTTTTTAAGGGCTTCTTTCTTTAATCATTTCATCCTAAGTAAAGGGGGAAAGGAACTAGTGCGCAGGGGGGTTACAGTGAGAGAAAATACTGGGTACATGTGGTAAGAAGAATATGAGGATAAAAGATGAAAGAGATTCATGAAGACAGAAGATAGCAATTGACATCGCATCTAAATACTTGGAGATTGTAGCTGTCAGGGAAGGAAGTAGAAGAGAAGAACGAGCAAAGTGCGAATAAAGAAACTGTTCAAGTAGAAGTAGTGGTTATATTTAACTATTTCAACAGTAAAAGGCTGTGTCATATATGCCCATTTCGTAAGGTGCGTAAATTCATATGGACAGGGCACCATAGAAAAAAATAATCAGAGCAGTTGCCATGAAAATATTTGTAGAAAAGACAAAAGTAAGCCATGTCACGTCAGTGAGAAAATGACTGAATTCGAGATTCATGGCCAATTAAATTGCAAGAACCTTGAGATGAAGAGCAGGAACACTCGTCCAGGTGTGGCAACAGTATTCAGTGCACGGACACATGGTAGATTTTTAAATATACATTGATAAAACAACAGGAAGCCCTCCTGTACAACGTGTACTGTTCCTCTACGGAAATTTTGTGAAAATGATTGCCAGAATTTTCCCCAGACAGAATTTAACACTAACAGTGACTCTCTGAATGATTCCTATTTTATTGCATGGGTAATAGAAAATTTAAGAGGTAACCAGAGACTGCTTTTAGGACATTTAACAGAAATTTCTCAAGGGAAAAGTGAATCCGAGATTTGCTACCTGGAAATTTGTGTATCTAAATCATGCAGGATAGCTAACTTGAAATAGAAGAGGTGCTCATCTACCAGAACTCAATTATAAATTGTATAGTCTTATAAAATATGCAATTCTTATATATATGCAGCAAGTTGGTTTGAAATTAAAAGGCATAATACTACAACCAACCACCATGTGTTTCACATGATCCAGAGAATAAATCAACAGTCGACTGGAATACAGAATGTTGCATTTTAAAATTAAGGCACTATTCTTTTGTTTCAGAAGTCATGGTCCACTAGACTTACATTCAACTCTCAAGTGACACGACGGTAGAATTTGGTCAACATCGTATACAATGGAGGTTTGTCAACTTATGCATGAAGAAGGTTTTTCAATTAATAAACTGGAAGAGTTTCTGATGAATGAAACTGCATTGGAGTTGCCGAATTTATCTATACATTCGCAAGGTGTGGAAAGGTCAGTTAAATTAATAACTGACGCTTCACAACTTTAAACTATTGTGCAAATTAATTGAAACAACTACTTTACTTTTCTTTCTTTCACCAGACGGCCAGTTTTAGACCCACTGGTGTGACGGAGTTCAATCGATTTGTATTTTTTCTCAAATTAGTTCATTTGCATTGGTGTGAAGCAACATGAGTCTGTTTTCAGGGTGTATGATGAAATTTGTCTGGCCTTGAAAAATATTGCATCATTCGTGATTGCATCAGATTTTTCTCCCGCCCAGTCACTATTGTCTCCACTGTCGATTAATTCTTCCATGGCCAAGCATTAGAGAGAGATCAGCCGTGTCATCAAGGCAAAGAAACCAACTAGATCCATCAGTCCAAAACTTACACAAAAATGCGGTAGGGAGAGAAAAAAACAACGCCAAGTGACGACGTATATGTAATCAGGGAAAGTGTGAAAGATCGTTTTTTTTTAATTAATTTGCACCCGTGTGTATAGGAACAAGAACCAAGATACAAACGCATTACTACTAAATCATTGTGCCATCAAATAAAACATTAATTTACTTTAAAGGGAAATTATAATGAACAATTTAGCTATATTATGATACAATATGTTATACAATGCAGTAGTTTGAGTGTTATTTTCAATAAACAATGCAAAGTTTAAACATTTTGTTTTATAATTTTCACTTATCGAATCCAGTCAAAAGTTGCATATATTTCTTGTTGTGATTCGTAATTTGCATTATCATTATTTATTTTCCATTCAATGTGTGTAGTACAAAAATAACAACTTTATTTAAATTTATTCTTGAAATAGTAAAATTTTGAAATCAGTGTGTAAGCGGAAGTGAGGTTTTACTGTACATTTTTTGGAGCTGCAGGTGAAATTTTTGTTTGACAATATTCAAAATAAACAAAAATTTGAACTGCAACTCCAAAATGTGGTATATGCACCCAAGTCCACAAAATGTAATAAATCTTACATTGGAATCAGCCAAGTAGTAAACAACATAATATCCATTCACTGAAGCAACATGAAACTTTCTAACAACAGAAAAACTTTGTATCAAAACACATCTTCCAATCCAATCAAGGCAAATTTAAAATTATGCCATTATATCAGAAAGACAATTACTCATACCTACAAATACAAGAAAAAACTTCATAAACAAATTTAAACCAGCACAATAGATCATAACTCTCTATGCACACACACACACACAACACGCGCACGGACAGACCACATACGCTCGCACACACACACACACACACACACACACACAAATTTATGCAAATACTAGCAAGAAAGAACGCAGTGACACACACATGAAATCCTACACAACATAGGAAGTGTATATGTATGTGTATATATATATATATATATGTGTGTGTGTGTGTGTGTGTGTGTGTGTGTGTGTGTATGTGTATATAAATTAATAAAAAAAGAAAGAAATAGAAACATTTCTGTCCGATATTTGACCCATCCCAAAGCATTTGATTACCCCTTAAAGCGAAAAGAGATTCCCTCACGAGTATAAGATGTGAACTACTACCACAAATACTGCCTGAAGACGGTGGCGAGACGAGAAACACGTGTAGCAGAATACAAAAAATAAAAAATAAAAAATAGAACACACTATATATATTCTTTATATTTTCTAAAACAACACTTGCTGTTTCTCTTTTTATTATATATATATATATATATATATATATATATATATATATATATATATAATAAGAGCAACACAATCTGTTCTGGATTCCGCTATTGGCCAACATCTTTTGGACAATCAAGTGTGTGCTTCGACATATGAGGACAGCTGGTTTACTGTCTTGCACAGCGCTCGGTCTACCCACCATCTTCGTATTTTGGAAGCAATTTGATTGAAAATTCATCAACTGAGCCAGTGCAGACAGAAAGAGCGGTTTTTACGCTCCTTACAATTGCTCGTGAGTCTGTGAGTGTAACATTTTTTCACTTTTAAACACTCTTGTGGAATTATATGTGTACACCTGCCCCTTACATTTTATGTGTTTTTTTCAATAAATTTATTTTTAAACGAGTTCCATCGTCTCCCAGCATTGTAAGTAATTTATTTTGCCTTGTCCTTTTCCTTATTTCCCTTAAAATTAAAGCCAACGAGAACCCTTGATAAGAGTTGGCCGAAAGGTTCCTCGGGTTTAAATGTGTGTGTGTGTGTGTGTGTGTGTGTGTGCGCGCGTGCGCGTGTGTGTGTACGGGGTAAACTATCACCATTTTCTATCTTTAATTTCGCGCATACGCGTTGTTTGATTTTTATTTTGTCAACTGCACATTAATTGGAGTAGACAGATCTATCTATCGCCCGGTTCACACTCCACCCATGTCTATTGAACAGGTGAAGAGGCTCATCCCTTGTTCCCTGTTTAGGATTTGGTTTCCGGCTTTCTCTTTTCCAATTTTCTCACTTTGTTTCTTTTTTTTTTCAATTGGAGTAGATAGATGTATCTATCACCAGGTTCACACTCCACCCACGCCTATTGAACAGGTTAAGAGGCTCATCCCTTGTTTCTTGTTTAGGATGTGGTTTCTGGCTTTCTCTTTTCCAATCTTTTCACTATTACGTAGCCCCCTGCACATCAGTGGCGTTACCGCCTTGCTCGGGGTGATACGATTAAAAAAAATTATAATAGGTTCAGTTGGGCACCATTTGTGGGTAAAAAGAACATTATGACACAATTAACTTCGCTAGAAATTTGAAAACGGTCTGCTGTACTCCATGGTATTCGCACCGGAACCTACAATATGAATGACTACTAGGTGTCAATCTGAGAACAGGGCAGAGGATTCGGAAAGAGTTGGATGATATATCTAGTCAATTTTATTGTGTTTGGAGTGATCACTAGTGATGGAGATGTTATTCTTCTATTTATTTTCCCATATGAATTCAGACTGAACATCGAGACTTAATCAAGTACCCTAATGAGGTTGTGCTGCCCTGAGTCACGAGGATGGCTGCTAGAAGAACATATGCCTGGCAACATGACTCTGCACCATGCACGAGAACCTAATCCTGTCTGTCAGACAATTTCTGATTGATTTCAGTTTTTTTCATCATTCGTTTTATAGGAACACCTTACTCCCCAGAGAGTAATCCCTTGATTATTATGTGAGATGCCATTTAGCGAGAAACCAACAAAACTCCTTGTAACAAAAAAGCTGAACTAATGACAAGGATTATCACAGCATTCACTAATGTAAACAAGTGTTTTAAACAAGCAACGCATACCAGAGCGACGTATGCTTTATAAACTGCAAACCAATGTTGATGTTGAAATATAACGACGGACAAAGTGTGTATAAAAATATATTCAATTTATTCTCTGCAATGTGATGATTGTGCGTAGAGGGGTAGTCTGAGGAAACACGCACATGCGAGGGACTGACAGCTGGAGTTGTCTTTCCTTGTCTTCTCTTCGCGTCCCGAACTTGTCTGCTTTCTGCCCTGTCCGCTGCCTGTCTCACGACACCGGAAATCCCGGTCTTATGTATAAGTTTACATTCTGTCGAGCTTCGCCTAATAACGTCACTCCCAAGCAGGTCTAATCATGAATTGTTGCATTTTGACGCAATCACATTGTCGGTTATTTCATTGCTCAAATGTTTTCCAACTTTGACACGATGACTCAATGCCTGTTTATTTCATTGTTTCTGAAAACCAAAACCAAAAAATAATTCATTGCTCTATTCATTGTTTTATAACCCGAAATAATTTAATGTGAATTATATTCGCTTCTGACCGAAAAATTTAATTAAATTATATTCTATTGTTTATATTTCGTTACCTCGAAAACCGGCACTGTTGACACAATACACTGTTTAATTTTTCTGCATTCCAGCTTCGATTGAAATCCTCGTGTGTTCTTTTTCATCCTCGACAGGAATAAATTCCCTTCAAATTCAATTATATTATGTTGGTCCTAAAAGAGGTACAGGAGATTCCAAAGTCGTCTGGACGTCGTGATTGAAGCCAATGGTGATTATATTGAATAAACTCTTTACCATTTCAAGATATTTTGGTAAAAATATTTGCTAAAATAAAATGTCAATGTTATTTTCAATTTTGTGTAATTTAGACAATGACTCTCTGTAAATATCAACAAACAAAATAACAAAACAATATATAAAATAAAATAACATAAAAATTCATAAAATAATGAATAAATAATATTTGCATAAAATCTCAAGCGTACACTTACGCAATTTCGTATAATGGGATGATAAATACGATAGTTTAACTCCATTTTACACAGAAAGATTTTAGAAAATTATACACTTATTGATTATATTATACACTTAGCTATATGATATGATATATGATAGATTCATTTTGTTTCAATTATACACTTAAAATTTTAATTTAATATTATTAATTTAATATTTAATTTAATATTAATTTAATATTAATATTAATATTATTAATATTAATATTAAATTTAATATTAATATTAATGGAAGCATTAATATTAATATTAATATTAATTTAATATTAATTTAATTTAATATTATTAAAATAGCGTTATGAAGCTATATGATATGATATATGATAGATTCATTTTGTTTCAATTATACACTTAAAATTTTTTAGCATTGAAAATTATACACTCATTGATTATACACTTATTGATTATACACTTACGCAATTTCGTATAATGGGATGATAAATACGATAGTTTAACTCCATTTTACACAGAAAGATTTTAGAAAATTTTAAAGTTTTTTCTAATTGAAAAAGTGGAATAAAGCATAAAAACAAAATACCTATGCGTCTCTTGGTAAAGTTTCTCAAGGAACAAAGCACGATGGCATAAGAGGTTTTTTTTTTACCTTTTCTTTTATTTATATTGCTTTTACTGATATATTTATAACTGAATTTTAGAAAAAAATGTTTGCATACCTCTGTGTGTGTATGTGTATGTGTGTGTGTGTAAAGAAATACCGAATTTTTTTTTATTAGGCGAACAAATTTTTATTACTTAAATGTCATATTTAGTGTATACTTGTATTTTAGTAGACGCCCTGTTCATTTATTAAAGTTTATATTTATTTATTTTCGTCTCCCTGGCTGAATTTGAGAAATTTTATTTTATTTGACAAAAATAAGTATTTTCGAGAAATCTTACTAGGGAAGTATGCATATTTTTCTATAAGATTTCAGTAATACTCAGGCCAGAAAACGAAAATAATTATGCTGTTTAATAAATAAACGGGTCGTCCACTTAAATGCGAGTATCCACTAAACATATCGTTTAAAATCTGTCGGATTAATAAACAAAAATAAATTAATTTTTTTTACAAATTGCTTTGTTTAACTTAAGATGTGAGAGTGAGCAGATATATATATTTCAAGAGAAAAATCCGTGTTTAATGGCACTATTCATCTTTGACTGGTCATCGAAGCACTTTTTATCCGCGACGTCAAAGCACGTCAGGTTAAATGACGGTTTTTTGCTAGGAGAACGCAGGTTTGAATCCTGCCGGAGTTCGCATATTTTTCTCCAATAAGATTTCTCGAATATTCATTCCTGTAGACGAAAATATAAATTAATATACTGTTTAATAAATAAACGTGGTGTCTCTCTAAATACGAGTTATCCATAAAAATTACGTCTAACTAATAATATATGTGTATTATATATGAATTATGTTAGAGAAACAGGCACTGAATTCCATCTTCGGTTCAATAACCTTAAAAAATATCAACGACAACAATAACAATTTCCCCGTCGCTGCACACCCCAAGCAAACAATTCATCGCATTGATGACATCAAAATTAGTACTTTTGGCGTCATCATTCAACAGCTGACAAGATAACCTCAGATCGTAGCTAAATATATTAAAAATAAAACCACACATGAATAATTAAACAGGGATTTGGTTTTACTCGGAGAGTATAATTTCCACATGGAGTTCTCTAATAACCATCAACAACAATCATTGATTATTTCTCTGTTGTTAAAAAAGTGTATAGGCGTGTCCAAAATTTCAACTTTAGAATCTTTCTTTTCGTGATTCAATTTAGTCACACTGTTAACAAGACATCACTCAATAAATCCCGGGCCTGACATATAGATAGCACCACTAATAAAAAGTCCATATGATTTTTATGAAATACTAACCTTCAAATGGTACGTGACAAAATTTGGGCCAAATCAAATTATTAGTTTACAAATTACAGTTATTTAAAAGAAGCTACTGTTGCAAATTTTCAAAACAATAGAAAAATCTGAATTTCGTGTGTTGATAAAGCATTGCTTTCTAATAAGAAAAATACTGTTTAAGCAAAGCAATGGCTTGGTAAATGTTATTCGAACTCTGCTCCGTTGGAAACATCGGTTAAGAGATAGTATGCTGATTCTGAACGCTCAGGCGAGCCCACCGAAAAGTTAATGCCTAGTTGATATGACGTCAAGAACTCGTGACGTCATCATCTTGAGTCTTAACTTTCAAGAAGGGAGTCGTCGTTTGTGTAATTAATTTTCACGCTGTTTTTAAATTATTTATCTATTTTTTCTTTTAAATATTGCATTAACTAATAAAAAAACAATACCTTACAGATGGGTTATACCAAATTGCAAAGGGAATTATAAAAACGGACCAAAAGTTCATGCATTTTTTTCCAAAAGATAAAGAATTATCTGATGTTATGATTTGTACTATAAAGAGACAATTTCTTAGCTACTAAATTCAGCAGAGTGAGTATATTTTTTAATTAAAAAATTAACTGAAACCTTTATGATTAAATCAATTTTATATCTTTGTAATTCACAACACAAAGTTAAGACATAAATCTAGCGGGAAGATAGATTCACGTCTTAACTTTATCGCTTGCATTGTTTTTAAAAGCTAAAACTTCATTTAAAAAAAAAACTTTTAATAAATTGTTGTGGATTCCGGGTGAGGAACCACACAAAATAATAAATAACAAAAACAGAAATGGAGATAAAAAGTGTAAGTTATATTGAACGTAATATACAAACTGGAACTCAGGTTAGCTAATCTAAGAATACTATTAGTAGAAATAAATATATACAGTCTTGAAGTGAAATAATAAGTCCGGGTAACTGATTCTAGCTGAGTGGAGCTTAGAGCAAGTGCAATTACAACTGTGATTCCAGATCCAACTCCAACTAAACAACTCTCATCTTACAACTTAAACTCAACCAAACTCTGCCGTTCTCACTATACGTAGGATTATATGTACACTCAGCCGAGTCCATTATTATGTACAAAGGGGCGATCCCACAACAGAAATGTTCCATATAAATTCATAAAGGAACAGTTTTATAGACATAAAATATAATTCTAATAATTTAACATTTCTTTAGAATTGTTTTATTCGTAAATAAAAGAAGCTTTCAGGATTAAATTTAATTTCATCTTTGTAATTCACAACACATTTAAAAAGAAAATTGCGAAAGTTTTTCAAAGCCACAGAACTCATTAAACATACTTTAAAGAAATTTTCAATATAAATTTATAAAGGAATATTTTTATAAGCATAAAAATCATTCTAATAGTCTAACAATTTTTTAGAATTGATAAAAATATTTTTTATTTATTATTTTGATTTAAAAATGTATAAATGTTTAAAGTTATATCTTTATTTGTACTTGGCTTCTTCACTCATAATCATTTTATTTCATATCCCTAAAAATATCAGAACACTTCACTTTTCCTAGAATTGTAAGAGAAATGCTTCATATTTTAAATTTTTGCTGAGTGATTTTTGTTTTTAGATTTTCGCAAGAATTTAAAATAGGCTTGGTTTTAAAAATGTTTTTAAGTATGTGAACTACAATTTTGATCTGAGGACAAGGAGAGAATCGTCAGCGTTTGACCAAAACAAAGGTGTCAAAATTACAATTAAACTTCAAAAACATATCTTCAGGATGGTGCTACCCCTAGAATTCTCCCAAACTGTCCCTCATATTTATCTTCACTGAGCATCTCTAGAGAATTACCAGATTTTAAGAGAATTCGACTGAAGAATTCTGCTGTTAAAATTGCCTTAAATAAAAGTATTACTGATGACTTAGCATATAAAAAGCAGAAAAAATTCCATAATATTGATGATATAGAAGGGAAATTAAATTTTCTTGATAGAAATTACTGGAGTGTTGTTAGGCAGCAAGAACCACATATTATATGCAGCATAATCAAATCCCTATGTCCAAAAATCAATCTGTCTCTTGTAATTGAATTTGATTTTACTGTACATGTGTTTTGTAGAGATGTGGAAATTAATAAAATAGGGGACTATATGGTTCTTGAAAATGTAACTGATCAAAATACTCTTGAAATTTTGATAAAAAACATGTAGAAAATTGACACAAAACAACAGCAAATGAAACCTCCAAATATGCTTATTATATTAAAATTGGTAATTTCATTTATACTATTAGTGCAAGAAGAATGAAACAAGTATTTTAGTTCAATGAAATTTATATATGAGCAGCTACACTTAATAACACTAAAAAAGCTTGATTATTCAACAGCAATTATGATATTTTCTTAATTGTTATATAAACACTTCCCTAAGGGTACAGATTATCAAGAAAAAGCAAAAATATAATTTTACCAAGCTATTCAACTATTAAAAGACTAACCTTATCAACATCAATCCTTTGATAAGATTTTCTTATGTATATTGAAAATAAATTTAAGTTACTAGTGCAGAATGATACCACAGTATCTTTACTTGTTGATGAAATTCATCTAAAACCTTATTTTTATTATAAGTTGTGGCAATACTGTTGATTTATCTGACAACAGCAATGAAGCTGCAAAAGTGATTTGCCTTTATGGTTAGCAGTGTATTCTCACAATATAAGGATGTTGTGCATGTTATGCCAAATAAATATCTTAAAGCTGAGAATTTATTTGACATAGTTAAGCGTATAATAGTTGTTTTAGAGGAGCTAGGCTTTCAAGTATTATCAATCAAAATAGATAATAACGCAATAAATAAAAAAGCCATGTCTTTCTTTTACAGACACTAAAGCTTCTCATTGTATATCCACACCAAGTTATAAAGTCTAGACCTCTTTTTTTCTATTCGACTCAGTCCATATATTAAAATGCATTAGAAACATTTGACTCGGCCAAAAAGATACAAGTAAATGCGTGCTGTTCCCAAATTATTGTCACAATGGAAATCATGAATCAGATAGTATACAAAGTGCCCCATTTTGTACCTTACAGAAGCTTCATGCCCTTGAATCTCAGTCAACTTGGAAATATTGTTATAAATTGACCTCAAAGGCACTTTCTTCTACTAATCTTGAAAGGCAAAATATTAATTTAGTTCTGCAAGTTTTTAATAAGTACACTAATCAGGAATTATTGAGCTTAGGAAAACAGAAATGTTTGCCTAATTTTGCAAAAGTTGCAGAATATATAAACATTTTCTATTTGGTGGACAATAATGAATACAAAGGTTGTCAACTTAGAAATAAATACTGTAATCAACTGTAATCAAAATAAATGAAGAACATTTTCAATTTCTCTCTCTATTCTGTGGCTGGTTAGAATCTTGGAATAGCATCACTAAAAGAAATGGCAACTTAACAAAAGAAACTTTCACTGCTTTGCATCATACAACCTATGCATTTCTAGAACCGACAAATTATTGCAAAGAAGAATTGAAAATGCTATATATATTACCTTTCAAACTGATCACCTTAAGGTAAGGCTTGATCAGTACCAGCAACTTAGTGAGGACCAGTATAATATCTTGATGCTGCATGTGTTTGAGTGTGAAAAAAAATTAGAATCCTATCAGTTTTAAAATTGAGCTTACTATTTAATCGACAATGCATTAAACTTGATTTAAAGAACTTACAAGCACCAAAACGGATGAAATGAAGAAGGAGCAAAAGGTATGTGTATAAATTTAGAATTGATGTTAAAGAGAATTATGTTAATAAATTTCTTCCTGTTCTTTCTGTAATATTATACTTAGCAGATTATTGGTGTTACGTTGTTTTTAAGAAAATGAAATGCAATAGTTGCAAAGATTTAATATGTGGAAAAAATAATGTGGAATAAATACCTGAAATAAACTAATATTTTTAAGGGATTAATAGAGGTTATCTCTTATATCCTAATGATTCAACTACAAATTTTGCTCTATATAATTATGCAGTCATTTGTAAGCTGATAAAAATCCTTTTTTTTTTCTTCATTCGGTAAATCAAAGGAAATTAGCCTTGCATATATTATTGAATGTTTTGGTGGACAGTGATCTTCTTTTTAATGTTGACACTTGTGATGAGCGTCACAATGCAGAAAGAATAGAAAGAATGTTTGTCTCTAACTCTACAAATGATCTTTTAAATAATTTTTGTTCTAGGGAAAATAATAATGTTACAAGTAACAAGTTAAGCTACAAAAAACTTCAAACATTCAACCAAATTTTGTATCTGTAACGTATTTTTATATAGGTATTATTTGTTTTTTAAATCTATTTATTGTTTGAATTTTATTTATTTGCTTGTTTGCATTTAATTTATTTGTTTCTTATTCATATTCAAATGTTTTATTTATTCATTGTTTACTTGTTTGTCTGTTTATTCAATTACTGTTTGTTACTTAATTCATAATTCAGTTGTTGCCGTATTTTAGTAGTGATCACTTCATAATTACAATATTGTAACTTTACAGAATAATTGTTAAAATTAAAATAAAAACAATTTATTTTATAATTTATAAAAAATTGTTTTTAAATTTGAAACAATTAAAAGTAAGAATGAATTTTAGTCTTAAAATGTTTTATCTGTAACCTATTTTTCCATAAGTATTATTTGGTTTTTAAATCTATTTTTTGTTTGTTGCTAATTTATTTACTTCTTATTTATATTCAGTTGTTTTATTGTTTAATCATTTATTTGTAATTTGTTTGTCTGCTTATTCAATCATTCTTTGTTTCCCAATTCATAATTCACTTATTGCTGTAAGTGTATAAGAGTAATTATCACTTACGATATTGTAACTTTACAGAATAATTGTTAAATTGAAATAGAAATATGAAAATTAAAATGCTGATTAAAATTCTAGAAAAATATATTTTTTCAAATTTGAAACAATTAAAATAATGAACGAATTTCAGTTTTTAAATTTTAATGAAATGTAACGTAAAGTTTTGTTTATTTACTTTCAGCAAAAAATTATTATTATTATTATTATTATTTAGAAAAGAATGAATATTAAAGTTCAGTTGTATACAACCTTACCCTGTTACTTTTTCTTTTTCAAACGTAATTTTGAAACGTTTTCTAAGACTTTTTTGTAGTTGACACTTTTTTACAGCCATTCATTAGTGTTGATCTTGCTCACCGAAGACCTACGTAGGACTAATTTTGTGACGTCACGTCACAACCGAGTTGGCCTTAACTGAAAGCAGTGTATTAACTATCTTGCAAGAACATTTGTCAATAAGAAAGCTGTGCCAAGTTTGCTCACAGTCGATCAAAAACAACAACGCGTCGTTGATTCAGAGCGTTCTTTGCAACTATTTCAACACAACAAGAAGGAATTTTTGCATAAATATGTAACAATGAATGAAATTTAATCCGGAGCAAATTGGCAATCAGCAGATTGGATAACAGATTGTGAAACCATCCAAATTGACCAAAGAGGCAAACATTAGCAGGCAAGCTTTTAGTCTCCGTATTTTGGGATGCGCACGGTATTATCATCGATTACCTTGAGAAAGGAAGAACCATCAATAGGGTATTTTGAGGCCAAAGACAAATCGTTCTACAAAAATGGCATCGAATTGTTAGAGAAGCGTTGGGATCAGTGTATCACCCTAGAAGGAGACTATGTTGATGAATAAAGTTGAATGTTGACTAAAAGTTGTTGTTTTATTAGTTAAACCTGGGATTTATAGGGGTGATGCGATATATAACAAATATCATCAATTTTATTGCCAATATTATTATCATTTGTTGCCTTTTTATTTCCTAAATTTTATTAACCGGCATATTTTTTCTCTCTCTCTTTGTCTGTCTGTCTGTCTGTCTGTCTGTCTGTCTGTCTCTCTCTCTCTCTCTCTCTCTCTCTCTCTCTCTCTCTTGCATCATGTCAAAATTTTTATCGGTGATCCACTTACGTTTTCTCCCACATCCGTTTCCCTTCTGGATGATGTCGTTCGTTGATGTCACCAGAACTTTTCTTAGTGCGTTCTTTTCAGAGTTTTTGGTTGAATTTTGTCCTTCGTATTTTTTCATGCTATATATTTATGTATATTTTACCGGTGGATTCAGGTCGTTCACGATTTTTTTGTATTGAAATATGGGTGCTGTTTTATGCTACTTCAATGTCTGGAGTTTCGTTCTTAGTTTGCATATAACTGAGAGGTTGTCGCTTTTGTAGTCAGCACCCAAATAAATTATGCAGTGAAGAACTGCGTTCCTAAATCGTTTTTGATAGTTAAATAGACTTGGTTTTAATTTCTCTTTCTGGACTTCTCTTTGTCCATAATCTTCTTGGGTGTTCTTGAAACCAGGTTTTGGTTAAAACCTGGTTTCAAGACCTGGCTGCGAACCATTTCAGTCATTGCGTTTTTCAAGTCCAAAATTGCCATCTGGTTCTCCTTCCCTCTTTTTGTCAATTTTGACATTCAGTTCTTCCATGATAAGTCTAATTTCTTGTGACTTGCACTGAACATTAGCGTTGTTCAGCGTAGATTAGAAAGATTCGGTTTCTCCTTCTGTACTTTGAGTTGTCGGTGCATACACCACTATAATAGGTATGTTGAGGAGATTTTATTTTAATTTAGCAACAAGAATTCTTTCAGACTTCTGGCAGTATTCCAAAACGATTTATTTTATGTTTTGGTCCAGCATCAAACCGAATTTTTCGTTATTTTCACCGTTTGCAAATATAATTTTGTGGTTATCGCTGACAAAGTCTCCGTTGTTCGGCCACCTCGTTTTGCATATAACTAAAATGTTGGTATTCAATCTAATCATCTCCTGATTTACATTCTTCAGCTGTCCGCTGTTGTTCAAGATTTTAACATTCCATGTGCCGAGAGATTTTTTTTGTTTGATGCACTCACAGGATAACGACCCGATAATAACAGTCGTTCATATCGTTCCATTCCTAGAAAGGGATCAGTTTTGAGGAATGTGGTCTCCTTTACGCCGTTTGCGCTAACAGCTTCTGGATGACTGTCAGGTGGCAACTGTTGCATATGCCGATCCTTAACAAGCGGGGAGTCAGTTCCTTTAGGCTTAACCTCCTTCACGCCGTTAGAGTTCATAATTTGTTTGTACATATTCATGATTATTCTTAGGATTAATAGCGAATTGGTTTCCTGTCGCCTTCTTCACGGTATTCTCTCGAGACACCACCTCTAGTTAGCGGGTCGTTGACTCCTCAAAAATTCTTCAGCTCTTTTATTAGGTCTTATTTTTCGTTCTACCGCCTTGCTAATATCACACCTCACTCAAAAATATTGAGTGGAGTAGTCGGTTTAGTCGCCGACAGTTCGACAAAATTTTTATGTAACATTTACTCATTGAGGGATTTTTAAAAATTGTACACGTACCTGTTTCGTACGGAAAGTGGGTGGGGGTAAAGTTAGTATTAATCTGTTGCGAATGACGAATTTATAGATCTGAATTATTGGGGAAGTAGGAAAGAGAGAATGCAGATATTAAGTTATGACTTAGTATAAGTCCAAATAACACCTCTGGTAGTGTTTACAGAGAAGGAGGTAATACGTAGAGATAACAGAAATTCCTTTCACTCGGGAGGCTTCTGAAGGCTTGAATATTAAATACGCAATGGTTGGAATTCTTTAAAGAGATTAAGTACACATGATATACGAGAGAAAGTAAAATAAACTTAGATTTCTTCGAAAAAATTTTAAATACAAATCAATCAAATCAGAGTGAAATAAAGTTGATTTTCTAAGTGCCCCTTGGATGTGGCACACAGCCGAAAGTACGAGGTACCCAGTGAGAATCGAACTCACTACTCAGTTGTAATAGGTTCTAGTAAGACAAGATTTGTAACTATTACGAAAGCCAAGTATTGAGAGACAGGAAGATTTTGTTAGAAACAATATCTGTCCACTTATATGCCAGCGAATGTTGGAAAATCTACTCAAAGATGAAGAAGAGACTCGAAACAACAAAAATTTGGTTCTACAGATGGGCCGAACATGCGAGCAACGACAAGGTTTTGGAGAAGATGCAAACGAACAGAAAATTTATATTTAGCATAAGGAAGAGATAACTGAGATTTCTGAGACACGTAATGAAGAAGAAGGGTTTGGAGAATCTAATACTCACAGGACGGACATGGAGAATGAGAGACAGGAGAAAGCTTGAGAAAGTGGATGGCGGAGCGGGGTTTGGGAGAGATACCAAGAAGAAAAATGTTAAGAGCGACAAGAGATAAGGTCAAATAGAATTCCATGATCACCTACGGCCTGAAAGGACACGGTACGTAACGAAGAAAAAGCCTTATTCGCAAAAAACTTTCTAGTTGAATCCTCCTTCAACTAATGTTGACGACCAAATCAAGATATTGATTGAGAATAACAAGCATTACAAAACTCGGATATTAGAAGAAAAAATAAATTTATCAAAATCCACCATCCATGACCACTTAATGAAGCTTGGATACTCAAATTAAATCAAATAATGCTAGACTCATGAAAAACACCCATAATTGGCGAACAGGAAAAGTGCTGTTTTTCATCAAGATGATGCCAGACCTCACGTTTCTTTGGCGAAAATGTTGCAACTTGGCTGGGATGTGATACATCACCCTCTATATTTCCTAGAAATTGTTCCTTCGGGTTTTCATTTATTCAGCTCTTTGCAAACTAATCTCAATAATAAAAATTTCCATTCTTTGGATGGCAAAACACATTAATAATTTCCTTGCCTAGAAAGTTGGAAGAGGGAATATTTAACGTGAAGAATAAATAGAGAAAAGTGAAAAAATGTTTCTTATTTAGTTTAATAAATATTTAATTGCATAATTTTATTTTGTGTTTTAATTGGCCTTATATACCATTTCTAGACAACACAATATATATACAGGGTGTATCGAAAACACTTTCACAAACATTGGGGGCGGATTTCCTCACCAAAACAACGACAAAAGTCCATATAAACCTACACCTTTGTGCAAATTAATGACAAAATGCTTTAGTTTTCTTTTTTCATCATACATTCACTTTTAGACCAACTGGAGTGACAGGGTGTAATTGATTCTTATTTCTTTCTCAGATTAGGTCATGTGCAGTGTTGTGTAGCAATATGAATCTATTTTCGGTGTCGATGATGAAATTTGTTTGGACTTGAAAAATATTGCGTCATTCGTTATGGCATCGGATTTTTATTCCGCCCAGACACTATTGTCTCGACTGTCGATTAGTTGCCCTATGGCCATGGTCTACGATAGACATTATTCCAAGAAAGTGTACGAAAGTTGTAACGTATCACGAACACACTGGCAAACCTTAGAGAGAGATCGCGGATATTGTTGGTGTCAGCCTTTCAACTGTCAGCCATGTCATCAAGGCAAAGAAACAAACTGGATCCATCAGTCCAAAATGTAAAGGAAAATGCGGTCGAAAGAGAAAGACAACGCCAAGAGACGACGTATACGTGATCACGAAAAGTGTGAAAGATCCTAGGAAGACATTAATCGTTTTGTTTCAATTAATCTGAACAAGGGTGTATGTTTGAAAATCCTTTATCTATTAGTTATTAAGTTTGAAGAAAGTTTATATAGATGACGCCTTATTGTTATGTAGACTAAGTTATATTTGTTATTCACGTATATTTGTGTCGAGTGTATTATCAACGTTTACCGTGTAGTAATGATCTAAATGGCAAGGATTCCGTTTAACAACGGGAGGATATTCATATCGTATTAAGGCAAATATGATTTTTCTTTACTGTTGTACGAATAGGAATGAATGTGAGGCTGTACGGTTGTTTCAGATGTCATTTCTCGACCGAAGGCAGCTGTGTCATCTAACATTTGCTAGTATTTATTATTGCGTTGCCGTGACAGGATCCGTGGCACCACAAACTAAGAATGGAAGAAGACTGAAATCCACTCGTACAAAGAACACTTTCTACAAGCTCTCGGGATTAATCCAGGTATTAGCCCACGTCAAGTGACTCTAGCATGTACATCTCATAGTACTTCATGGTGAGTACTTCAAGAGTAGTTCTTGTATCCGTATTATTTGCAATATATGCAGGGTCTTTTTCCCTCTGGTCGCTCATCCCGGGAGAATTTTTGCCGATGATTTATTGCAAAAACTGCCGATTCGTTGTTTGTCTCTTCAGTCTTGTTTATGTATTAGGCAGAAATTTGCCCAGATGGAATAACAAACTTGCATAATCACTATTTGTGTCCTCATCGGTACAATAAACACTAGATACTAGCATCAGTTTACGATTAATGCGTGAGAGGAAATTGTAAATCACTGTCATGTGGCTCCATATGTTCTCTCAGAACGTCTTACAAGAGCTGTCTACAGGGACTTTATTTCGAACACCCTTCCAGACCTGCAAGGGGATGCATCACTGCTAATATAAATACTCATGTAGTTCATTCATAATGGGGCTCCAGTTCATTTTATTCACATTATTCGAGATGCACTGGCTGACATCTACCAAGATGGATAGTTAAAGGAGAACCGGTTCCATGGCCCGCACACTCCCCCAACATCAATTCTTTGAATCTTTACCTGAGAAACAACTGAAAACAATTGATTTGTGCCGCAGACAAGAGTAATGCAGAGACGCTTCATCAACATGCCATGGTAGCCTGCGAAACCTTTCAACACCGTACCAGAGTATTTGAACGAATGTGCCAGTCAATGCATGTGTAGGGGATAAAATTTTGAATATTGGTTATGAATTGAGTGTTGAAGAAAAACCATAGCCTATTTGGATTTATGCTTATATTGACCATTTTACCTTGTTTTGGTGTCAGAACCCAATCACAAAATTTGTAAAAGTATTTTTGGATTGTATTTTAGATTGTATATTTAACAGCGTCTACTGCAAACTTTCAAGCAAACTCAAAAACGAAAGATTTTAGAATATATATTGATATTGACTTTTGACCTTCTTTTTCTGTGAGGAACACGACCCCAAGCTGTGTAAAATTATTGTTGATGCACCCTATTTATATATACGAGTCAAAAAGCGTTTCGGAATGTCATTTTTATATTCATTTTGCTGATTATTAATTTTCTTTTAATTTTTTGATATATTTTGTAGGGTCCTCAATACTTACTAAGATATTGTTAGCTAAAAAAGACTTTCATTGATATCTACCTTTTTACACACTGTACTGCAAATGACAAATAGACAATCAATTGTTAGCCGTAAAAACAAAATCATGGGCCACTTTTGACTGATCCTGTGTCATGACCTGCTGGGCGATCTAGGATTTAGCAATGTAATTCATGTATATTACAGGATCACAGGTTGTTGGAGAGGTTTTTGTGGG
The DNA here is from genome assembly GCA_037127315.1 of Ascarosepion bandense. Lineage (NCBI taxonomy): Eukaryota > Metazoa > Mollusca > Cephalopoda > Sepiida > Sepiidae > Ascarosepion > Ascarosepion bandense. The sequence continues at coordinate 1,245,162 of JBBBDQ010000939.1, forward strand.
AGAGACAAGCTTATTCACATCGATAGAGAGCCGCAACCTTGCAAAGAAGCTCTTTTGCTTCCTCCCATTTATTGCAGCTTTATTCTATCTGATTCATTGTGCGTTTTCACATCGCATCATACGTTTGCATTTGTTACTCACAGGTACAGGTTGAAGCCAAAGCTGATGTCCATTTTCAGGAAGAACTTTTGATCTTTACAATGTGGCTTCCATTCCTTTCAAAATTGTTAGATCATAGAAAATCAATATGCTTTATCCTTTTCGCGTTCTTAGATAATCGCAGTTGAGCCTTTTGTGTAGACACTTGGATCCTGGATGAGTTGAGAACGTTAGTGATAACGATAATGTTGTTCCAATGCAACATACATACAGAAATATATGATGACCACTGCTTTGACTCTGCACTGGTTTCTCTCTTGTTTATCCGGGTGACGACCGATCCGGTATGAGTTTTTGTTTGCAGATTGTATTTTTGCGTTTTTTTTTGCTGAACTTCCAAAAGATAATTTGGTTCAAAAGATCACCTCTAAGACAACTGTCTATTAAACCTAAAGAGCTCGTCTTGCCCATAAAACATGGCTGTTCTCCGACTGATGCTGGTGTCTAGATATAACCTCGATATTTATTTATTTCTTCTGATTTCTGTTGCATATTCATTTCTTTCGAAGTCCTAATCAGAGACCTAAGGTCAAAAATGACATTATGACAGTTTCAATGAGCATTTAAAAAAACAAAAATCACACACATTCTATTTTGATAAATGCTAAATTCTGTTTTAAGGTGTGCGCTGAGGTCTATCTTCATGTACTTCATTTTTGAGATTTCCATTTTAAGGTCCTTGTATTTTGATAGATTTTGACGATCTTTAAAGATACATTACAGTCTACAGAGACTGCTGTGTTCATAACAAGGTACATTTTGTTTGCGGTCTCTGATCACGATGTCTGGGCGATTGTTTGTGAGTATTTTAAAGTTCCATGCAGTGTTCATACCAATTTCTTACAGCTCCTTATCCTTAACAGTTGCAAATTATCCAATGCAAATATTAGACCACTCGCTCATGCCGGGTTTCATGCTGAGTGCATACCAATATGTGGAACATGTTCCAAGATGGTCACTTGTTACTGGATAATTTTCACAGAAACTGGGTTTTGGACTAACATAATTTTTCAGTATGTGTGCTTGGTAGTTTCTAGTTATGAAGCGCTGGACCTGTACAGAAGAATAAAACCTTTGGTTTCAGCATTTATCCCTGTACTACAGAGCCACTGATTGTGATGCGATTATATTTCTTCTGCTTACTCCCTGGCTGTTCATATTTGATTTAATTAACATTGTGCAAACAATTTACACTTTTGTCCTCGATTGGATCCGAATACTGAGGATCAAAAACTGGTTAGCCGAAGTTATTTTCTTTTTGCTTTTGTTGTTATTATTTCTTTTCGTCTGTGCAGATTTATTTTATTATCCTTTATTATCCTTACATTTCTTCTGAATTTTATTTTCATATTGATTACTGTATATTAGTTATATACAATTTCAATATGACATTTTTTATAGCATAAAAATATATATGTACATGTGCACATATAGGTATTTGCACATATATATATATATATATATATATATATATATATATATTTACGCACCACTCATGCGATAATGAATTGGATCACTCTAACTATTTGGCGTGTTTATACGCGCTAAAAAGCCTGCCTTCTTCTACTGGACGCTCGTTGCCTAGGGGTAGAATCGCCGAATGACGCCAATTCGGTCGGGTTTCAATCCTGGGTTAGGAAGCGACCGGAGTTTAAGCCGTACTGATGAGCTGTAATACAGAGAAACAGATCTGTCTGCGGATGACTATAATATATATATATATATATATATATATATATATATATATATATATATATATCTGTCTGTGTGTGTATATATAAGGCCAGAAAAAGGCACCAGAAGAAACTTAATGTCCGAGTGTGAAAACAAAACAACCCCACATATATAAACACTCTGACTTAGCCATTTATACACAAAAACATGACCATCAAAAAAGCAAACGGATCTCTATATGTGAATGTTTATTCTCCAGAAGAGTCAACTTTAGATTCGAAACACGTGTAACCTCACAAATACCATTCTGCACACTTAATGCATCATGCAAGAAGCAAGTAATATAAATAACAATAGTAGCAACAATAAATCTACACTTTCAACAAAACGTTCAAGGATTCTCGCACTTTTTATTCTATATATATATATATACAGTGACACGCATAAGTATTGGACACATGTAATTTTCTGTTATAATTCTAGTTCATATTTGCCATTTTGCCTGATATTTGGAAAGTAATATCTCGTAAAATTGTTTTAGTTGTATGCGGAAGGAATATGAAAAACTCATGGTTGAATCCTTTTTTTATCAAAGTTCAAAGTTACTCTATGCAAAAGTATTGGATACATGACAATTTTTTCAAATTTTCAATCAAAACTTTGTATTTTCAAAGACTTTAAATATTCAAATTTTCGATAGTATTGGAATGTTATCTCTGACCAATCAGAGAAGCACACAATTGCTTACAAAATAGCGCCACTGATCATCTGACACTTTGATGTGCATTCTGCAATTCCAGGATTAAAAATAGCAGGAACTAAATAATTATCCAAAGATATGTGAGATAGAATCATTGAACGTCACAAAGGAAGACAAGGTTACCGAAAAATTAGCAAAGAAATAAATCTAGCACTAAGAACAGTAAGAAATCTTATCAGAAAATATAAAAAAGTATGGCGACGGTACAGTAAACCTTTCATGAAATGGAAGACCGAGGAAAATAAATGAGAGGACTTCAAGGTGGATCAGCAGAAATGTGCAAAAAACCCCTTCATTACTCGTTCTGAAATTAAAACTGATCTTGAGGGTGCTGAAATTAATGTAAATAAAGATACCATTAGCAGAGCTCTATATCGTACAGGCTTTCATTCAAGATCACCAAGAGAAGTGCATTTACTGAAAATCAAACACGTCAAAAACCGATTAAAGTTTGTCAAAACTTATGAAAAGAAAGGTATGCAGTTTTGGGAAAAGATAATCTGGTCGGATGAAACGAAAGTTGAACTATTCGGAAGGAACACAGCGACGAGTGTTTGGCGAAAAAATGGCATTGCCATTTACAATACCATTGCCACAGTTAAGTTTGGGGCTGGTTCCATTATTATATGGAGATAATTTTCTTCCAAGGACACTGGTGAGTTACAAGTTATCCATGTTAGAATGAATGGTAGCATGTACAGCGAAATTCTAGAGAAGAATTTTCAGAAATCTGCAACTTCTTTAGGACATGGTCGGAATTTCGTGCTTCAACACAACAATGATCCCAAACATACCGCAAAACTTACAAAGGAATGGTGTGAAAATAATTGTATTAATACTCTCAATTGGCCAAGATAGTCTCCTGACTTGAATCCATTTGAGAATTTGTGGAATATTTTGAAGGTTAAAGTTCATAAGCAGAATCTACAAAATATCTAGCAATTTGAGGAATTCTGCAAGGAAGAATGGGGTAAAGTAAAGGTGGATCAGTATGGAAAACTTGTGGCCAACTATAGAAAGATACTGGAAACAGTGAAACAAACGAGAGGCTACGCAACAAAATATTAATTTGATGAATCCACTACTTTTGCATAGGGTAATTTTGAACTTTGATAAAAAAATCGATTCAACCATGAGTTTTTAATTTTCCTTCCACATACAACTAAAACAATTTTACGAGATATTACTTACGAAATTTCAGGCAAAATGACGCACATAAAGTAGAGTTATAACAGAAAATAACATATATTTAATACTTATGCGTGTCACTATATATATATATATATATATATATGCAAAGTTTTAAGATATATCTGCAAAAAGAAAATACGAACGTTAACGTATATTTGCAAAAGGACAATATGAATAAAGGCAAAAGGAAAACTTATCTTAACCGAAGCGCTTCGTCCTTTGACAGACTTTGCCAAGGCAGGCATATGGATTTTATCTTTTAACTACTTTTGTATGCAAATATTTGTTACAAAATAAAAACCGTGCATTTTGCTTGATAAAGAGAAACAAACGGGTACGCTAAAATATGTTTTTTCTCCTTTTTTATATATTTTTCCGCGTTTATGCCGTGAAGTCTGTAGAAAATGCTCTTATGACTCCATTTATTTAAGTCTTTAGACTAGATTATTTAGTCAACGGAGATGTTCTATTTACTCCACAACAATATATATATATATATATATATATATATATATATATATATATATATATATATATGAAATATAGTTTGTTTAAACATTATTTTTTATCGATACTTGTATTTAAGTAGATATTTTTTATAATCAAACAGTATTATATATTTATTTCTACCGTCCTGATTATTTACGAAAAATCTTTGTTACGAAAATGTGTGTCATTCGGCAGGATTTGAACCTGCGACACCTATTCACATATGTGTGGCCACCATATGATCTAGCGCGTCTTAGACCTCTCAACCACGAAGTTTAAACGAAATCAATTTAAGCCTATAATAATTTTCAAATTCATCGTAATAACCATCTCTGCTCTGAAATGTATCGTAATGTCAACGAATGTAAACATGTTACGGAAATTAACGAAACTGGTTATAAACAACCTACAATTTGAAATTATTTGTTTGGACATTTTATTTTGATCTATACTCGTATTTAAGTAGATATTCTGTTCATAATCAAACTATTATATATTTATTTCTACCGGCCTGATTATTTACGATACATTTTTGTTACGAAAATGTGTCATCCTGTAGGATTCAAACCAGCGATCCCTATCCACATAGGGGAAGCCACCATGTGATCTGGCGCGTCTTAGACCGCTCGACAACGAATGACGATCAGTCTGTAGCACTTTCACCCGGGCCGGTTAATTGTGAGGCTTGTTTTCGTCGACGGTCGTGACGGCACCAATTGTGACACTGCTACCCGGCTGACCGGTTGGTTGGGTCGCTCGCTGGTTCCGGAACGGCTCCCGCTGCGATGATGTCGAAACGGTATCCGCTGTGTCGACGCTTTCGGGCCGCTGTTGCTGGTCGTGATAATCTCGTCACAAAAGCTGGTCTTCAAGACGTCTATTGCAACAACGGACCACTGCCCACGTTGTGATTTGATCTCAGAAAATAGCGTTGTGCAAGTTCAGTAGCCGTCTTTCCACCAGAACCAGACCGGACACTTGTGGTTAAAAATAAACACGGCACAAAAAAAAAAAAAAAGAAAATTAAATAAATGAATAAGGTCGAACACACCTGGAGTGTTACGAAGAATGCCTTTATAAAAACAAAAATAATTATTAGTCACAGGAGCAGATAATACAGTTGTCGGAAAGCCAGTTTACAACGGAGAGAGAGAGAGAGAGAGAGAGAGAGAGAGAGAGAGAGAGAGAGAGAGAGAGAGAGAGCGTTTAAAAATATCAGAGCTTTCAATCCTCAAATAAAAATGTCTTTTCTAAGTTTTGTTAAAGTAAACAGAGCTCTTCAAATTTTCATTAAAGTCTTTTCACGTATTCATTAAATTTTCATTAAAGTCTTTTCTCATATTCTGTATAATCAGGGCTGTCAATTCTCTATGCAACTTCTAAAACAACAAAGTTCTTTCGGTTTCTTGCTGAAGTTTAACGGAGTTTACCGAAGTAGAGCGAACGAGGAATCAGAAATTCCAATTCTCTCATAATTTAAAAAACCATAACGTTTTTTTTTTAATTCCTATCGAAGGCGCATTATTCAACATTAACTCTTTAAGTTAATCGGCGGCAGGCGTCATCATAACTTCTCTGGTAGGCGACCAGTCGTGGGTCATGACTCCCCCAGTTGGGAACTTCTTTTACACAGTCGTTACATTTCGACCCACAAAAACTACTGATTTTTCTCGCCGAGTCCGGATTTTTATAATCATCCCAAATCCTCTCAGGAGATTTGGCCGACTCAAAGCTTTTGACCAATGAGATTATTTCCCACCCACACGATTGGCGGGGAGCCATGGCTCGACGAATGAAATATTAACAGCTTACATGACGTAATGTCTTTCTGTCTTCTTTCTTTCGATTACATCATCTTTAGGTGTTCAATTCACAAATCGTCTGTTCCCAGGAACAACTGCTGGGGATTTAACCCCACCTGACCTCATCAAGTAAATCCTGACATTTTGTTATGACTGCGACCATTTTGTCAAATTTCCACCTGGCCTAAAATAATCCGTATCGTATATGAAAAAGAAAGAAAACTATATTTCTTTCTCTCTTTTTCAAATTGTCAGCTAATTTATCTATTACCCGGATTTTACAAGTACACGATAGTATTAAAAATAGTTTTTTTACATAAGCTCACATCGCGAATTACAATAAATCATAACTAATAATACCACTAATATTAATCTCTCTCTCCGTTGTATTAAACCAAACAAGAATAATATATATCAGCGGGAGATAGTGTCACAAGTCTAATGGCACATTTTTCTAACCAAAATTTATCGTAAATAATCAGGCCGGTAGAAATAAATATATAATACTGTTTGATTATAAACAGAATACGAGTATCAATCAAAAATAATGTTCAAACAAATCATTTCAAATTGTCGGTGGTTTATAACCAGTTTCGTTAATCTTCGTTAACATATATATATACATATATATATATATATATATATATATATGGAGAGAGAGAGAGAGAGCGAGAGAGAGAGAGATAGAGAGAGAAAGAGGGAGAAAGCGAGAAAGAGATAGAGAGAATCACTTCGATTGTTTCCTTGTTAGACGTGTTCGATTCTTTACCGAATTCACTATTTCTGTAACCATGCATCAGATAAAATTGTTTTCAATAAAATATCAGTTCTGCTTCGTGGATGAGTTCATTTTTTAATCCTTAAAACTTTCATAGATACGCGACCGAACCCACCAAAAATATTTTTTTTGAAAGCCGATTTTTAATCAGGCCGAATATTCACTCTGCTTCATAAAACATTGGCAATAGTTGATTTCTTAAGACAGGGAATAGGTACACGAAAGATCAGAGTTCCAATCTCGATCGTAATGTTGTCTAATCCAATCCACAATTCGTTTGAATTATGCTGTTAGTCGGAACTATTTTATCATCTTTTTTTTTACTTTAATGCTATTAAGTATTTGCTTAAGTATCTTTGAGAAGAAACAAGTCGACAGTGTGCCATTCAATGATTATGATCAAAGTCATTTTTTCACTATTTTTTTGTAGCTTCCCTGTGTCTTTTTTACAAATATTTTTATGGTAATTATTCTGATGTGTTTTCTTCTTTGGTACCTAAACTTAGTGAACATGTGAGCAGCGACGAAATTTTGGAGAAAATGGAAACAAAAACAAAACTTATCTTTAACATCAGGAAGAGACAATTGAAATTAATGGGATACCTAATGAGAAAGGAGGGCTTGGGAAATCTTCTACTCACAGAACAGATTGACGGAAAGAGAAACAGCGCGTAATATATTTGATGAGCTTCATTAAATGGATAGTAAAACAAGGTTTGAGAGGAATAAAAAATGCAAAACGTATTAAGAACTACAAGGGACAGAAACATGTGGAGGGCTATGATTGCTTAAGTCCTGAATGAACACACTACATAAAAGAAGAATAAATTAACGTCATGGTTTCATCCATTTACATAAGAAATGGCTTTTTGTAAACGTAGGTTTTATAGAAAAAGAAACCAGTACAGACACGCAGTTATTATTATTATATAATAGCATATTACAACTCAAAAAGTATTAAGTGTCGGTGTTCAATACGGCATCAGTTAATTTACTTGGTCATATAAAAAAAGATAAGGAGATTTAAAATAACAAAATTAAACTAAAAATAAAAAGGGCCATCATATTAGATAATTAAAGTGGGATGGGAAGTCTTTATATTTTAAAAGAATTGTGTGTAAAAACACATGAATACTGGGGCAATGTGTATTCATATAAACCAAACATGACGTGCAAAAAATTTTAAAAATGCAAGAAATAAAACAGTAGCTAATTTATTATTTTTAGAAGCGAAGCGTTGAAACAATTAAAATAAGCACAATAAAAAAATTGTCTTAAAGGGTTTTGTTGATATATAAAAAAAACTATTTTATTATATATGTAAGCGTGTAGCTGATTGGTAAGATCGGGTTCTATTTTTGATGTAATAGCGATGGGTAGGCGTTCCCAGCGTGCGACACTATTTTGAAATACCGGAAATCAATACCTTACAGTAAGACGCATGATTTTTAACTGAAATTGGGTAGACGAAACTGTTTGGAAGCCGTCGATGGTTGTGCTAGCATGAAGTCACAAGTCATCATGATCGAGTCTTTGAGGGTACTAGTGTTGTTCAAACTGTGGATCCTGCCAGATTATGTGCTCTCTCTCCAGAAACTCTATTTACGCTTATCTCGGCATGATTTCCTTACAAACCACAGGTATGTATGTATATTTATGCAGTAAGTATTCATCCAAAAAATTTTATTCATTTCAAAGTCTGTCTTGTATAAATTTTTTTGTACTCTTCAATTTCCGAGTAAGATGTGTATCAAAATGAAAATTATATATAAATTATCAGCGACTCATGCTTTTCTGTTGCTTTGTTCAATTTTTATTCAAATATTTTTTACCTTCTCTCTCACCCCTCCTTTATATCCCTCACTCTTCTCTCTCCCCTCACTCTCCTTCTCTCTCTTCTTATTTAAACAATAATAAAAACAGACGATCAAAAGACATTAGATGCAACCTTTCATCCTCTTTATTTAAATGTCAACAACGCCGAAAGTTCTAGCTAAAATACATTTTTAAAATAAATTCACATATTGTAGGTTTAAACAGAAATTTAGGCATAATTAATGAATAAAGTTTTTAAAAAAACATCCTACAAACCAACTACAACCCTAATCGAAGTAAACAACTAGCCCCAAACTACAAGGTTTGGTAATATAACAAACTCCTTCCCTCAAAAAGTTCCCACTTTATTTCGTACTTCTCGCTGAGAAAAAACATATGCCTCAAAATAACGATGCTTAAAATCTTTTTCATCATGCTTCCTTTTGATCAAAAACCTGATAATAAACAATAAACAGTATTCGTCTTATTATCAATACTCTTATTTTAGTTGTTATTTATCTCTCGAGTTTTTTCACCTCTCTATTATATCCACACACACACACACACACACACACACACACACACACACACATATATATATATATATATATATATATATATATATATATATATATATATATATTGTAATTTTGTTATTAAATGGTTCTTGAAAGCATTATATCACTACACAAACATTTTCATGTATCAGAACAATACTGTCATTCCTCAGGTGATATTTTAAAATAAATGCTAAAATAATTTGTTTAGATAAATTTATGGTTATTTAGAAAATTAGACAGTAGGGAAGTATGCATTTTAGATGTCTCAATATTATTCAATGATTGAAAAATGAGAATTAGGTAACCATTAAGTTGAAGATTTTGGTCGCGAAAGGCAACAGAATGGCCTAGTGTATAGACATGTCACTTTTCAATTTTGTCTGGGTTTAAATGTTTAGATAATAATTTTTAACAGCATTTTAGATTTTATCCTATCACATGAGGTGCTGCAATTATGATTAAATAATTATGGCATACTTAGGTATATTGTAGTTAAGAAAAACAAATAAGTACTATTGTGTGGGTCATTTATTTTAGTGAAATATTTTTTAGTTTTTAAGTTATATTAGAGCATAAGTTATAAATGAAACATTGTAATTAATTAACTTTTAAAGAAAATCATTTTGTTTGAGAAAGATACATAGTGGGACCATACATTATTTAAATAGGTAAACAATAATTTTTAACAGCAGGTTGGATTATTGGTTTTTAGATAATTAAATTTTGTACTGCCTCATGAGTAAGGGGGCTGGAATGTTTAGGTTAGAATTGGGATTAAATAATTATAGTATACTTAGGTATATTGTAGTTAAGAAAAACAAGTATTGCGTTGGTCATTTATTTTAATAAAATAATTTTTAAGTTATATTGCAGCATAAGTTACAAATGCAACATTGTACTGTATTGCCCACAGGAACCATTACTTCCATCTATTCCAGAGACAGCCAACTGATCACAATAGGCGCCTGTTCACATCCGCTCGCAGTGAGTGCAAGAGAACCCTAAATGACGCCAAACAGTTGTTTGCGGAGAGAATGCGACAGCACATAGCTGACCGCAAGTTCGGCTCCAAGGACTATTGGAGGATTTGTAAACGGGTGCTCAACAATAGGAAATCCTCAATACCTCCCTTAATCCATGGATTTGACGTTCTCACGTCATCTGCTGAGAAAGCTGAGTGCTTTGCCCGCAGATTCTCATCCAACTCCACACTCGACTCGTCCGGAGTGCACCCACCCGACTTCCCTATTAGAACTGAGGCCAAACTGCATGACGTATATATTACCCCGACAATAGTATCCAGAGTAATTTCAAAACTCGACCCCCATAAGGCGTGTGGAGACGATGGAATCCCGGTGATAGTCCTTAAGAGGTGTGTCCCTGAACTTTCCCCTGTCCTCTCTAAACTGTTTAACTACTGCCTTTCTGCTTCCTGCTTTCCTGCATGCTGGAAATTCTCCTCAGTCGTTCCTGTCTTTAAGAACTGTGGTGAACCCTCGGACCCATCCAACTATCGCCCGATCAGTCTTCTACCAATATTCGGGAAAGTGTTCGAGGCTATAATAAATGCTGAAATAGTTCATCATCTCACCGCCCACAAACTGTTCTCCGACAGGCAATATGGATTCCGATTTGACAGGTCCACAGCCGACCTGCTAACTACTGTAACGGAGTACATGCTACAGGCCCTTGATGAGTCTGACGAGGCTCGCGCGGTTGCTCTGGATATCTCCAAGGCTTTCGACAGGGTTTGGCACCCTGGCCTCCTATGCAAACTACGCGGTTATGGTATTACCGGTCGCCTGCTTGACCTAATCCAATCTTTCTTAAATAACCGCAAAATGAAGGTCGTTCTGAATGGGCGTGCCTCTTCGTCCTACAGCACGAATGCTGGTGTCCCACAAGGCTCTATCCTGGGCCCAACGCTCTTCCTTATTTTCATCAACGACCTCCCAGATGAGATCAGGTCCCAAGTAGGCATCTACGCAGATGACACTACAATATACTCCCGCTCCAGTAAGAAACCTGTCGTGGCGGACAGACAAAATCTCGCTGCTGACCTTGAGCGGGATCTACACTCTGTGGTGAACTGGGGCAAGAAGTGGCTTGTCAACTTCAATTCCTCGAAGACCAAGCTGTTGTCTGTCAACCATTACAGGCAACCTCTTCTGCCTCCCATAAGCATGGACCAGATGATTCTCCCGGAGAGTAATACACTACGCCTCCTCGGACTTACCCTGTCCTCTGACCTCAAATGGAAGCACTATATTGAATCCATAGCAAAATCTACTGCTAAGAAGATTGGGTCACTATGTCGATCCAGGATGTTTTTTCCACCTGAATCCATCCTGCATATATACAAGTCAACCATCCGTCCGTGCATGGAGTACTGCTGCCATTTATGGTCAGGTGCCCCTGCCGTTCTCCTCAGTGTTCTCGACAAGCTCCAAAGGAGAGTCTGTAATGTGATAGGTTCTGATCTGGCGACTCGTCTGCAGCCACTTTCCCATCGTCGAAATGTGGCCTCCCTCTGTCTCTTCTATAAATACCTTCATGGCTTCTGCTCGGATGAGCTTAAGTCACTGATGCCTCCTCAACAGGTGTTTACCCGTTCAACCAGACTGGCAACTGGGTCCCACCCATTCACAGTCAGGTTAGCCAAACGCAGACGACAATTCTACTCCAGCAGCTTCCTCTCTCGCACTTCCCGCCTGTGGAACTCACTCCCGTATTCTTGCTTTCCTGACGGCTACGACCTCCAGAAATTTAAAAGCAAAGTTAATACTCACCTACTAACCACTGGCCTCTAGCTCTCTCCTCTCCCCTGTATAACCTTCCCTTTCTCTCCGCCCATGTACCTGTCATTGCACCTGCTTTCTCAGTTTTCTATTGTTCCTTTCTAACTAGCTTGTACTCCTCACTCTTTTCTAATTAATCTTTCTACATTTATGTAACCCCCTGCACATCAGTGGCGTTTCTGCCTTGCTCGGGGTGAAATGATTAAAAAAAAAAAAAAAAAAAAAAAAATTAATTAAATTTTAAAGGCAATTATTTGGGGAGGGGATTCTTACATTGTGGTGCAGTAGATATCGGTTTGGAAAGGAGAATCAGGAACCAAGTTCGAATTCCAGTAGAATTACTTGCATTCACTTCCGTGCAAATACCATTAGGAAAGGTATTAATCCTTTTTATTCACTCAAGTTATGGATTTTATGACAGGACAGATTGTGTTCTATAGCCTTGGCCGGCAACCATTCTACCGTAGAAAGTAGTGACAACCTACTGCGAGAAAACATTCTGCCTAGCCAGTCATGTCTCTTTCGGAATATGATCGCCCAATCGCGTATGGAACTTAACTAACTGATACAATGTGAAGCCTTACATTATTTAAATGGATAGACAATAATTTTTAACAGCAGGATCTTAGGTCTTTTTAAATTAGATTTTGTAAAAGGCTGGCATGTTTAGTTTAGAATTAGGATTAAATAATTATGGTATACTAAGATATATTTTAGTTAATATCTTAACTATATTAACTTATTTATACCTTAATATACCATAACTGTTTAATTCTTTATAAGAAGATGAAGTAGAAAACTTACTCGACTAAGCTTTTCGTTCCAAATAGTAGGCATTCTTAGACTGAAAAGAAAGACAATCAAGGTAACAGGTAATTAACTTAATATTTATGTTTAATGAGCTCCGTATTTTTCTTAATTACGCACCACTTGACCACTTTAAATACACACTAATATATATATACATATATATTTCATTTGTAAACGAGTTATTACGCAACCCAGGTTTCTATCATGAGTGCTGTCTTCAGTTCTACAATGTAATGTACTGAACACGTTTTAATACAAATGTGAACTGGTCTAACTTTATTATAACCAAAAACTAAGTAATTAAACACTCAATCAATCAATATCTGATGAACAGATATGAAAAGATCTGAGATATTTTCATCTTAATGATTATCCAAAAATCCAGGCTCAAAATCCGCTGAGCATAGACGAATACTGTAACTAAAATATTATGTTTAATGTAGTGTGGAATATGAAATGAAAAGACTGAAATATATTATAACAGACTAAGATAGATAGATAGATAGATAGATAGATAGATAGATAGATAGATAGATAGATATTGAACAAACTGAGATAGATAGATAGATAGATAGATAGATAGATAGATAGATAGATAGATGTTGAACAAACTGAGATAGATAGATAGATAGATAGATAGATAGATAGATAGATAGATAGTTGAACAAACTGAGATAGATAGATAGATAGATAGATAGATAGATAGATAGATAGATAGATAGATAGATAGTTGAACAAACTGAGATAGATAGATAGATAGATAGATAGATAGATAGATAGATAGATAGTTGAACAAACTGAGATAGATAGATAGATAGATAGATAGATAGTTGAACAAACTGAGATAGATAGATAGATAGATAGATAGATAGATAGATAGTTGAACAAACTGAGATAGATAGATAGATAGATAGATAGATAGATAGATAGATAGTTGAACAAACTGAGATAGATAGATAGATAGATAGATAGATAGATAGATAGATAGATAAACAAACTGAGATAGATAGATAGATAGATAGATAGATAGATAGATAGATAGATAGAAAGGAACATATTGAAATTTTTATAAAAAATTACGACATATATTTAGTAATTTCTTTTTATAACAAATAGTAAATTATTTCTGCGATGAGGGATTATAAATATTTATATTATTTACGTGCGAGTTATAGTATTTATCTTTGTTAATACTATCACAAAGTTTAAGACGTTGTTTTCTCCGACTATCGTCAGATGCTTGTCAATCATCAGAGAATTTCAAACAAAACCTTGTATTTAATATACCTTATTAGTTATTGCTCACCCTGTTTTTACTAAATCCAAGTAGTTACTTGCATGTTTCAAGGATTTAACTCATAATAACAATGTTACTAAATACAAGAACCAAAAATTTAAACCAGTTGGCTATCGTTAAGTAACTTAGCAGTACTATATAAGAACTAAACGAGATATCCCAAGACAGGATTATCGGAACGAGAATAATCTATCGCAAGAAAATAAATAATAGATTTTCTTTTCACTATACTCTGGAGGTTACCTGGTTCAACAATCACCTAATGAAGGCTAGAGAGTATAACGACCTAAACGTTGTGATAATAACAACTAAGATGGGGAAAATATTCCACTTGCAAATATGTTAAAATAATCAAGTAGTATACTGATGAACGAGAATTGCTTACCCAATTGGTCACCCATATAGGTACTGGCCAGACACGACGTTACTTATCTCTAACGTAATATTGTTATAAGCGTGGAACATTTTTTGAAATAGGCCAAGGAAGACTAGCAACGTTTACCTTGGTCTAATGTGTTTCAGTTCTTAGATGATTGGCTTAGGAAGAAGATACCATGAGTGTATAGACCACAGTACTCAACAGGAATGTGTGTTGTGGTGCAATGGATATCTGCTCACAAAGAGAAATCGGGGAGCTGATTTCAAATTCTAGTTGAATTCGTTGCATTCACTTGTGTGCAAATACCCATACGAAAGGTATTAATCTGTAGTTTCTCCCTCTAGTTGGTTAAATAGCAGAACAGGTTCTATAGCCTTGGCTGGCAGCCAGTCTACCCAAGAAAGTAATGGCAACCTACTGCAGAAAATTCTTGATAACCCAAACGTATATCACATATAGCACTTAACTACCTGACTCAACAGAACGTCTTGATAGCCAGATACTTGCCAGGTACGGCTCTGCAAGAACCCTTATTTCTATGTGATGCGACTGTAGATCTATTCACACTACGATAGTGTTTCAAAACTTTTTTTAACTTCAGAGCCCATTTTTAGATTTTAAAATTTAGACTTTAAATTTTAATAAAAAAATAAGTTATGAAATCTAAAAATAATTAATCAAAATGAAGAAGTCTCCTTAAGTAAGCATTTATTTTGAAGATATTACATGTGCTTGGTGTCTCCAACTTTTTAAAAAGAAAGACTTTTTTAAATATAAAAACAATTAATAAAATACACCTTTGTTAGCTATGGGTGCACCAGGATCTTTTTCAGGGCACAGCGTTCCTGGGTTCATTAGTTGAGAAATGCTGCTCTTGAGGGAATACGGAGGAAATATAAAAAATATACGAGATATAATGAGGTTAATGCCGTTCAATGTTTATCAGAGAAACCCGTAAGAAATTGGTGTTGTTATTAACAGATAATGATAGATTCAGATAAAATTACGCCAGAGATATGGGAATTCTTTGTTAGAATGACTGGTGTCCCAGAACATTTTATATTTAATGATGAAAACAACTAACAAATAAAAAATAACTTGTTTTTAGTTTGAACACCTCATCAAACATTTATGATTTTGTTCTGTTTTAAACTACTAAATATCTATCCATTGCTTTTGTTTTAAATAACTGTAGTAAATATTCAAGCCGTTAAAATAGACTGCATTAAATTTCCTGTTTTTTTTATTTATTTTTGTTGAAAATCTTGTGTTTATTTTGTTTCTGTTTCTAGCGAGAAAAGAACGATCCGATTTGAAATGAAGCGTTCGAAATTCCGTTTGCTTAACTAGGCGCAAATATGAACCGTTGTTTCCAGTAGATAAGGAGCAACTACGTACAATATGAGATGGGTCGATTATTGATAAATATGCTGATCCTCAGCTCTCGACCCTCCATTGATGTCTACGAAGGTTGGGATACATCATTCAGCCAACCCACTATTTGACTGGCTGATGGAGACTCAGTTTTTCATGGGACAAATCAACTTGAATGTATCCCTAAGGCATCATTGCAATATCCGTATCTTATTTTCACCTTCGAGGAGTGATGGCTTTAACACACACTTAGTATATATACAGGGTGTACCAAAATACGGGTTAAAATTTGGCGGTGAGTCCGTCACATCAAACTAATGATAAAAGTTCATATAAACATGGGTTTAAAAGCCTATCGTTGTAACTAAAGACAACAACACATAACAAGGGTTCAAAATGTCCTCTGCATGCTTCTATACACACATGCACCCGTTGAATCATTGACTTCAGGTTCTTGGTCTGCCAGAAAAATTTCCAGCATCTTAAATATAATACGTATATATATGTTGTATCAAAAATACTTTTACAAATTTTGAGGGCGGATTCCTCACACAAAAATAAGCACAGGAGTCCATAAATCCTTCGTTTTCGAGTTATTAACTTTAAAAGTTACCTTAGACGCTGTAAAATGGACAATCCAATATACAATCCAAGATTCAATATAAAATATTTTTACAATATTTGAGGCCTTTTTACTCACACCTTAACAAGGTAAAAGGCTATTGTTGTATCTCAACGTAGCAACTCACAACAAATACTCAAAATGTTCTCCACTTGCATCTAAACACACATGTACCACACGGATCACTGATTGGCAAATTCTTTCAAATATTCCTACGCGGTATAGAATGGTTTTGCAAGCCTCGATGGCACGTTGATTATTAGTGTCTACTGCATAAACAAATTGTTTTAAGTAGTTCCAGAGATGAAAATCCAAATGATTGAGGTTGTGGGAACGTGCAGGTCACGGGACCGGTCCTTCCCTACCTATCCATATTTTATGATAGATGTCAGCTTGTGAACCGCGAACAATGTGAATAAAATGAACCTCATGCGTCTTCGTACTAGAAGGGATGCATTCACAAGCTAATCTGGAGGTGTGTTCGAAATGTGTATATCTGTATATCAAAATGAGATGTCAGTGTTATTTCCTTATTACGTAATTCAGACGACAATTTATCCCTCGTAACCTGTAAAAGAAAACAAATATCAGTTTATTGGCTCTACTAACATTTTCTCTATGAAATGACCAATACAAAATCCACGTAGAAACATATCTGTACATCTCTATTAATAAAGTTCGTTGGTTGGTTTTTTGGTTAGCGGCCTATCGACATCTTTATAGGTTATTTAATACCTAATTTTGAACACCATTTATGGCATCAACTAAATGTATTTTGAACCAGTTGTATGTCTTCAGATAAAGATATTTTTACATGCATTTATACTTTCAGATTTAAGTTACATTTTAAATATATATTGTTTGGCTTGGTTAGCTTTGTTTTATGGCGCTATGGTTTATTTAATGCCGAAATCTAAATATTTTGAATTAACTAAAGTCTTTAAATAAATATATTTTGTACATAGATTTATACTTTTAGCTGAAAAGTACGTTTTATAGATTTTTAGTTTGGTTTAGTTGATTTGGTTCAGCGGTATATAACAACTTTTATGGATTATTTAAGGCCGTAATCGGCATATTTTAACCATTTTTATGTCTTCATTTAAGTATTCATTGAACCAAATTTATGCCTTTAACTAAATATAATAAGCATATAATTTTAGAATTTCAAGGTGATATTATGTATGAAGTAATTTGGCCTTGTTGATTTTGTTTAATAGCAAATCAGCATTTCTATGGGTTATTTCATGCAGAAATCTAAATATTTTGAACAAAATACCAGTTTCAACTACATATCTTTTTAACCATTTGTATATCTCCAACTACCTATATATTGTACATAATTTTATACATTCAAGGATGAACTTATGATTTAGAAGTACATAGTTTACTTTGCTTCATTTGGTTTAGAGGCATATCAGGGATTCCATGAGTCTTATAATGCAAAAATCTAAATTTAAATGCATTCAACTAAATATATTTTGTATTTTTATACTTTGAGAGTAAACTTATGTTTTATCGATATATAGTTTCGTTTGGTTTATTTTGTTTAGCGGCATATCAAACTTTATTGGTTATTTAAATTTATTGGACAAAATCTAAATATTTTAAAAGTAATCATGTCTTTAACTAAATATACTTTGAACCAATTACATATCAGCAGATAAATACATTTTGTAAATAATTTTATACTCTCAGGGTAAATGTTATATAGATACATAGATTGGCTTGTTTGAATTCGTTCTAATGCCAAATTCCTAAATATTTTGAACATAAAATTATGGTTTAACTACATATATTTTGATCTAAGTGTGTGTCTTTAAATCAATATATTTTCTACATACATTCAGGTTAAACGTATAATTTATGAATATGTAGATTAGCTGGTTGATTTTCTTTAACGACGTATCAAACGTTATGTTTTATTTCTTGCTGAATACTACACATTTTGAACTCAATTTTATGTCTTCAACTAAATATAATCTGAACCAATTATTTGCCTTCAATAATTTTATTTTTTCAGTGTAAACTTGTTTTAGAGATATATAGTTGATTTTGTTTAGAAAACCGAAAATGTAAATATTTTTAAAACATTACTTGGATATCAACTAAATATATTTTGTTTAATTTTCTTGATTTTGTTAAGTAATAGATAAAACTTTATGGGTTAATTAATTCCGAATTCTAAATTTCATGACTTCAACTTTATATCTTTTTAATGAAACACATACCTTCAAGCATATATATATATATATATATATATATTCTCTCTGATAATAAAATTTTAGATGGAATATCGATATAAATATGTTGCCGTCAAAAATGAAGGCACGGGCCCACTTTTGCTATAGAATTTATCGTTGACCATTTTACTATAAATATGTAGTGTTGACCATCCTTTTTTGTATAGAATTGTATTGCTAATAGTTTTACCATAAAATATGTATTTTATACTTTCATAGTGTTTTGTTTTTGTTTAGGGTTTTACTATTTTTCATAACTTGTAGCCTAATGGGTGTTACCTACCTCGTGTTTGGGTGAACCAGGGAACAACAGTAATTAAGTAATAGGCAGAAACCTTCAAATCCTTCAATATTCCAATCAGGCGTCTTGCTATTGGATGAACTTAAGAATAATTTTTATTCTGAATTTGTTTTTAATTACTTTCAAATTGTTGGATTTTGTAGCAAGTGTAATTCGGTATTATTCATTCACAAGACTAAAAACTAACTCTAAATTAAAAGAAAAATTTTATTTGCATTACATTATTTTGTTTTCCTCTCCTTTATCTATGATAATGGACTCGACTTGAGTATACATATACTCCTGCGATAGTGAGATACGGGAGCTGCCATAGAGTTATCGTAGAAAACCGTTAGAGCTATCGGAGAGTACCGGAACTGATACGTAGGTTACCGAGAGATACTGAAGTTACCCAGAAATTACCGCATCAGAAGTGAGAATAGCTCTGAGCTCCACTCAGCTAGAATAATATACACGGATATACTATTTCCAACGACTTCACTTCAAGACTTGTATATATTTATTTCTTACTAATAGTATTCCTGGTTTTACTAACCTGCGTTCAAGTTTGTATATTAAGTCTAATATAACCTACTTTTCTATTTTAATATCTGTTTTTGTTGTTCATTATTTTGTGCGGTTCCTCACCCGGAATCCACAACACATTACTATAAGGTATAAAATGTTTTTCCAAGTTCTGGATACAATTTACACAAAACAAAGCTTATTTTAACAAGCAGCCATTTTAGCGTCTCCGGAAGTAGTGTTTGTGAAGGTTCTTTTTCATGATTATTTTCTTTTTAGATTTTTTAAAATAAATTAATGCTGAATTAACAGCCATTCTATGTTTAATCATTTGTGTCTGTGGATACGTTCATACCTCTTTCTAGAGCGTGACATACGTTGGTAGTACGGTATTTGTTCATTATCCGAATGACTGTACAAGTGTTAATATTTTAGAATAAATTAGCCAGTAAAAATTAAAAATATAAAATTTAAATAGTGAAATTCTCTAATTGACATCCGAAAACGCCCTTAATTTTTCTGCATGAAAACTGTAGGAGTATTGACCAGGTCAAATGAAAGACATAAATTAGAGGCTATGAAAAGAACTGCTTCCCTGTGACAGGTTTATTAGGAATTGGCACATTAATAAATTAGGGAGGTCATTTGTAGTCTTTACAAAACAATTCTGTTGCGCTGAATTTTGTTTCTCTTTCATGATATACTCTACTTTTAACATATTTAAAATGTATTCCTTTTTTCCTTTTGTGCGTGGTGATTTTGTAAGTGTAACTTAGATGTTACATAGAGCCGAGAGTAGGGAGCACCCAGTGAGGCTCAAACTCTTTAGAAGTCATAGGTGATCTTGCTAGACAAGCTTGCTAACCATCACATCATATAAAAGCGACACAGCTATAAATCAACCGATGCGGTGATTGGTCAAGTTTAAATTCTAACATGAAAATTTTCTAACAGGATTTTGTTCCCAATCCAATTTTGCTCAAACTTGTTTGATGAGGTCGAGTTGTTGTTGTGATAAAAGTCTAGAGGTTCTATGTAGATATTTTACGATTTGGTTAAATTTATTTCTTCACTCTATCATCAGAGCGGCTTCGACTTGCAATCACGCTGTAACTCAGTACGATTCATCATCTTCACCATTGGCTGCTTGTTTCCCAGTATGTCCATCTGTATTTCATTAACATCCACAGAGCTGACATGCCATTTATATTTTAGCCATGCTGAGTTGACCTTAGTTGCCAAAAATAGAACCATAGACAAAGAGTATTTTTCACCTCTATACACATTTTATGGTGAGGCACCATTTTTTTAAAAGAAATTTTAAAAAATTGGCATAGTGAGGCCATGCCATGTTGGTTTTAAATCTTTTCACTTATTCTGATTAGGCTTTTTCAGACTGAATCTGTGTTGACTCAATAGCACCGAATAATGACTCAATTATTGGTAACACAAACTGATATTCTCTTTTTAGAAATAAAATGATCAAACTGCATAATAAATATATAAAGTCAAACAGTATTTTATATTTTAAAATATATTGTTAATTTATTTGCATTAACACAATATAGGTTTAGTAATTATTTTTTAAATATTTCTTTTTAGTAATTATTTTAAAAATAACCCATCTTCAGGCTATCATTGAACCGCTTTGATATAGCCATTCGAAATTGTATAATTCTAGTTCTGGAATTATAGATTTCCATTCTGCTCAACGAATCAATGAAAGGATAGGACCTCGAATTTAAGCGTTAAAATTGTAAAAATAGCTACCACCTCTTTCATTTTCAATGTTGAAATCATGTGTTCTTAACCTTTCTTAGCTTATGGATCACTTTGAAAGCAGAATCTTTCTGTGGCCCATGAAATTATTATAGTGTAAAAATCTTACTTCCATTCAATGGTCCATAAGACATGACTGACATTTTACGAGATGACTAAGTTTTTCTCTATGGCCGTTTGAAATCAGTTGTTTACTAGACGTGGCCAAGTAATATCGAGGAACATAAAGAAAGAGTTAAAATGACAGAGTAAACTTTCAGACGTATTAATGAGTCATAGAGGCACAGAACTGAAATGTGTTTTAAAAAGGAGGACATTTTGAACAGCACATATAACAATTAAATAACTACAGGATAAAATTGTCATGTGTAATTATACTTTTAATAAATTTTCCTTATGGTGCACGACTTTATATATATATATATATATATATATATATATATATATATATATATATATATATATTAACGCACACCACACTTGTGTAAATTAATTGAAACAACTACTTTAGATTTCTCGCAGTTCTTAAATTTGCGATGCGGTTTTATGACGTCACACAGCGTGATAGCGCGAAATGACAACAAAACCATGTTGTCAAATGCAATGTAATATGTTATTTCCGGTTTTAAAGTTGATTTTATTGAGTGTTAGAAAGCTTAGAAGAAAATCAATAAATAATTATCCAAATGTTGGAGAATTTTTGTCTTTATTTTCAACTGAAATTAAAGCAAAAATACGACGTTTAGAACGGCTCATGATTAAACATAATAGACATTCATTGTCTTTTATATTTAACAGCATATGTTTAGAAAATTACTTGCTGCCTCGATACACTATATATATATATATATATATATATATATATATATATATATACATATATATATATGTAAGTGCGTTGGATGTTCCATTTTTATTCTGTTGTATAACATCTCATATATTGTGATATCAGGTTGCTAATGCATTTACTTTTATATTATGCTAAATCTCTTTGGATATATACTTTTTTTAATCATGATTTAAAATTATTAATTATTTCCTTTTACACGTTAACAGAGTTAATTGTAAAGATACTAGCGCTAGATTAAGAATTAAAAAATAAAAAATTGCGAACTTTTTCCATTAGATAGTTTTACTTTTAATAATTTAAAAAGCAGTAGACATTCCTACATGCCTCAATAGAGTTAAATGTATAGATTAAATTTGTACATTACTCAAGCAGAAACGTAATCTGCATAATAACTTAAATATTGTAGCCATATTTTATCAGTGTTTCTCATGCTATCATTAACTCTTTAAAAAAAGCAGAATCCTTTTATTTTATGTGAAACAATCGAATTAATTTCGGAGATAAAAGCTCTAAATCACTCGTGTAGAAACCGTAATCAACGCAATTTCAAAATTAAATATCATTTTCATCGGAACGGATAAAAATCAAGATGCACGAGGGAAATGACAGTTATCTTAGCTGATTATGGAATCGGAGAACCGAGTTCAAATTCTGGCCTAGTTTGTTAAATGCACTTTCGCAATCATAACCTTGAAAAAGGCATGAAACCGTAAATAGAAGTGTAAACTGGGCTCTATCACCTTGAAAGACAACTATTCTAAGAAAACAAAAATCCAAGAACCAATGATAAGTCAACGGGAAATTATTCTACTGTCTTCCCGAAAAAGGCATGAGAGTTCATAGATAGTACAGATAATAAAGAAAATGAACCTGTGGAGAGCTACGATCGCTTAAATCTTAAATGAACATGACATTAGAATAAAATAATTCATAACATAAACTTGTAAATAGTGAAAAAATATAATTACTCCCCTCCGCTTTAGCAATTAGCATCAATAAGTTTCGAACCTACGATCTAATTTTCTAATCTTTAAAAACCACCGGCACTTATCAAAAGGTTATTTTTGCGAACTAAAAAACTAACTTACATGAATTCTTTTGTCTTATTCTGGTGAATTTTTCTTTTTTAGAAAAGTGAAAAAAAGATGACTTTGATCATTAAATTTTTTTAAACGAATCAAAATTGTCTTTTAGTTCACTTCCTAAGAATTCTGAACGTGCGTGTCTGTATCGATGGGGAATAACCAAACTATACGTAATACACTTTTGAACAGCATACGAATGTAGCGGCATTCCTAGATCTGTATGAAGTTCCGTATTAAAAGGATTAATTGATTGATAAATATGTTTACACATTTACCTCCGTCTCGGTCAGCAATTACATTAAATACAAAAGCGTCTTTAAATATAAACGAATAGGTGTGTAAGTCGACGCAAGCATTTTTCTATATCATTAAATTCGTTTCATATAAAAATAGAAAAATAAATTATTTAGTAGATTCCTCCATTCTGAATTAGTCTGACGATAAATTATTAAGTTGTTACAAAAATAATCGCCGCTCGAATTGGTGTATTTTAAAAATCCATTTTAACATAGTATTCACGGTATATATTAAGTGAATTTTGATATACATAATTAATGTATGCTCTTTAATAATTTTTAACTAATTTGCAAATGTGTAGAAGCCCTTAATTATGAACATGACAAGACATGATCTTCGTTGACTTTTCTTGCATGAGTTAAAATTTGGGCACAGTGATTCTCAAACTTCTGTTAACATCAACAGAGCATGTGGGGATTGGTTTACAAGTAATCAGAGAGTACGGAGGTAGTTCCCGAAATTTCGTAATGGCTATGAAAGCCTTGAAGATGAAGAAGGTAGAGGACGGTCATGCAATCTTGACAACGAACAATTGAAAACAGTTGTTGATCAAAACCCACGTCAAAGTGTCAGAGTCATGTCTCAGACGCTTGATGTCAGCCCTGCAACAGTTTCACACCATTTGCAGAATATTAGCAGGGGAAAAGCTCGATAAATGGGTTCCTCATGATCTCAATGAAAGTCAAAAACTTAGGCATTCTGAACTGTGCTTGTTGATCTTTCTGCGTAACGCCAATGATCCATTTCTTGACCGAACACTCACATATAATGAAAAGTGGATCCTTTATAATAACCGTAATCGACCAGGCCACTGGTTTTATTGTGGTGAGTCCTCCAATCATTTCCCAAAACCAAAGTTGTATCAGCAAAAAATTATGGTGACTGCCTGGTAGACTGCAATTGGTGTTATACACTACAGTTTTCCGGAAGCAAATCAGAGCATTAATGCAGATCTTAACTGCAATGGACTTGAAAAAAATGCATGAAAAGCTGCAAAACAATTAGACCTGCATTAGTGAATCGACGGGGTTCACTACTGTTTTACGATAATGTGTGGCCACATGTTGCAAAAACGATTTTGCAAAAATTCACAGGCTTGGGATATGAGAGTTTACCACATCCTCAATATTCTACTGGTCTTTCGCCTACTGTTTATCAATTTTTAACCACTTGAACACATTTTAAATGGCAAAACTTTTAGGTCAAAACTAACGGCAGAATCGGATTTCAAAGATTTCGTTGCATAAAAGCCAATAACTTTTTATCAATGAGGAATAAATAATCTTGTTGATCGATGGCAGACGTGCATAGATGCAAAAGGCTCGTATTTTGACTAATGTCAACATTTCTGCAGTTCTTGTGAACATCTGGTATCAGTCATCTGTCATCGCTTCAATGACTGACATAAAAACAGGGCTACCGTAATTATTTTTTTTTATTGTAAATTTCTGGCAGTAAGCAATTATTACTTGATTGAAAATAGATAAAGGTAAGTTTTAATTTTAAAAATTGACTTAAATAACGTGTCAGCGAGGTATATTTTATTTTTGCAAGATTTTTGAAAACAGAAATTTGGCTACTGTTTACGTAATGTGTCACTCAATCAAAAATGGCGGTATATTTAAAAATAATTTTTTTTTAAATTTTAGATTCCAATCAATATAATTTAGGTTAAAAGTACATCAGTATGTTTTGCTTACTAGAATTATTAAATTTAATCTCTTGGCTTTCAATTAAAGCTAATTTTAAAGCTTGTAGATAACTTATCTAATTTTTTTTTTTTGGTTTTTAACTAAATAGTAAAATTAAAAATTTAACATAATTTCAGCACCTATTTAAATTTTTTTCACATTTTCTTGTACTGTACAATACATATTTTTTGTAATTATCATAAATTAGTTAATGCACCAACGGTCACAATTAATTAAAAAAATGAGGAATTGAAAAAAAATACTTACTTTAAATGTTGAAGGAATTACTTGCAAAACAGGCTGTTAAATTTTAGAAACGTAGAGAATAAAATCTCGTAAGAATAAAAGTGTGTTCTTCTGTTTTGCTATGTACGGAGGAATAACCCAGAACGCTTGTTAACTTATAAAATCAATTTGACCCATATGGAACACCGTACTTTAAAAATTTGAACATCGTACCTTATAAATTTGAACATATTTGCACACATTATTTTTTTTTGAGAAAATTTTTTTATTAATTTTTTTTTGAGAGGCAGTATAATCATCAATTCTTAACTAATAAAAATCATACAGTTCTTTAAAAGAGTTTTAAAATATTTTTAAAACTTTATGAATTATTATAATAAAAAAATGAAAACAATTCTTTTAAAATTTTATTAGTAATCGAAAAAAAATTTTCTTGAGACTATAATGTCCTTAATTTTTATTATTTATTCCAGTAATTTAAAGCTTATCAAATTAAATTATATCAAAGTTCTATTGCATTTTTTATATTACTCTTCGGAGCAGATTTTCGTATTGTGAAAAATTTTCATCAATATTTAAAAAAAATAATAATTTTAAAAATAATTCTATTCATTTGTGAATGAGTACTGAAAGTTTCATTAAAATCCTACAATTATTTGATTTTTGCGAGAATTTCCAAATTAATGTGTTTGTCACAGAAAAAGTGAGTTACGTAAAAAATTACGTAATCGATTGTAAAACAGTCGTAACATTTTCTGCCACGCTAACTCAAATCAAAACAAAATTTTCTGCCAAAATTTCGAACATTACTTGATCTTGAAAAGTACTTTGATCTTTCCTTTTAATAATATTATAAACATTTTCATAGAAAAAGTTCGTTTTATTAAGTTTTGAACCTTTTTAAATCATACTATGCTGGATTTTTTGTGATGTAATGGAGGTATCTAGAGGGTTTTTGAACACTTTTCAAATAATTAGAGTCATCACCGATCAACTAGGTGAATTGATTGACAGATTCGTTTTCTACAGTTTATCAAATCTTTGTAGCTCATTTAAATTTAAGAAATATTTTTAGATTATAAGAATTTTGGTAGGAGATGAGATAATAATGATCTAGTGATAAAAATTCCACTAATTAACCCATAGGTCAAAAGAGAAGAGATTAATTCATATCTTTCCCAAAGCTATTTGGGTATAAAGAAATTTTGAGTCGGCTCTCCCATTAACAATTCCGAGTCATTACTCATTACACCACCCAAACATCGAAACTTACAACCTCTGGTATTTCCAAGCGGTCGCCTATGTGGGTACTAACCAGACTCGGCGTTGCTTTGGGGACCATACGTGAATCGGTGTTTAAACGGGATTTAGACGTAAACCCAACTATGTGTAGAATCTTTGATTTTAGTCATATTCAAAATGAAAACTCTTTTGCATATACGAATATTTAAGATTTACTTATTATTTTTTTAATACAGAATTTCTAATTCATTTTTTGTTCAAATAAAAACTTTTGCTTTTTTAATTTATCTTATAAAAGCCAGGAAGAACATTGAAGGCAATATATAACCAAAGATCTAAGAAATTAATGATATAAACATTGATGACACTATCTCACTGAAAAATAAGAGCTGATTGACATTGATGACAGTCATTTAAGTGCCATACGTGATACATTGATGACAGTCATTTAAGTGCCATACGTGATACACGCTTGGGCGATCATGTCTCGAAAGAGACATGACTGACTGGGCAGAAGATTATCCCGCAGTAGGTTGTCATTGCTTTCTGCGCTAGACTGGTTACCGACCAAGGCTATAGAACCCAATCTGTCCTATTATTTAACCCATAACTGGAGGGAAGAGACGGATTAATACCTTTCCCAAGCGTATTTGCGCGTAAGTGAATGCAATGAATTCAACTGAAATTCGAATTTGGGTCCTCGATTTCTCGTTCCGAGCCGATATCCACTGCGCCACAACGGACATTAAAGACACTATGTCATTAAAAAACTAAAAACTTAATGATATAGCTAAAATATTTTAAATGTAGTATTTGAAAACACCACGAGACTAATATCGTGGCAATCGAGGTGAATGATGTCTCGTATTTTTCGGCATAAACATGATATTGGCGACAATCTTTCCAAGTGTATCTTTTATATACGATTTTCCTTTTTTTCATTTGTTGTTGTTTTGTTCTGTTTTTTTTTTTGTTTTGTTTTTTGTTTTTTTTCAGGTGGGAGAGCTGAAAGTCGAGGGAAAGTGCTTAATGACGCAAGCTTCCGAAAACAATTTCTTATCTGGATTAGAACACCTGCTAGAGATGTTAGATACAAGCTGGAAGTTGCCTTATGCACATAGAGAAGAGATGAATTGGTCTTTAGTAATTTTTGTTTTGATGTCTCTTAACCATTTTTTCAAGATATTTACTTAATTTATATTAGCTTGGCATAAGGCTATAACAGAAACGTTCCCCGTGAAAGACGAATTAAATATGAATGTGTTTCTATAGATGTTCAGTAAAAATAATATTCATTATTTGTTCACTGTACCAGTTCAGTAAGTACCTGAATTTTCTTTCTATTCTCTATATTATAGACAGGTGCTTTCGAGTCTTGGCTTTCCAGTTTGTGTCCAGAAAAGCATCTTCACTGCCGCCTTTTGAGTGATGAATCCTCTTTCGCCATTTACCCACTTTCTCTCAGACGAAACGTAGCAAGCCTCTTTCAGATCTATCATTATTTTACATGAATGACATTCTTTTGTTCAACCAGTTCTAACCCACACAGCTAAGACCATTATAGGGAAACACCTTAATTCCCTTTGTATTTCACTGGTGAGATGTACGTTCTGCACAAACAGCTGCTATTCCTGGTAACAACTGGGCAGATTGAATGATCTACTTTTAGTTGATAACCTATCTCGAAGAACGGCATCTGATGTTCAAATATACCCTTATTGTGTATAGTATATTCTGATACTGCAAAACGATGATTATCTTCAAATATCAGCACGGACACAGATATATAAAAATATATGCTTATATTTTTATTCTTTTTCTTCGGTGGCGTAATGTGGAGTAGAGGTTGGTCGAAGAGTTAGCACACACGCATACAAGGGACAGTTGACTGTTGGTTTCATCTTGTCTTCTTCATCTAATCTTTCTCATAATCTATTCTTGTCTTTATCTCATCTGTCTCTTATATAAACGAGTTTCATTTGACTACGTCATCCTCCGCATTGCATATTGTTTATTATTTCTGAATCTTTATATTCTCTGACTTTGATTACGCTGTTTATCAAAACTGTATCTATATTGTTAATTCTCTGCAAGAGACACTTTTCTTTATGTAAAGTTAGCCCCCCTAGCTTAGGCATAATAATGAATCAGACCAGAACGCGATTTGCATAAAAAATTTTCCTTTTCTTCTTTTTCTTTCCGTTTTCCTTTTTAACTTCCACTGAGCATGCCGCCCATCTACACTTACTGAGATGCGTTGGGCACCCCAACCTCTTGTAATGGTTAGGACCAGAACAATTAAGACTGAGCAGCGAACCTGAAATTCACCACGCTCTCCATAATTTCGGTCTTGCGCTACATGTAAGCCACGCATAAAAAATCAGAATTCAGAGTTGCGTGATTACATACATGCGCACTTTTGGCAACTTCCAAAGTTATCTGCACGTTTCAGACTCATCGTACCATAACTGACTTATAGCATCCGTCTGCCACGGCGATAATCTTCGTATTACTAGTTGGATTTTAACTTAGCTTTGTATCGTTCTCCTTTGTTCCTTTACTCTTTTTATTTATTTATTCATTTCTTCGTTCACTCCAGCGCTAATCACAACATATTTACTGGCCAACTAAAGGACTTATTTGCTTCAGGTATCTTTTGTTCCTTTTTTTCTAATGAGTTTATTATGAACTTTGTGGCATTGAGCAACTTCTTTGTGATACCCTGAAGCAAAACTCTAAACCAAAAAGTAAAAATAAAATAAAAAAATAACGAACAATGCACTGAAATAAAAAGTGAAAGAGCATTTACTTTGTTCTGCTATTATTATTTTTCTATCTCCTTATTTTTCTTTTTCTCTTTCTTCTTTTTTTACAAACACAACGCCAGAGAAAGTTCTTTTTTTCTTTTTGAAGGACCACACGCAAAACTTTCCATACTGATAAAAATTCGTTTTTTCTTTTTTCCTTCTTTTTCGAATCGTGTTACGCCCATAGACAGCTCGATGCATGACTATACGATCGTAGGCGTTAACCACGTCTCCAATTTACAAATTGACATTCGCAAAAACCATGTGTGCCTCATCCCGAGTTTCACGTCTACACGGAATCTTCTAAATTTCAACCATACTATGAGTAAACACAGAAACATCTCATTATTTGCAGTGCATGTTATTTAAAATCTGCCTGAGAAAGCAAAAAAAAACACCAAAAGATGGAAAAAAACGATGAAAAATACCTAATGGTCTGATCGTATTTGATGGTGATGACATGCGTTTCGACTGAAGGATTAGTCGTAAAACTTACAGTTCTAAACTTCCAACTAACTTAGTCTAAAAATGGGTTCGTCTTACTTTAAATATCACATAACTCAACGTTTTCCCCACAGACTGTAACTACTACATACAATGTCATATAGAAGCTAATCTAATCCCCTTTCTCAAGTGCCATTTTCCTTTTTAACATCTTATTTTACAACAAATTTTCCAACGCATGTCCAACTTTATTTTCTTCCTGTGGTTCTTATAATACCTCAAATCAACCTAAATATTTAACTATCGCGACTTTCCTTGTTTTCTATGTGTTCTTTTAATAACGCGTCGATACGAGGTAATTCGAACGAAGGTCTTTATCTGCCTAAAATTGCTTGGAGCCAAAACTGAACTTAATAACTGAAAGAGAATATCTTTTCCTTCAGCTCTATTTCTTCCGACCATTCTATACCGTTTGTCAACCATGTTTCCTCTGACGACTTCTTCATTCCCGTCACCTCTGTTTCTTTTATCAACTGTAATTTCCTCGTATACGTTCTCTATCCTCCTCAACGTGTCCGAAAAAACACTCCTGTCTCCACAGTCAAACTCTGCACAAAACAATAAAAAGTAAGCTGTTCCATCCTTACGTTTTTTTAACAAGCACCCTTTTTGTTTTTTCCTTTCTCTATAATAACCACCAGAGCATAGCACACATAGGCAAAACGAAAGGTCACCTGCCTTATTTCAATATTTTCACCACAATCGTCCAATGGTTTCTTGCCGTGGCAACTCAGGGCCGATCAATCAGCTCTTTCAAAAAAAAAGTGCACAGTGCACAAATTTAATTATATATGGCATACCACTTCCACGAAGAATAACTTGGTAACCAAAATTGGCGATCGATTTCACATCAGCGAGGAACAACAAACACGTACATATGAAATATACACTTATATGTTCTATTCTTTTTGTTCGGTGACGTGGTGTGGGATAGAGCATGCTGGGAGAGATAGCACACATGCATGCGAGGGACAGTTAACTGCGAGGTTCGGCTTCTTTTCTCAATCCAATCTTTCCCTCTATATTTTCTTGCCTTTCTCTTATTTGTCTTTTATATAACCAAGTTTCGTTCGCCCACGTCATTTTTATCCTTGCATATTATTTATTATTTCCGAATGTTTATCTTCTCTAACTTTGACTACGCTGTTTATTAAAACAAAACTTTGCCTGTCACTCGGTGCCTCTATTCCTGACAAGAATATTTATCTTCTTTTAAAGTTTTTAAATATTTATCTTCTTTTAAAATTTAAATTAAAGTCTAAAATATTTTCTGGCTTTAAATATCCTGAAATAGATTGATACGCCGTAGTAACAAATCAATCAGTCAAAAATGTTTAGTCCTACTCTTTGCTCTTTGCAGTACTTGGTGAATAATCTTGTTTTTTTGTTGTTTTTTTTTTGTTTCTTTGTTTTTTTTTCTTTCCAGATCGTTCAGTGTGATTCGGTGAAAATAAATGTTATGTCTTACTGCATAATTTCTACTGGAACGAAAGTTGTGATTTTTTAAAATTTAACCGAAGAAAAGTAACATTTATGCTTTAATTTTTTTAGGGATAACATTTTGCCTTGAAGAACTCTTTTATAGAGCACGTTACATGTTATTATTTCACTATTCGCAGAGAGACACACCTGTTTTTCGTTTTTTCCACAGACACATCTTAGTTTCGGTCTGTCTACAGACACAAACTCATAAGATTTGTTTTTCTGCAGACAGTGAAACACTTGAGTTTTGGTCTATTCACAGGCAGAGACACACCTGAGTTTCTGCCATTCCACAGAGACAAACCTGAGTTTCAGTGTCCACAGATAGAGGCACACCTGAGCTTTGATTTGCATTCAGAAAAAACAAACCTGATTTCCGATCTGTCCACAGACAGAGATACACCTGAGTTTCGGTGTCTATCTGTATATACCTGGATTTGGATTTGTTGGCAGACAGATACACATGAGCTTCGGTCGGTCTGCAGACGAAGACATATCTAAGATGTAGTTGATCCGTCCAAAGTTGATCTGAGTCTGATTTCGATGGAGTGAATACAAGAATAACTTGGTTAGAACAGGCTGCTCTGTAAATGAATGTTGAACGTTTCTATCATTACGATCGTTTTGTTTGTTTAACGGCATATCAAATTTAATTTTTGAGGGAAGCATTAGTAATTACTTTTACAAAAATGTATTGCTGGCAATTTTTCTTTGCAAAAATGTATTTATACAAAAGTGTATTGCTGGTAATATTTTATTTTATTTTTATTTACTCTGAAAACTTATTACTGGCACCTTCACGATAAAAATGTATTTCTACACTTTCATTTTGTATTGACCCCAGTTTGGGGGAGGTCACTATTTGCCCATAGCTTGGATCTTATTGTTGGGAACAACAGCAATTAAGTAATGGTTCTAAACTCTTCAAAATCTCCTGTTCAGAGGTCATCATACCCAGTACATTATATTGCTAATATCATTAACCTACGTGGCAGGACCAATTGCATTGTTGTAAAGTTTAAAAGACTTGCAAACAACTTTGTGACCAACGTTCTACTCCTTCGAACTCAGCCATTCGTAAATGTTTGAATTGATTTTTGTCTTTAGCAGAAGACAATCACCATTTTGTTCAATATGTTTCAGACAGAAAACGATGAAGACATCGTGATATGAAGATAGAAAAGATGGTGTGATTAAATGATGAGAGACCAATTGAATCACACGTTTTCGAACGCCGTTTTGTTTCTTTCTACTTCTTTTTTTCTTTTTTGGCTTGTTCTTCCTCACTTTGTGCCCGAAGAAGCTACAACTGATTTCTGATGATAAACAAGTCGAGAAAATAATTTTCTCTTTCCTTTCGCCTTCTTTTTCTCTCAAACACACACACATGCACATACGCTCAATATACCTATATATACGCACGCATGTACTAAATGACATACGCATGCATAGAGATTCATACCGACACTTAGATAAATGCAATTTTACACATACATGCCCACGTATATTCACATGCAGACTTATACATATGCATGCACACACATATGTACACACTCATACATACTTAAATACACACTCTTTTACCAGTATATACACACATACAGGGTGCGATATCTAAATTGTCACGAGTTTATATTTTTTTTATTCGCACATGCACGTTGTTTTGAGTTTGTCCACAGCGCAGTATAGTATGGGTAGTTGGGCACCGTCTGTGAGAAAATGAGCACCATGAGACAATGTACTCTGCCCTACATTTGGAAATGACATGTTATACTACATGATATTCGCGCCGGAAGCTTCAGTACGAACATTTCAGGGTGTTTTGATGTCAATTTGAGGATAGTTCAGAGAATTCGGAAAGAATTGGATTAGTTTAATGATGATTACGAAGGTGTCTATTAATGTGTGTCCGTATTAGTATATGAGTATATATACAGTCTACTATTGTTAAATTCTAGTCTAAATCACGCAAAAATGAATATAACACTGATACCTCATTTTAACATGTATTTACCAAAATTACACAAAAATATCTTGAAATCTTAAAGAGTAAATTTATTAAATAAAATAGCCATTGAATTCAACCACAGCCTCTAGAGGACTTTGAAATCTCCTGCAACTCTTCTGAACTGTATTCTTGTTTAAATTTAAGAATGCTGCCATAATCTTTGTCTTCATTTCATCATCCATGTTGCAAGTTTTGTTGGTCTGTCGCTCAACTTTACCCTCAAATAATAATCAAGTGGTTGCAGTTTGACGTGTTAGTTGGCCAGATATAAGGTGTGTTGTAGTCGCAGAAATTGTCTGACAACCATGACTAGGTTCTCCTGAATTGTGTAGCATGGTGCATAGTCATATTGCTAAACATTGGGTCTTCCAACAGCCACCTTCTTGACTCAGGGCAGCATTACCTACGCAAGGCACTTGATGTAAGCCACTCCGTTGAATCTGAGGCCCTGTGAGAAGATGAATGGAGACATAACGTCTCCATCATTAATGATCACCAGAAATACCATGATGCTGAGTGAATATTTGGTTTTCATCACTCTCTATACATCCTTTCGGGTCACAGCAAGCCAACGATTGTTATGCATGTTCACTATTTTATCCTGGCAGAAATTTTCCTTGTCTGAGAAAAATAATAGCATGTTAGTTGGAGAGGATGCTTGAGTTTGTTCAAAAGAATCGTAACGCGGTCTTTTTTTTTTTTTACATTGGTGGCTTCTGTTGTAGCCTGGTTGGAGCCAGAAATAAAGACACAAAGATGGAATAGAACTATATATATATATTTAACAAATACAGTAGTACAAACATATACCAATGAAAGACTATTTGCGTGACTGTTACTCCGGCTGTTAGATTTATCTGCTGAAATAGATTCCGCTCTCATTCTCTGCAAAGCAGAACTGCTGCTTATATAAAGTTTGGAAGAGTTCATGTGTTATTCGGGTAAGTCAACGTAACAGCTTGGAATAAAATTGGCTCCTTCTCATCTTGTATGAGAAATACCGAGTGTTCCCGTGCAATACCTGCCTGATAACAAGCTCAGACACTCTTGTGTCCCTGACTATAGAACTGATTGATTTGGGGGGATCGCTGACAATCATGGCCAAATTAGGTAGTTATTTTCTAATCAGAACGATCGGAGTGAGTTTTTCGATCCTCAGTACCTTCGTAATCACCATTAAACTCATTCAAGTCTTTCTAAATCCTCTGCACTTTCCTCGGATGACAGACAGTCACTATGAAATGTTTGTATTGGAGCATCCGGTGTGTATTGCAGGCAGTACAGCATGCTGTTTCCAAATTTCTGGCCGAGTGAATTGCGTCATGAGGATCTTTTTCTCACAGACAGTGCACACAGACCCAACTATACACTACCGTAGACAAAATCAAAAACAAGTAACGCGCAATTGCAAAATTAATAATTTCAAATTGTCGGTTGTTTATAACCAAATTTCGTTAATCTTTGCTAATTTCCGCAAAATTAATAATGTAAATGGTGACAATTTACAAATCTCACCCTGCACTCTTAAATACGCACATAGTGACGTACACACACGCACAAGCATTGAGACGCACATACGCTCAGTGACATACACAGAAAGATACAGACTCATATATATATATATATAATATATATACACTCGAGGAAACACTCTCACATAATACGTTACTAAGTGTACCATAGTTGTAGTAGAAAGCGGAAAGTTTAGGGCGCCCATTGTGAACTTAACCACTACTTAGTCGTAATTGATCCACCAGAACAAGCTAGCAAACGATTACATCACGTCAAAGTACTTAAATTATTTTTAAGCTTAGATGTAGTACAAGACCAAAAGTTTCGAGCACCAAGTCAGGATCGAACTCACTACTCAGTCGGAAATGATCTATCCGGACAAGCTTGCTAACCGTTACATTACGTCGAAATGTCCAAAATGGTTTTGTAAGCGTAACTTACATGTGGCACAAGACTGAAATTGGATACCCTCCCCCCAGTGAGGATCGATCTCCTTACTCACTAGTATTTGATCTGAAGAGACAAGCTTGCTAATGATTACACCACGTCGAAGTGCCCAAATGATTTTTTAAGCGCAGTTTATATGTGACCCGTAGCATTGATGTTATACAGGCTTGTTCACCATTACCTTACGTCGAAGTGCCCCCCACACACGCACACAGCAGCTAAATTCAAAAGAATAAAGTACTTCAAACGGATGTATAAGTAGATGTGATGTTGAGGAAACCATTTTACTGAAGACATTGCTTTGGTCAGATTCAAAATATTTCGATTTTTTTTCCTTTCATTAAAAAATATACGCTTAAATTTTATTTTATTTTTTCATTTTTGTTTTTACATAATTCTTTTCCAGTTCACCCACCATACGGCGCGTATCATGATCTGAAATGTCTGATGCTTGAGTACAAGTGCGCTTACATATAGACAAATCATCAGTTATATGTGCCGATATTGACAGACACTAATTATGTACCTAGCGTGTAAACTCTCTGTGTACTTGTGTATATCATACGTGCAGATGTGAATCAATAAAACCCACATCTTAGTCTCAATACATTTACATGAGTCGATGTGACGCACATCCATAAGATGAATGATGAGGAAAAATCATTTCCAACACAACCTTCCTAAGCAAATAAGTTTGGCGGACAGACATGGTTTCGAGGCTTAAACATTATTGTCAGTAAAGAAAGGTTTCTCAGCAATGCCGCACGATATCCCCAGATGGTACTGCGTTCATATGGCAATGCAAAAATAACAGGGCCATGCAGATGTAGAAACGGCCGATCATGCAGCTTTTTAGTTTATTTTTTGTCTGTCTTTTTTATGACATACAAAGGGCAGTTAGTGAGATACATGGAAATAGAGATGGGTCATAGATCCTGATCAGCTAACACAAAAGGAAATATATTCATTTGTCTAATCTTCTTGTATTCAATACTTCGTATTTTGTAAGTGATCTTAAGTTTACGCCTCTACTCGATATTTTCGCCCACCAAAAAATTCCATGATGTAACATTTTCTTTTGTGTAACTAATTTTCCAGATTACGATGTCAAAATTCATCTCATTCATTAAGTACTCCTTTTCACGTTATATCTTTTTTTCCGTTGAATTCGGACAAAAAATATATTATGTGTCGGTTGACAGGCATTTATTTAGAAGATAGAAAATATACAAAACAATTCAATACCAAAATATTTTTAAATCATTTCACTCTAACCAAGGGAATAAAGCCACTAAGACAAGAGTGTTACTGAGTACTAAAGAATATGATAAAAATATACTATTAAGGAGAGAGAACGAAGAGAAAGAGAATCAGGAAAACAAAAGATAACGAGTGGGATTTTATTTCAATTTTTGAAGTTCAAAGTTGACTGGAGAACAAGAGGCCGGAAGTGAGTTCCACAATTGATAGAAAAAACTGTTAACATAAAGCCTACGGTTACACCTAGCTATTTCAACAGTAAAATGATTAGAACTTGTCTCCAATCTAGTACTGTGCTTAAATTTATAAAATCTAGGTACCATAGAGGAAACAGAAACAATTACCATTAAGTTATTTTTAGAGAATGCACAGTGAGGCTAGGTTATGGCAGTGACGGAATCCAAGATACTAGATCATTGCAGATGCATTCATCTGAAATTCTGATCCTTATACAACAGGCTGCACTGGGCCCTCTAATCTTGGGTGACATCTACTAGAAAACAATGAGGAACCTACGCACTATCTTTCTTAAAGATTCACGTCTACTCAGAGAGATCCTAAAAAATTCACGTTCATTCAGAGAGGTCTTTAAGGATTCACGTCCATTTAGAGAGATTCAAGTCCGTTTCAGAGAAATTTAGAGATATGTTGGAAATTAAGCTACGCCCAGATGAGACATTGTACTTTAAAAAATGGTACGGTCTCAGAGGACGTCGAACTACTCACTAGCGGTTACGAACCTATCTTGAATTCATCATTAATCACGCCATTTTTTTAACCACTTAATGAAGTAAATAGGCATATGAAACATAATTCAAGAAAACACATGTTTTTAATTTTATTTTATTAAAGTAAAACGAGAAATTAAAAAAAAATGAAGCATTTTTTTGTTTTGAGTTGTAATAAAGTAAATTGTAATACCATTTATTTTTAATAAAGTAAATCGACATTCTGAAATATTTTTATAAAAAGTAATTTAATAATTAACGAAAAATCAAAAAATTAAGAAACAGCTAGTTCGTATTTTCGTAATGCCTTTTAAAATGCCTTATTTGAAAAAGATTTTTTAATACTTGATAAATTACTTTTATTCGGTTATAAAAAGTTGTTTGGCTGGTGCTGAGTTGTACCGATGTTGAGTTGTTCTGGCTCTAAGTCGGCGGTGTTGAGTTATCCATTTCCATAGAATAAGATTTCATTTAAAAAAATAAAATATATAGTAACTGCATATTAAACCATCGTATTACTAATAAAACGAAATGAAATACTTAAGAACTGTGGATGAGTTTAATCGAGAGGATGTTTGTTGAATGTTTGCCAGTCGATATTAAGCCAATATGTCAGATCAATGCCCGAAGATACTAGCTTTGTTGTAAATATTTTTTGTTATTCATCGTCTTGAGTGTTATTACCATTTGTCTTTTCGAAATACTATCCTAACATTATTAAGCAACGAATATACCATGCTTTTGAAAAAAAAAGCATGCTTACAACATTAGCACAATACTTGCGTTCGTAAACGACACATCTCTTTAGGAAAACAGTTTTCCCATCCCATCTTTGATGTTGCAAATTATCGTCTTCCATATTAGCATCTTCTTTGAATCTATAAGCCACAATGAATATTGTACTCTGAAACAAGAGCAAATATTCAACGCTTATTGTAGCAGATGAATTGCTTGAGTATAATAATAATAATAATAATAATAATAATAATAATAATAATAATAATAATATGGGATACTAGTCTTAAAATAATGCAGAGGGAATAAAAAATACAATTCAAATATAAGGAGCTATCAATTTTTGCTCAACTTCATATTTGTCATTTCTTCATTATGAATAAAAAAAACTATGTGAAAAACTTATTTCATGTCTTAATGAAAAAAGCCATTGTAAAAATTGCATTAAACAGTAAAACATAAAAACTAGAAATAATAATAATAATAATAATAATAATAATAATAATAATTTTTGATTATGATGTCGTACACAGTATAAGTAACTGCCTAAAGTAAAATTCTAGCCTACAGCATTGAACGTTAGAGAAAGAATTAGAGTTTATATAAATCACAGTCTATTTTAAGAAATGTTTGGCATAAAACTGCGTATTATATAATGTCTAATATTGTAATCCTCTCCATTATAATAAAGAACGTTTGCTAAGTTACTTTACTTTACAACCAGTTATTATTTTCTTACTACCGGTTATTAAATTCTTGCTGTATGTTTGCACATGAATTGCTATTTATTTATTTTTTCGTAATAACTAATAACTATGACATCGAGTAGTAAAGAATATATATATATATATATATATATATATATATATCCTACCTATTATAATAATGATAGTTGTATCCGACTGACGCCATTTCGGTCGGGTTTCAATCCTGGGTAAAAAAGCAATCGGAGTCTAACCGTACTGATGAGCTGTGATACGGCGAAACAGATCTGTCTGCAGATGACATATATATATATATATATATATATATATATATATATATATATATATATATTATAACATAAATATGTTAGAATATCACTACAAAAGTAGCTATTTTGTAGAGAGATTATAACATATTTATGTTATAATTTCTAAATAAATATTATCAGCTCTACTGAGCTCTACTGTATTGAGCACTTTTTAAAGAATAGTGTTTCTTTGGATACGGAATATTATTCCATACATACCTACCCTATACTTATATATATATATATATATATATATATATATATATATATATATATATATATATAAGTATGTGCTTTTCACTTTTCTCTTTTCTGCCTTCGACGTCGACCACACATTTATCGGTTCTGCTATATATATATCAATCATTTTCGGCGATTATTGTAGAACTATGGTCGAAGTTAAAGGCAAAAAATATAAAGAAAATCAACAGAAGTGTGATTTCATCAAAAGCCTTGGATATCTCTAAAGCGTTCGACAGAGTCTGGCATGCTGACCTTCTACGGAAACTGCGAAGCTACGCTATAACTGGACTTTTGTTGGACCTAATCCAGTCATTCCTCTCTAACCGCACATTGAAGGTGGTATTAAACGGACATGCCTCCCAGAACTACCCTACAAACGCGAGTGTCTCTCAAGGCTCTATCCTCTTTCCTACGCTCTTTCTGATCTACATCAATGACCTTCCCGATGCCATAAGATCCCAAGTAGGCATGTACGCCGATGACACCACATTTTACTCTCGTCTCGATCAAAACTCTGGTGTGGGCGACAAGGCGAACCTCGCTGCCGAGCTTGAAAAGGACCTCCAATCCGTGGGGGTTTGGGGTAAGAAATGGCTCGTAAATTTCAATTCTTCCAAAACGAAGCTGCTATCAATTAACCACCATAGACAATCGCACCTACCTCCCATTACCATGGAACAGGCTTGCCTCCCAGAGAGTAAAACACTACGCCTGCTTGGTCTCACACTCTCAGTGGACCTCAAGTGGAATGACTACATCGAATCCATTGCTAAATCCGCTGCTATGAAAGTCTGTTCTCTTTGCAGGGCCCGGAAGTTCTTTCCGTCTTAATCTATCCTGCACATCTATAAATCTACCATCCGCCCGTGTATTGAATACTGCTGCTACATCTGGTCGGGTGCCCCTGCTATTCTCCTCGGGGTCCTTGACAAAATACAACAGAGAATCTGTAATGTGATCGATACCGACTTGGCTGACCGCCTGCAGTCACTCTCTCACCGGCGTGACGTGGTTTCCCTGTGCCTCTTCTATGAATGCTTTAACAGCTTCTGCTCCGATGAACTTAGATCACTGGTGCTTCCTAGGTACGAATTTGCACGAGACACTAGATTAGCAACGAGGTACCACCCTTCTACAGTGAAACAGATAAAATGTAACCTCAATTCCTACTCCA
The DNA here is from genome assembly GCA_037127315.1 of Ascarosepion bandense. Classification (NCBI taxonomy): domain Eukaryota; kingdom Metazoa; phylum Mollusca; class Cephalopoda; order Sepiida; family Sepiidae; genus Ascarosepion; species Ascarosepion bandense. The sequence continues at coordinate 1,285,820 of JBBBDQ010000939.1, forward strand.
ACAGCTTCTTTTCTCGCACTTCCCGCCTGTGGAATTCCCTTCCGCATACTTGCTTCCCCGACAGCTACAACCTCCAGGAGTTTAAATGTAAGACCAATAGACACCTCCTAACACAGTAACTCGCACCCATTCTCTCACACATTCTTCATATGTGCCCCCTTACTCGTCTATCACCCTCCTTCTGACATTTCCTATATCCAATCGCTCTCTCAGCACTTTTCCCTTTGTAACCCTCTGCGCTATAGTGGCAGTGGAATGCCTTGCTTGGGATGAAATGATTAAAAAAAAAGCAACCGATTATTGACAGATATGCCTAGAATAGATGACACAATTAAGCTAAAACTCGAGAAGGCAAAAATCCACCGCATTTTCAGCTTATATAAGAGCAGTTTATTTTTCTGACCAAAAGAACACAGACAGAGAATCAAGAGAAGACAGAGAAGAGAGGAAGTTAGGCAATAACTCTTGCAAGTCAACGACTCCCGACAACTCCTTCGTATGTGCGTGATTCGCTCTACCAACCTACACAACCGTCACCGGCGAAGAATAAGAATATAAGTTTATATTTCTATATAAAGGTGTTCTTGTTCGTCGTTATATTTTAAGAAAATTGTTATGGTTGTTCCTTTTTTATCTGTCATACGATTGTTGTTTTCCAGCAGCAGAGGCAGTATATATATATATATATATATATATATATATATATATATATATATAGTTACGCTCCTGATAGGCACAGTGGGAATAACCTGTGCGGAAAATGCTAATAATCCTCTCAAATATTTTGCCGTCATTTTCGACAGCAAGATTACACTCGTAATGTAGCTTCAGTAAATAAAATTTTATAGATTCGGGTTTGATTGATAAAAGTGATGACTATCCAAGGTAAAATTACTTCATTACTAAGAGTTTACATTCGCATTTAAGAAGCAGGCATTTATTTCAACCATGCTTTTTTTTTTACTCTACGGACATCAGGTCTCTCTCGATCCAGATATTTTTAGAGTGAAATTTTGAAATTAACCATTTATTTAATCTATGGAAGTACATTCTTTTCATTCCACCGTTCATATATAGAGATATTTCTAATCCCGTTTGTAAATATATCTGTACAATCCAATTCAAGGATTAAAACCTGACTACCTATGCCACCGAATTCGTTAACCAATTCTTTAACTCTATAGAATTAATTATGATTTAAGCGTAAATAATATAAATAATATAAATACAGCCACTTTTCGATTAACGCCAAGGTTATGTCTCAACTTCATGTCGCTAAGCGAGAAGTAATACATTATTTCAAACTTGTAATGGATTTGCGTCAACGAACTTCGGAGAGTTTTAATGTCTCTCTGGCACCAATTTTAATATCTTTAATTTACTTTTCAATGTTTTTACAATAACGTAGTGTGGATGGATGGGTTGTGAGTCGCATCCAAGGAGGCACGTCTACTTGGGCTAGTTCATGTTACAGACGCCTGCTTAAGCACATTTGTGTTTGTTCAACACCCACAGATCCCACCTGTGATTTATACTGTAACTATACTGAGTAGACCTTAGTTACAGTTGCTGGGAAAGAACGCGCTATCTAGCGTGATCAAAAGTTTGAACAAGGCCAGCACGCTCAAACCCTCGATCACGATTACTTGTGATTCGTTTTAAATCATCCAAAGACGGCTCTCAAAGGATTCTGCCTACCCAATTTTACTCACAAGACTAAAGTCAACCCGTGGTATGATTTTCAAGTAGATTCCAAATGTTGATATCGCCCGTAGACTGATAACATAAAGAAGTCAATTTCTTGACAAATCGACCTTGGTGAGATTCTAACTCGGTTCTCATTGTCAGAAATTGAAGCTTCTAACACCGTAGTTTACTGAACATTAAACGCAATGAAATACAATGAGTAAAATTAAGAATAAGCTGTACTATATTTTGGTTTACATGTTTTGAATACAGTTCAAGTAAATTTTAATTAATTTTTAAATTTATTCATTCCCTTATATTAATTTTAATTTATCTAAAAGAGGAAATCCTAGTCAAAGTTTTCGGAAAAATTAAAATTCCGAATGGTTGAATTTTTTTATCCTTATGATCTTTGTAAATGGTCTGAAGTCAGGGATTTTAAACTTGAATAGCTACTGTTGTAAATTTTATTGATATTTTTGCCATTTTATTATTATTATCTGCATTTGAATGTGTTTTAGATATTGTCTGCTCCTTATCATCACTAAAACGTTGTCAGTCTGAGTGAGATGAGCTGTTATCCCTTTGCTCATTAACTACCCCATCATAAAAACTAAGTCGTATTCTAGTGAACACAATATAAAGCAGGCGCAAAGGTCTGTTTAATTCATTCGATAAAATGATTAAAATTATGATATTGTTTTTAAAAATCTTTATATTTTATTTCACAATTAAAACGAGGTTATCTTTTGTTTAAGAAATGAAGATATGGAACTGATATCAATTATTAAAGAAAAAGCGTACCCAACTGAACCAGAAAATGAGTTATAAGAATTTCAGAAACTCGCGAACCACCTTGCATGTCACTTAATTTATTTGATGGAGATAAAAAAACATCGTCATACACTGGTACAGTGTATGACGATTGTATCACATCAAGTCTAAGTGGCAAGACAGTAAATACCTACACACTGAATATAGCCATCACTAAAATCTACTCCTTGTATTTTTATCTACCTATATTTCCGTGATATAATATTGTAATACTTTACACTATGTTTCTTCATGTTTACTGTCAAATCCACAACGTTTCGCTCGTCTTACGCTTCGGTTTTCTTCAGTTTGAAAATTCCAGTCACCTGAAGAATGGATGGAACGTACAACGGCCAAAACGTCGTGAATATGACAATAAAGATGAGGACAACAGTTCGAACACTTTAAATAAAGTAAATACCTAATCTTAGAAACATAGACAAATATTAAAATAACTCGAAGATCGGAAAAGAATTTTTCGGGAATTTGTTCCATATTGTAACAGCTCGTAGGGAAGACTTGTCTGAGAGTAACTTCCTTCTTACCAACAGAATACAAAGGTAGTGAAGATGAATCGATTCTGTGTCCGCGGCATGGTGAGTTGTAGCTGTGGTGAAACTAAGAGATTTCGCTTCTACCAAGATAATAACAATAAAGTAGAGAGAGTCTCTGGGAAAGAGTTCGCAGGGTGGGAAAGAGGTCGCAGGGTGGAAAATAATCGCTTACCCCACGCTTTTGTACTCTAGGGTGGAAAGTAATGATTGGGTAGCTCCAGCCCATATATGGCAGCAATACACCCTTTTCAGCATGAACTCGCTCTTGTGAAAAGACCATGCCAGAAGAAGTCAGGTACTTTCTGAAGCTGTATAGACGCCTGTTGATAACAACAAATGTTTGCAGTTAAGGCTTTTTGAAAGGATCCAGTAACTCATAATGAACAATAGATGTGTAATCAAACCTGTGATGAAAACCTTGTTTACAGTGTTAACATCGGTTTTCTATAGATAACTAATGATTTGGTGTTTGTGGCCAGGTTATATGTCATCTAAGTGACAAAGAAAAGGAATTTCCTGGCCGGCGAGTTGTTTCAAATGGTTCAATATTGCCTCTGATTCTCGGATTTTCGTGAGAAAATTCTTTTTTTGATTTCCTGGATATGCTCGCATGTTTTACCTTATGAAGTTTCTCGACTTTTGATACTCTAACGTGGGTAGAATTCAGTAAACTTGGTCAAAGGTTTCCTCTCCAAACTGGTCGATCTTCCAGAAAGATCAGCCTCACTAATCTGCTAAGACGTTTACGCCATTATTTTTTTTTTTAATACGGAACTTCAACCAGTACAAGACTCAGCAGCCACTCAAGGTAGGGGCTTACTAAATAAGGATTAATATGAGCTTTGGAAGTGTTACAAGCAAATGAAGATTATGTAGATAAGGTAGTGACTGATTCTTGATTTGAAAAAGTTAGGATTAGTAGTGTCTAGGAAAGTTTCCTCGCGGAAGTCTGTTTCACAAAGTAGTTTTGTTTAACGGCATATCAACACCTCTGTGGGTTATTTAACGCCAAAAAGGTGACGGTTTAAGGTATTTTTTAATGTTCAATTGTAGTGAGAAGGTTGATCTAATCAGATTTTAATTTTAAAAAAAAATTGTTTTTATTCTTTTTTATTTTAGAAAAATGAAAATGTCTTCTAGTTTTGTATTCAAAAATGTTTTGCTGGTTATAATTTTTTTCCTTCAAAAATGTTTTATGGTACAATTTTTTCCTTCAAAAATGTATTGTTGGTAATATTTTTCCTTCAAAAATGTCTACTTTTATATAAATATCGATACTTATGTATATATTTCTATGAAAGTATATTTCACACTTTCATAGTGTTTTGACCCTAGTTTGGGGGTTAACTGGGTTAGCTGAGACCCTACAGGTGCTACCACTCCGGGTCAGAGTGGACATGAGAACAACAGAATTTAAGAGGTGGTTCCATGCTCTTCACAACCTCCCAACAGAGGCCTTGCTGCCGGATGCAGTTTACCGTCATGCCCAGGACCACACAAAGTAGTAGTTCTCGGAAAAAAAAGAGTAGAACGTTCTTTATAAAATAGAATTCGGAGGAAATGTAGAGGATTCAACTCTGTAGATATATCAATGACTAATCGTATCTGCAAATGTCTGAACTGCGGCAATAACACAGGAAACAAATACTCAACGTTTTCTTTGTTTTACTACCATATTTACGAAATTATTACTGTATAAAATCGTGAATTCGGCATTTATTTAAATACATTTAATTTATTGAGTGACTGATTCGTTTTTACGGTTTATCAACTCTTTGTAGGATGTTTAAAGCCGGAACATATTTCGGAATATAAGAGGTTGGTTACAGTGAGCGGTCCCTCATCCAAATACTAAGCGGCTTGACGTTGCTTGATCGAATGGTGATCAAACGCGAAACGGTGTTCACAGCAGAATTTGGCAGTAAGTTATGGTAAGGTTTAAAATTTGGCAGTAGGTACTTTTAAAATAATTATCTTCCATGGACTTTTTTATCATTTTACCCCAAGCAAGGCATGACCGCCACTAGTGTGCAGGCGATTAGAGTGAGAGAAAAGGCTGGGTACGGTAGTATTGAAGAAAGGATAAAAGATGAAATAGGATCAGAAGATAGAAGATGGCAATTGACGTAGCATTTCTTTTGTTTTTTTTTTCAGATTGAGCTATCAAGGAAGTAATTAAGCGGAAATGAGTTCCACAGGCAGGAAGTGCGAGAAAAGAAAATATTCGAGTAGAATCGAAGGTTACATTTAACTATTGCAACGGTAAAAGGGACGGACCTAGATGCCAATCTGGCAGTATGCTTCAATTCACGTGGATGAGACATAAGGGATGAAAGCTCGTCCAAGAAGTTGCCATTAGTTAAATAATCACCCTTTGTTTTGGAATGTTTATATCACGGATGTCAAATGTTATGAAATATCAAAAACATTGTAAAAATGAAGAGACTAACATGCAAATTAAAAAACGGAAATGATGAAAATCACTCATAATCAACTATTTAAATATCTAAGAAATCTTTTAAGAGAAAACGGAAAATGCAACACTGAAATCTGAAGGCGCCTTGGAATAGCGAAAGGTACCTTTAAAACATTAAGTAAAGTATCAATAAAGTTAAATTTCGTTACGAAAAAAAGAGTACCGAACTGTTAAGAAATATTTGTCCTTCTATATAGCAGTGTATGTTAGACAGTCTCCTCACAGAAGAGACTTTAGGCAACAGAAATATGGTTTTACAGAAGCATGCTAAGAATACTCTGGAGTAACCACGAATTTCTTTGAGAAAATTAAAACAAAAAGAACACATACATCTGCTAAGAAAGGAACAGTTGTCTATAATGAGGAAAGTGAGCTAAGAGAATTTGGCACTTACATGATATTGAAGTCAAGAGGGACAGAAGAAAGCATTGTATAACATGACTAACGAACTTATGTAAGTAGTTACCAGAACAGAAATTATGCGAAATGGCGAAAAAGTCAGAATTTACTAGGATCTTCAAAATATAGGAAATTGTGGAGAGGTCTGATCGCCAACGTCCAGAACAGAAATGGCACATAAAAGAAAAATATTCACTTAATTTTCTTTTCTGTTGGATTTAATAAAGTATATCACGTGTGTATGTTGGTACCTGTTTTGAAACTTTCTTTTCGTTTTGTAAAAAATTTATTTTGCTTTCTTTTAATAAGGCGAGAAGGACGGACTTTCTTGAAGGGTCAGTGGCCACAGTGCAGAATGGAGCGGACTGCTCTCCAAAACTAAGTATAACACTACTGCGGTGATGACACGGAATCGTCTAGCAGAGAACTTCCCAGGGTAGAGGGTTCCTACGTTGGAATCAAGAGACACATTTCCGTGACCAAGGCGGGCCTTTAAATTAGCGCAAATCGGCAGAGGTTTGCCCTGGAGATAGATTGGCTCCACCAGGTCTGCTTGCCACAGACATGCTAGGAATGAATTAATACTTCTCTGGCTTTCAAGCCAGATATATGTGAAATAAATCTTTTAGGTGTCCAATTGCGCTTTGAACCTACGTCTACAGCGATCATATGTTAATTAATTGATTCGTTTTCTTCAGCTTATTTAAAGACAAAATTATGTTTTAGATTGTAAACATTTGTTGAGATATTAATGGTTTAGTGATACAAGTCTTACTAATTAATCCATAGATGCGTAAAGAAGAGGATTTACAAATTTCCTAAGGGTACACACGCTTAAGGGAATATGAGGAAACCCAACCAGAATTGGAACTCAGCACTCTGCTTAAAAATTCAAAGCTATTATCTATTACAATATCCGCATATTCTAGTTTACAGAACGTGGTATTCTCGAGCGGTAACCCATCTAGATATTGACCCGGCTCAATGTTGCTTAACCTCGCTGATTTATGGGTATCAATGTTTGAACGTATTGTAGCCGTATGACGATCTTAGGTTAAGAACGTTAATGTTATTTTAAGGAATAGAGAGAGAAAAAATATCCGAAACGATCAAATATCAAAAGGTGATGCTTTTGTCTTAAATTCCTGTGTTGCCGGGCTATTTCACAGACTTTACTAAGCAACTATTCGAAAAAAATAATTTCAAAAATTAGTAATCAAAAAGAACTATTGCCATTTAAATTACCGTAGGGCCACTTCACACATCCATAATTACGCTAGCAGATAGCTTATCAGAAATAACAGTCGAAATCGTATTATTAAATTTGTTTGAATCAAAAGGTTTTCTTTTACAGAGATATTTTCTTGAAATCGGTTCCTTATTGTGCCGACAAAAATTATAAGCTGATATTAGAAGGCAACTGATGCAAACAAAACAATATTAGTATTGATCAATAAATGTAGATATCGCTCTGTTAACTATGTTCTTGCAACTGGTACAATGAATGAGTGTGGACAAAAGTTTCATGCCAGCCATGAAAAATAAATATATTCCTAGTAAATGCCTGACTTATAAAGTAGTAACGAATGTTTGATATACAAAATAAGAACAATAAGAGGTTAGCCACAATAACCCACGTTAAAATGGAATAATGAAAATTATTTACTGTAATAAAAGTTATGCAACATATAATTCATTCATACAGGTCTTATTAGGTAGAATAACAGATAAACAACATTAACTAATTATAAAATAAAATCATTAATTAATAGACAATAATTAAATTCATGTGATAGAATATTCCTTCTTACCGTAAATTTTCCCAATAGGAATAAGTGTTTAATAATAACAAGTAATAATAAAATAAAACGATTATTAGCTGATATATATATGTTATGTGATAGATTAGAAGATTTGTTATTACCGTAACTATTATTCGGCACAATAAAAATTTAACGTTAATAATGATTAATAAAATGGAATAATTATAACATTATCAGTCAGTTAACTGTTAACGTAATACACGTTTGGGCGATAATGTCTCTTTCGTTTCATGACTGACTAGGTAGATTTTCTCAAAGTAGGTTGCCATTTCTTTCTGTGATAAATGGTTGCCAATGCTATACAACCCATATCTGGTGTTAGAAATGAGATGGATTCATATCATTGCTAAAGGTATTTGCGCGCAAGGGATTGTAATGAATCTAAGTTTTGAGCTTGGCTTTCCGATTTTTCATTCCGTATCTTTTTTGTACACCACCCGCATATCCCTATAACGCTAAACTGGAATAATAAGAAAATACGAGAACATTGTTTGGTCGAAGAGTTAAGTCTTAAGTGTCACAGCTCAGGATTTCTCTCTTCATATTAAATCGAGAGTTTTTTAATTTTTCACTTATAGTCAGCAAAGCATAATTTAGTTTGGTGTATCTAAATTGCTAATATGACTCTACTCACAGTTTGAAACAATAATTATTTTATTTTAAGATTTTTATTCCTGACAATTGAATGGCAACCAAGCTCGGAATACAATTTTGATTTGCAAACCAACCTAAAGAGTGATAGGCTTCTTCAAGTTATCTTGCCCCAGACACACTCACTGATACTACATCTGTAGTACATACGGTGCCCGTAAGTCTCTGATTTGTGACGAAACTCGAGACTGGAAATACGACTATGATATTAACTCACAAGTGCCAAGTTAATATCTTGCACAATAGTATGAACTCAAAATTTGACCAATATATTGAAACTATTAATCACCTAAACTCAGGATGCCCAATATTCACACCGAGTAAATACAAAGAACATCATGGCAGGGTAGGTCAATATCTACATTGGAAGATCTGTATGAAATAAAAAGAAAACAGTAGCAAACTGGTATGAACATCATCCTGAATCCCTAGTCAAGAGAGCAGATGTTACCAACAGAGATTGAACAATAAAATAAAATCTCCCAGACTTTATTATCAAAGACAGAAAAGGAAAAAAATTAGTTAATCTTACCAAGTGCAAAAAAATATCTGCAAACCAGTTTGAAAAACAAATACAAAGACCTGGAGATGGAAATAGAAAAAAGATTTGGCACTTATATTCTCTTATTTTTATTTTAATTGATTTCACCCGAAGCAAGGCAGTAAAGTCACTGAGACACAAGGGTGTACGAGGCATGGAAGAATTAAAAAAATATCTAAGGAGCAATAACAAAATAAGAGTAGTCAGGAGGACAGTAGAACGCGATTAATATTACACTTAAGTCTAGACAAATACATTCTTCTACCGAGAGTAGCTTGCTAACCATTACACTACAAAGTGCCCCGACTATTTGGAGCAAGGAAAATTGAACGAAATAGTATTAAAACATATTTAAAAGAATAGAAACTGTCTGAAAGGTTTTATTTTTCCATAAAACGTGTCCATTGAAAGAAATCAAAGAGAAAACAAAAGCTACCCATACTAATTTACCTCTTGCTAATTTCGAAACCAACAGTTTTTTGTTTGTACTATGAAATTATTTTTTGTTCGTCCTATGTTTTGCTATTTAGACAATTGTCTTTTTTTTTACCATTAACATACATATTTATACTCGGCGATACACAATGGCAGGTCAGAAATCTTTGATAAATGCTACACACATTGAGCAATTAAATATTTGGTTATTTGATGTATTCGCCAACCAGGATATCAATCAAATCATAGCCTGTGAAATGTTGAAAATTTACTTGAATATAACAAATTGTTTGTTTATATAAGACGAAAACGATTTACAATGCCAATACATCAAAACATTCATTCAATTTAATGATTACACATATAAGATATTTAAATAAATTCTGTTGATAAGCAATAAAAAAGGGGAAAAAAGCATCGTTGCATTATTTAAAAATGGTATTCGTTGGCAAAGTTCAGATTATTCTTGTTGAGTACTTCTTCCTCTATGGGTCGTATTCCTTCGGGATATAAGCTATCATGGCCCTCCACATCTTCTTATCTCTTATCGCTCTCAATAATCCTTCTCCTGTTATTCAACTCAATCCCCTCTCTGCTCCAGTTCATCAGGTACGTTGTGCATTGCTTTCCATTCTCTCTCTTCCCCTCTATTCGTCTTGTGAGCATCAGCTTTACCAAGCTCTTCTTCCTCATTACATGGTCTAAAAGCCATAGCTGTGCTTTTCCTGTTGTTAAGTATCAGCTTTCTTTTTTGTGTCTACTCTAAAACCTCGTTATTGCTCGCATGTTTCGTCGATGGAATCCTCAGCATCCTTTTGTAGAACCTCATTGCCATTGCTTCAAGTCTTTCCTTCATCTTTGATGAGATTGCACAGCATTTACTGAAGGACAGACATCACATAACAATCCAGTACTCCGTTCTTTTTTTTTCCAGTGAAATTTTTCGGTCTCTTAATAATCTTCTTAGCTTTTGGAATTCGTCCTTGGCCATGCAAATGCGCTTTAGGATCTCCGTGACGCACTTCCCTTCCTCTGTTGGAACCGTACTCTGTCACATTTATTTCAATCATCTTCATTTGCTGAATTAAAAATCCAAATATTTCTAGTGGTAATTAATCATTAAGATCAACATTATCAAATGTGTATCCTTAATTTCGAGAATGTTTCGGCATTCGATCTTTAGTTTGACGTTAGGACTGTCGGTTGTCAGTTAAGGTAATTATTAATAAATAGAATTATTAATGTAAATGCAGTGTAAACACTATTCCTGTTTCTTGTTTCCCTGTAAGTTATGATTTTCAAAATTTAAATGCAATGTCAATCGCTAGCTTCTGGCTCTTAGAAACCTGTTCTTTTATTGTTCTTTCTCCCCAATAACAATTTTTCTGTTTCTTTCACTCTCAATAACCCCTTGCATCTTACTTGCTTTTTTTATTAGCGTAAACTGAATAAAAAGTTGAATTTAATGAAAATTCCATTAGTTTCATTTTTCCCTACAATATATGACTGATCACTCCTATCCAGGGATTACTAGCTAACTCCGTTACAGACACTTGTTCAGGCAAATTTGTGTTTGTTCAACACCCACTTGTGGTTTATACTACAGCTGAGCGGACCTTAGCTTCACTTTCTGGGAGAGAGCATATGTTGCGTGAACAGGAGTCTGAACAAGGCCAGGACACTCAAACCCTTGGTGTGCTAGCACAATCAACGACAGCTTTCAAAGGGTACCGTTTACCTAGTTTCACTAACAAGGATTGGGTCAACCAGTGGTATGGTTCAAGCACACCTCAGCACGCTGGGGTCACGTTTTGTAGACCGATAACTTCAAAAAGTCACCTCCTTGACAAATCAGGATGAGATTATATGTCTGTCATGGTATGATTCGAACCCGAGACTTATTGTCAGAAAGCGAACCACTCGGCTACGTGTCATACAATGTAGTCCTTACAATAAAATACATTACAATTTTTTTTTACTTTAAAAATAAATTAATATACTGGCGATTATAAAGAAAAATTCTTAATGCTTATAAATTAAGTCAAGCATTGAAATAAAGAACTTGTATTTGTCTATATATCTGAGATGAGGTAGTATTTACACTATTTACACTATCCGGATTATTGTCCTCATCTTTGTTGCCGTTTGTACGACGTTTCGGCCGTTGTACGCTCCGGCATTCTTCAGATTCTAGGAATTTTGAACCGAACCCTTTATTACAATCACTGGGGTATATCATTCTCATTCCTTGCGTAGAGCCTTTGGTAGTTATGAGTTATCTCCCTCTAACCCTCTAAGTTATTAGTTCACCACTGCTGTAGACTGATATTGAACTCACAGCACTTTGGGTCATGTCAGGGGAACTAGAACTTATAAATCTAATTTTCAGTAAACATTTTTACCAGTGTCCATAATATTCTTATGTTAATGATTTTTTCTAGTATTTTTCTAGAACTCATATTGCAATTTGACACTAATGCTTTTCGTTGGCACTCCGTATTACTGGTTCCCATATTGCATACATCTTTATGTTTGGTCGGTTTAGGACACATGGTATAGACGTTGGTTAGCTCCTGTGATATTTGAATTACACATCAGAACCTTCGACAAACATGAATATTGATCACAAATGATATATTTTAATCGTATATATCTTATTTATATCGTATATAAATCATTTAAATCTAACGTTTAAAATATAATGTCTGCAGTTTAAAATGTAAACAATTGAAAATTCAAACAACAATCTTGTTTTTTTTAACGAAATTTAGAACAACAGAAATACTAGTTTATCTCCCGAGCTTTCAACGATAAATAATCATTATTTACACTATTTATATTCGAGCTATCCTCCGTATTATTGTTCTCATTATTGCAACGTTTCGGCAGTTGTACACTCCGGCATTCATTAGACTCATATTGATATGGGTAACCTATAGAGATTCTGAACTGAACCCTTTATTAATCCACTATTGTAAACTGTTCCCATTCCACTTTCCATGTCTTGGGATATCTCGTTTAGTTCTTGTATTTATAACTACTCAGTTATTGCTTGCCCGTTTCTACTGAGTCTAAGTAAACACTTTTCAGCCTAAGGGATTGCAGTAACAATTACTCTCACCAAATTCACGAGCATCTTAATTCACTAGTTCAAGGATTAACAAACTTGATCAATGTAGTAGCTCCATACAATAATGTTCAGGTGTTTAAGCGGCACAAGACATGAACAAAATTTGCACATACGTTCTCATAATACTCACATGCGACCACTCTCACTCCCCAACAGACCCAAATCTTTAATCCCCTTACCCATGATCTCAATCTTCTTTCTCCCACCATTCATTCCCTAAAGCCTAAAGAACAATGCCCTACACAGAGCTAGCATTAAAATTAAGATTCTTAAATATTCTTAATTCTTAAATATTTTACTAATCATGAACATTTAAATTACGTTTTAATCCATTGGGGTCTCCATTCATACCCAGTAAATAAGTACAAGTTTTAAAAGTTTTCTTATTTCTCTTTTATATTAACGATAATGAAAAAAGGACCCCAGCCAACATATTTCTACGAGCCACATATTAAAGGTGAAAAAGCTGCATGTGGTTCGCAGCCGAGCTTTGGCCACCCCTGGATTAGGCGATTCGTTATCGCAAATTTTCGAGCCTTAAATCTATCCACCCTGCTGTTACTGCTGCTGAGGACTTGCTGTTATTTGTCAAATGTAAAAACAATAGTCCGAATATAAATAGAGAAAATAATGATAATTCCACTTTACAGAAATTCAGACAGAAATTATTTAATGATTTTATTATTTTTTATTTTTTATTTAATTCTCTCTGTCTATTTATCTTGTCTCTCCCTCCCTCTCTCTCTCTCTCTATCTATCTATCTATCTATCTATATATATATATATATATAACATCGCACATTGAGATCTGGTGCAACTAAAATAAAGCTCAATGTATAATAATAGGCCAAAAATGCATATCAATAATAAAGATACATTTTTTCCTGACTGGTATCACGACACAACGGTCAGTTGCTCATTGTAGTAGTATTTATCATTATAACATATATATAAGAAACAGCTATTTCTCGGATATATATATATATATATATATATATATATATATATATATATATATATGATTAATGTGGATAACCTTTTTTTTAATCGTATCACCCCGAGCAAGGCGGTAATGCCACTGATGTGCAGAGGACAACATAAGTGTAAAAAAGATTAATTAGAAGAGAGTAAAGAGGAAGACGAACCAGTTAGAAAAGAGCAATAGAAAGATGAGAATGCAGGTGTGATGACAGTTTTGAAGGTGGAAAGAAAGGAAAGGATATACGGGGTAGGGAAAGAACTAGAGTCAAGTGGTTAATAGATGAGTACTGACCTTGCATTTAAATTCCTGGAGGTTGTCAGGAAAGCAAGAATATGGGAGCGAGTTCCACAGGCGGGAAGTGCGAGAGAAGAAGCTGAAGGAGTAGAATTGTCGTCTGAATTTGGCTAGCCTAACTGTGAATGAGTGGGACCCAGTTGCCAATCTGGTCGCACGAGTAAACACCTGTTGAGGAGGCATCAGTGACTTAAGTTCGTTCGAGCAGAAGCCATGGAAGTATTTATAGAACAGACAAAGGGAGGCCACATTTCATCGGTGCGGAAGTGGCTGTAGTCGAGCCGCCAAGTCAGTACCTATCACATTACAGACTCTCCTTTGGAGCCTGTCGAGAACACTGAGATAAACGGCAGGAGCGCCTGACCATATATGGCAGCAGTAAACCATGCATGGACGAATGGTTGATTTGTATATATGCATTATGGATTCAGGCGGAAAAACATCCTGGCCCGACACAATGACCCAACCTTCTTAGCAGTGGATTTAGCTATGGACTCGATGTAGTGATTCCATTTGAGATCAGAAGAGAGGGTTAGGCCGAGGAGGTGCAGTGTATTGCTCTCAGGGAGAGTCGCTTGGTCCATGCTTCTGGGATATTGCCTGTGATGATTGACAGACAACAGTTTGGTCTTAGACGCATTGAAATTGACAAGCCACTTCTTGCCCCAATTCACCACAGAGTGTAGATCCCGTTCAAGGTCAGCAGCGAGATTATGTTTGTCCGCCACGACGGGTTTCTTACTGATGCGGGAGTAAATTGTGGTGTCATCCGCGTATATACCTACTTGGCACTTGATCTCGTCTGAGAGGTCATTGATGAAAATAAGGAAGAGCGTCGGGCGCAGATAGAGCCCTGTGGGACACCAGCATTTGCGCTGTAAGATGAAGAGGCATGCCCATTCAAAACGACCTTCATTTTGCGGTTATTTAAAAAAGATTGGATTAGATCAAGCAAGCGTCCGGTAATACCGTAACCCCGTAGCTTGCATAGAAGGCCAGAGTGCCAAACCCTGTCAAAAGCCTTGGAGATGTCCAGAGCAACAGCACAAGCCTCGCCTGACTCATCAAGGGCATGTACTCCGTAACGGTTATTAGCATGTCGGTCGTGGACCTGGCAAAGGGGAAGCCATGCTGCCTGTCAGAGTAGAGTTTGTGTGCAGTAAGATGTTGAACTATTACAGCATTAATTTTGTCACTTAAATGAGCAGAGACATGCAAATTTCGAAGTTTCGTGAACGGTACTGTTACGAAATTATGAAGTCGGCATGACTCTGCTCAGTTAAGGGAACCAATTTTCCACATTAATCCTATGAACGCCCTATCTCTATTTCGATATCAAGCACTTTACGACAAAAATCCTGGTTGAAAAATACCTTTTTATCAGTAAACCACTAAAAAACAATCTTGGCATTAAACAATATCACAACTCAACACACACACACACACACACACACACTCTCTCTCTCTCTCTCTCTCTCTATATATATATATATATATATGTGTGTGTGTGTGTGTGTGTGTGTGTGTGTGTGTGTGTGTGTGTGTGATTTATTCTGTAAAAAATGGTTAAATTAATTTCCTGAAATTCCTGACAGTAGCCTTTCAATTTCATCCTCAATTTTAGTGCAAAATTAACCGTGTAAATTTTGAAATTTTAACAAATTTGAAAAAATTGCGATGTTCCTGTATACATGTGGATGCGTTAAGTAAATATTTCATAGATTTATATATCACTTCTGGCTAATATTTCCAAGGCATTGCAAAATATGAAAAATGTATAGTTGCAAATGTGCGTAAAATGTTTAATTTGTGCGTGAGTGCATGCGAGCTTTTAAATTTAAAAAAAGATGGAGAAAAGGGACCATTTGGAAGGCGTAGCCTCTGGCTGGGCAGGTCAATTGATTAATAATAATTATATATGATCCCATTCTTGTTGATGGCAAGGGATTTCGATTACCGTTTACTGCAGAAATGCATCTCTTGGGATGGAATAGAACGAGATATCAGGAGGTTGGTTCCATCTTCACGTTCGAATAATAGACGGCATTATGCCAAAATGGGAAAACTAAGATACTATCAAGATATACACATGCTGATATTTGGGGAGCTTGAATTTGTCATGAAGCCAAATCATGATAAAACCAAGAGGATTGTGTACCGGTAATGTTCAAATCACGCAAGGTGATGCAGTCTATGAAAAGCAGCATTCAATATATTGCATAATACCAACACTAGGTCACACAGTAGAAGATTTTCGTAAAGCTATGCACATGCATATATATATATATGAATTTAAAACTAATATATTTTACATTGCGATACGGAAATATCGATGTTTCGAGATTTTTACCTTGTCATCAAGCAACGTTAGATCATTGTTGTGAAAATGATTTGTATTTGAATATAAGAAACAAAACTATATATATATATATATATATATATAGTCATCCGTAGACAGTCCTGTTTCGCTGGAACACAGATCAAACATCCAATTGCTTCAGAATTGAAACCCGACCGATTTGTCATTAGTCAGAGAAAGTGGAGCAAGGCAAATTAGTTATCGAAAGTGGAGCAAGGCAAATTTTAGCGTGTTATATACACAACGTATGCAAACGCCTGTAGCCAAGAGTGTACAATCCATTAAGGAGAACGATGCGTAAATTGAGATGAGTAGCTACTGTTTATAAAGTCTACCATTTACCCAGGGTACTCAATCGACAGATGAGAGCATAAATATATATATGAGGACATTGAATAAATTATTGCTGTTTTCTAACAGATGGCGTTCCCAGACCTGCGTGTTTGTGGTTTCAGATGGTAACGCATCGATAAGGAAGTCCTATAAACAAACATGAAATTCAGTGTAAACAACGTTATCTCCAAAGCGTTAAATATGTCAGATTTGTGCTGAATAAAATGTATTTGCAGGGAATTTTACTGCACTATTTTATTCAAAAGAAATCTGCAGCTGAACCACACAGAACTCTTGTTGAGACTTACGGTGATCCTGTTTTATCTAAAACAACATGTAGAGATTGGTTTAGACGCTTTAAAAATGATTTTGACATTGAAGATAAAAAACGCTCTGTCATACCGGAAAAGTTTGAAGACGAAGAATTGGAGGCATTACTTCATGAAGGTTTATGTCAGTGGCAAACGGAACTTTCGGAATCATTAGAAGTTGATCATAAAATAGTTTTGAAACGTATGAAAGCATTGGGATTATTTAAAGCAAATACATTGGGTTCTGTACAAGTTGAATCCAAGAAACGTCGAATGGCGTTTTGTCACGTGTGATCAGCTGCTTCGTCGGCAGAAAAGGAAAGTATTTTGCATTTTATCGTGACTGGTAATTAAAACTGAATACACTAGGATATCGTAGGGTAAGCCTGGCCATGCATCAACATCAGCGGCAAAATCGAATATCCATTGTTCACAAATTCTGCTCTGCATTTAGTTAGATCAGCTGGATGTAGTTTATTATGAGCTGCCCAAACAAACCAAAACCATCACGAGAGTTCGCTATCGACTACAATTGATGCATTTGAGCCTATAATTGAAGAAAAATGGCCGGTATACGAACAGAGACACGACAAAGTGATTTCACAACATGACAACGCTAGGCCACATGTTGCAAAATGAGCAAAAACCTCCTTGGAAACGCTTAAATGAGAAGTCCTATCCCACCCATGCGAACCAATATCTACTTTACTACGCAAATAACAACAAAAACAAATAAACAAAAAACAAATCTAACATATATAATAAAAATATAAATATGCAAACAACCAATCACGACAAAAAACAGAAAATGATATGATAACCACTAAACGGAAAAAGCCCACTAATACAAATACACACAATAACACAAACACTCAGCAATGAGCTAAAAGAAGAATTACTTTAAATGGTCACACAGTAAGAAAATGGTCATGCCAAAACAAGAGAACAATACAATAAAAAGAGGTCAACCTAAATGAAAAGAACAAACCAAGTAAAAAGCAGTCAAGCGGATGCCTATTAAAACCAGTTACTTGGACACAAATTTAGGGGTCAATAGGAAGCAATAAAAAGAAATCAAGTACCTCACAAAAAAGAAAATCAGATAACAACAAATAAAATCACTTCCATAACAAAATATAAATATAAGGCTATTAAGTGGACACTCATTTGCGCCTATATTGAAAAGCCATTAAAAGAAATAAAAAAAAACTTCACAATAAAAAAAAATTAAACCAACCGCAAACAAGAACACAACAAAATATTAAAATTCACCAACTTCAAATATCGTTAAAAAACCGTTATGGTATCATCACTATATGCATTTTCTTACTTCTTCCTCTTTGTTAAGATAAAACGCCGCGTCATCAAAAGGTTGTATATGACTATATTTAACTTCCTACTTTTAAACTTGGTGCCTTTCTTTGAGCCTTTCATCATGTGTCTTTTAGTTATTTCTCTTTCTCCCCGTTTTCCTCCTTTTATTCATTATTTATTATTTTTTTATTTCCACGGTGTCCCTTTTATGATTCCCCATTATGGTTTCTCATTTTCCATCTCCCTTCAAAAATAGCGTTTACTACCTGATGAGACATTGTCCTTTCAATGTCGAAACAAAATGTACATTTTGTAGTAGATTGTAATTTGAATATGTTCTAAAGTATAATTAAAATACAGACCAACCCCTCTAACACCCAAAAATAACAAATCCAACACAAATAAACGGTCTTTTCAACTAGATAATTCTCATTTCTAAAAATATCACCTGAGGATGAAGCCAAAACATAATGGGCTGGCTTCGAAACATGAGAATTTTTTGTGTTTTTTTTTTTTTTAATCATATCACCCCGAGCAAGGCGGTAACGCCACTGATGCGCAGGGGGCTACGTAAGGGTAAAAAGAATGGAAAAGAGAAAGCCGGAAACCACGTCCTAAACAGGAAACAAGGGATGAGCCTCTTCACCTGTTCAATAGATCTGGGTGGAGTGTGAACCGGGCGATAGTTTAGTCTATCTACTCCAATTGAAAAAAAAGAATAATAAAGGAAAAGAGTGAAAAGATTGGAAAAGAGAAAACCGGAAACCGCATCCTAAACAGGAAACAAGGGATGAGCCTCTTCACCTGTTCAATAGATCTGGGTGGAGTGTGAACCGGGCGATAGTTTAGTCTATCTACTCCAATTGAAAAAAAAAAAGAATAATAAAGGAAAAGAGTGAAAAGATTGGAAAAGAGAAAACCGGAAACCGCATCCTAAACAGGAAACAAGGGATGAGCCTCTTCACCTGTTCAATAGATCTGGGTGGAGTGTGAACCGGGCGATAGTTTAGTCTATCTACTCCAATTGAAAAAAAAAATAATAATAAAGGAAAAGATTGAAAAGATTGGAAAAGAGAAAACCGGAAACCGCATCCTAAACAGGAAACAAGGGATGAGCCTCTTCACCTGTTCAATAGATCTGGGTGGAGTGCGAACCGGGCGATAGTTTAGTCTATCTACTCCAATTAATTGTAGTGATACTATGAATTTAAAAACATTGTAACAACCATTACAGTATATATATATATATATATATATATATTGGTAGGTTTGTTGGCTCACTATATATATATATATATATATATAAACATAGTGAGCCAACAAACCTACCAAGGTTTCACGTAAGTAGGTTTGTTGGTTCACTAGGTATACTTTACTTATTCTGCTCTGCTTAAGTATTGAGAGTTTTTTGTTAGTTGATTACTCGTCTCGGGTTTTTTCTTTGGACTACGTGCTGACTCGGTCTGAATTCCTTTGGCTGATGTTCATGTGCTTAGCTCTTTCTTTTTTTACAACTATTTTTCCTTCCACGTAGATACGCGGAGGGGTTTTCGAAATGAGTATAGTTATAAGTTATATTGTGTTCATATATATATATTGAAAAACTGTAGCTACTCTGGCATGTACGCATCGCTCATTCAGTAATTGATTAGAGCACTCTGGCTATCGGGTGGGTATAATGACAATACACACGCTAAAAAGTCTGCCTTCTTCTACCGAACACCAATAGCCCAGAGGTAGAATCGCCGACTGACGCCAATTCGGTCGGGTTTCAATCCTGGGTTAAAAGCAATCGGAGTCTAACCGTACTGATGAACTGTCATACAGAAACAGATCTGTCTGCGGATGACTATATATATATATATATATATATATATATATATATATACTACGATAGCAAAATTTTCGGCATTTTATATTTTTATATTGCTATCGTGCATGGGTGTTGTTTGTTTTTTATTTTGTCAATTGCACAGTATAATAGGGTCAGTTGGGCACCATCTGTGGGAAATAAAACACCATGAAGCAATTCAAATTTGGAAACAGTATGCTATATTACTTGGTATTTACTGTGAATGCGCCAATATGCGTATTTAAGAGGACAAGGCAGAGGACTAGAAAAGAGATGGATGAGTCTAATGGTGATTCCGAAAGTTTTTGAAAGGATCATTAAAATGGCAATATTATGTATCCTTTCATCTTCTCACAGGGCCTCGGATAAAATACTTAGATTTAAATTAAGTGCCTTGAGGAGGTAGTGCTACCCTGGTTTAAAAGGTGGCAACTGGATGACCCTATGTATGGCAAAAGAACTCTGCACCATGCCACACAAGTAGGAGACCCCAGTTATAGCTGTCAAACATTTCTGCGAGAACATCACTTATATCTGGCCACCTAACTCCCATCTTGCAACCCACTTGTTTATTATATGTGGAGTGCTGTTAAACAAAAAATCCTTGTGACACTAAAGATGAACTGTAGGCAAGGATTATAGTCAGTCAGTTAAGTGCCATACGTGATACGCGCTTGGCCGGTCATGTATCGAAAGAGACATGACTGACTGGGCAGATGATTTTCCAGCAGTAGGTTGCCATTGCTTTCTGCGGTAGACTGGTTGACAACCAAGGCTATAGAACCCAATCTGCTCTAATATTTAACCCATAGCTGGAGGGAAAAACAGATTAATACCGTTCCTAAAGGGTATTTGGGCGTAAGTGAATGCAATGAATTTAGCTGGGATTCGAACTCATCTCCCGTTTTTCTCGTTCCGAGCAAATATATACTGCACCAAAACGCACATCCACTACTACTTTAGAAAACTGCATTGTTTACATTAGGATATGAAACTAAGTAGTGATGAGATTTGAGGAACATTTTGCATTTTTAAGGCACTATACAACTTTGCTTCATCGGCAACGCATCAGCGGACTGAGTCGGCATTTATATACATATATATATATATATAGTAGCTACATTCCGTCGGTGAGAAAATGAATGATATATATATATATAAAGTTACGAAGATGTGACCCTGAAATTGAGTTTTGATATACTGTTTTGCTAGGCCCAAGGTCCACTAAAGTTAGAAGTTTACTGAATAGGATTGTCGAAAGAGCATTAAGAGAGGAGGTAAGAAGTGCATATTATGAGGATATGTAGGATAGTTAATTATCATGTCTACAGGACTTTTTTGACGTAGAGGATTTCTATTATGGGAAGAGTTGGAATTGACGACTGGCACACAAGTCGACATTCGATCAATATGGATTGGATGAAAAAGGTGTAGGATGTTGAAATGGGTAGAAATTTTTCTGATGATTCAGCGCTAAAAATAAAATTAGCAGATGGTCAGAGCATCTTAAAGATGTATTTCACGTTAATCTATAAGAACAGTCTCCAAAGACCGGACTCTTCTCGGAGTTTCATACGTGCATTTATGATAATGAATCAGAGACTAATGTTTACTCAAGGATTATTTTTATCTAACAGAGGGAAATTTTTCATGATTAATTAAATAATTGTAGGTTCTACTTGGATTTATCTAAGCAGTAGAGAACATTGGGTAGAACGAGAGGAGTTGTTATTAGGTGATGTTTCTGTTGCAAAGTGTTTTCTTTTCGTTTTTGCTCAACCTGAGGTCTGCAATTATCGTCTAGCAGGCATTAGATATCCACTATAGTAATTTTAATAAATCCGTTGGGTACCCGCAAAATTTATGTTTTTGGACATTTAAAGCCGTCATTAACGAATTCTGCATCGACCACCCAAGGACTATGTACTAAATTTCTCCATGAAATTCCGAGTGAAACAGTCGAGAAGGGGCAGCTGCTCCATGAATATATATATATATATATATATATATATGTGTGTGTGTGTGTGTGTGTGTGTGTGTGTGTGTGTGTGTGTGTATTACAAACATTTCACCCCAAGTAAGGCAATACTGCCACTAGTGCGCAGGGGGTTACATGAGAGGAGAGAGTAAGAAAAAAAGAACAAGGTACAGGGCGTGTCGGAGAAAGGATAAAGAGAGATTGGAATCAAGAAGATAAAAGATGGCAGTTGGCGTTTCACTTAAACTTCTGGAGGGCTATCAGGGAACCAATAAACAGAAGGGAGTTCCATAGGCAGAAGGATTAGAAGTGGTAGTTACATTTGACCGTTTTGACTGTAAAATGGTGGAACATTGTTGCCAATCTAGTAGCTCGAGTAAATTCGTGAAGACGGGTCACCAAGGATATAAGCTCGTTAGAGTAGAAGCGGTGAAAATATCTGTAGAAAAAAACAGAGAGAAGCCACATCACATCGGTGAGAAAGTGACTGATGTCGGGCTGTCAAATTGGGATCAATAACATTTTTTCAAACGCCCAAAATAGCTTAAATATGACAATAAAGATGAGGACAATAGTTCGAACAATATAAATAATGTAAGAATATTGAAATTCAATTTTTAACCCGCCCTATGTACAAAGATTATCTAATTTCTGAGTGAGCAAGTTTCGAAAAAAAAACAAACAAAAGATCCTAAATTTATAGCTTGTTCTGCAATTCTGTAATGGGGTTCCACAAATCTAACACGCACAAATACACAAATATATATATATATATATATATATATACTAAAAAAGGATTAATTCAAAGATGTTGAATGGCCATTTCGATATGAAGATCCCCACGGGGGACGACACATCACCTCAGCAACAGAAAAAAACTCTCAGAAACTGGAGTATATATATATATATATATATATATATATATATAGTGTATCGAAGCAGCAAATAATTTTCTAAACATATACTGTTAAATTTTAAGAGACAATGAATGTCTATTATGTTTAAATACTATGTTTAATAGTATATATATATATATATATATATATATATATATATATATATATATATATATATATACCATTACAATCCCTCCGGAATCCAAAAGAAACAACTAGAAAAACACGAAAAAGAAGAAAACATTCTAGCATACGTTTCCACTCATAACAAAAACAATCCATTCTTAGACATGATAATTAACTATCCTACATATCCTCATAATATGCACTTCTTACTTCCTCTCTTTCGACAATCCTATTCAATAAACTTCTAACTTTAGTGGACCTTGGGCCTAACAAAGCAGTATAATAATTATTCAACAATAATGAAAAAATAAAAGAAATCTTAAAGACAACCAAAATAATTAACAGTAAACGCCAGCCCAAAAATTTAAAAGACATCCTAACCTCATCGAAATTTGAACAAAAACACACAACACAGAGGGGCACAAAATGTAACAAAAAAGATGTGGAGTATGCAACATAATAATAGAAGGAAAACACTTCCAGTTCAAAAACATTCGAAATAAAATCGGATCTGAGCTGCAACTCGAAAAATGTAGTTTACGCTCTAAATGCGACAAATGCGTAAAGATATACGTGGGAGCGGCACAATGCTTGAATAATAGAATTTCCCTTCATAGAAGTAATATAAGATTATCACATAACAGGAAATTATATGTTTCCCAACATTTGCATGAATGTAGTGATGGCAAATTCAAAGTTATACCTATATATCAAAACACATATTACGAAATAATAATAATAGAGAAAGAAAGATTCACAAAAAAGACAAGCAAAACAACATGAGAAACACACACACACTGAAAAACATACAGACACACACATACATACGCACACACATTCACCCACCCACATACATACACACACACACCAAATTCAAAAGATAACCCCAAACAATAAAAAAGAACCAGATGACCCATAAAACACAATTTAAAATATAAAGACGAAATAGACAGACGCTCACACAAACACAGACACACAGAAACACACACACACTCACACCAAATTCAAAACACCGCCAAAGCAATAAAAACAACCACTGACCGATGAAAAGGATTATAGATAAGCAAAGGCGACTAGA
This sequence comes from Ascarosepion bandense, assembly GCA_037127315.1. Taxonomy (NCBI): domain Eukaryota; kingdom Metazoa; phylum Mollusca; class Cephalopoda; order Sepiida; family Sepiidae; genus Ascarosepion; species Ascarosepion bandense. Next base: position 1,309,851 of record JBBBDQ010000939.1, read on the forward strand.
GGATAATTTTAATATACTAAAAAGGTAACCCCAGACCCAAATCATTTCAAATTGAGGTAAGCACTTTATTCATTCATTTGTTTATTTATCTGCTGATCATTTATACACGTACTGATGTGAAAAAACACAGACCATTCGACGTGTCAACATCTAATTTATTTTATCTTATTTTATCTTATTTTACTGATTTTATTTATTTTCTTATTTTTTCTTCTTACTTATTTATAAAACAACAACTTGGCCATCAGAAACAAAAGGAACGCGATACGTAAAGCCACAAATTTATTCGACTGAAGAAAAGAAAAACACGAAACACGTGTAGCGTCAAAAATACCATTATGGACACTTAATGTATCATGACATGTATAATAACAACAACAATAAATATACACTTTAATGAAAACATTCACGACCTCTCACACTTTTTATTCTCTCTTTCTCTCTCTCTCTCTCTCTCTCTCTCTCTCTATATATATATATATATATATATATATATATATATATATATGGTTGTGTTGCGATAGTTGTTGTCAGCAAAATGGTTGTTTTTTTCAGTAGTTTTACTGACAAAATCAATTTTGGCCAACAGGGTTTTTTTTTTATTGCAAAGGGCTCGATATCAGGTTGGAGATAGAGCGTTGATAGTTTTAGTGCAGAGAAATTGTCACTTTAACTGAGCAAGTTCATGCCAACTTCAAAGTTTCGTGAGGACACTGTTATGATATCTTTACACATCCGGGCTGGATTTTCTATGAAGTCTTCTTAACGGTGTCCTTACGAAACTTCGAAGCCAGCATGAACCCGCTCAGTTAAAGTGACAAATTCCTTGCGCTAAACTATATATATATATATATGTTTTTGCTCTGCGTAACTGCCTTTTTGTTAACACTTTTGGTTTGTTTAGTATCGAGCACTTTTCTTTCCTGGTGGTTCGTTCCGTTCGAGGTTTTTTTCTTTACTGTGAAGAACCGTATGCATTGTCGGTCCTACGCAGTTTTCTTTTTTTTTCCCCTCTTTGTCCAAAGCTCTATAGCCGAGGACGATAACGGAGTTAGATTCTGCTGCTTATTCATGGTCTTTAAAAGTTTCTTGTGTAACATTTTAAGATTAGAAGACGTACAGAGTCGGTTTTATTATTATTATTAATATATATATATATATATATATATATATATATATGTATGTGTGTGTGTGTGTGTGTGTGTGTGTGTGTGTGTGTGTGTTTGTACAGGCATGATATATATTCTGAGCTATATAGATAATGTTTAGGTAGGTGTCTGCCCTATCGTCATTTTCTCTCATTTTTTTTTCAATTTTCATCGGTTCCTTAGTAGACATTGTGTTGGCTTTACCAACCAATTCTTTCGTTGTATATATATATATATATATATATATATATATATATATATACTTACGATCGCTCTGTTTACAGATGTGCAGATAACCTTATTACCAAGTTTATCAACTTTTTCTAAAACAATAAGAGATTTAATTAATACGATATTAAATTATATATATATATATATATATGCTAAAAGTCTGCCTTCTTCTATCGAGCGCCCATAGCTCTGTGGTAGAATCGCCGACTGACGCCAATTCGGTCGTGTTTTAATTCTGGATAAACGCAATCGGATGTCTAACCGTACCGAGGAGCTATGATACAGCGAAACAGGCCTGTCTGCAGATGACTGTATATATATGAGGGAATTATATATACTCAATTTGTTAAAAATTAGTTTTGACATCTTATAGATTAGTCAACTGGTTTCACAATATATTTTTAGCGACTTCATCGGTATTGTCAATGTGACGGAACTAATTCTACAATCTTTTTAATGTTTGCTTCTAATCGGTCTAAAATTTCCATTAAAATAAATACGAAATTAACTGCAACAATATATATGCGGATAAAACAGAGGTGCATAATAATTGCAATAACGATATTAATTATTAGAAAAACAGTAATAAAAATAGTGGTGGAAGCAACTGCAACAATGGGTTCCAAACATGGTTGATCCTCTGGGGTTTCGCAGTACAAACAGATCGATATTTTAACGCAAAAATCTTGATACCATCTCAATAAATATTAAAAAAAACAGTACGAGAAAACAAAAGAAGAAAAATAATATTAACAAAACTATAATAAAAATAATGAGAATTATAATTAGAGAAAGATAACAGCAAACAATGTCGAAATGAGATGATAAAAAGAATGAATGTAGCAGAGAGAGTAAGAAAGAGTAGAATTAGGAGGAATGGAAAAGAGGAAGCTGTTGAAGAACTGGGTAGAAGTAGTTGAGCTAAGTAAGGAGAAAAAACAGAAAAGGAGAGGGGAAGGATGAGGGAAAGTAGAGAATGGAGGGGAAAAAAGTAAAAAGTAAATATTCAGTATCAAAATAATTTTTTTTAAATCTCTAGAGGCTTATGTAGAACAACCGAATTGTCCGTCAGTGCTGTGAATGGCAGGCTCACAAAGAAAGGCGTTCAATGGAAACATATAAGAAGGAAACAAAAGATAGGCGAGTATATGTTGGTGTAATGTAAAACTGTCTTCTATTCTAGGAAAAAATAAAAAGGAGTCACGGTGGAGTATTGGAATGCAGCTCGGATTGAGGAATCGGAGAGTCGAGTTCGAATTACAGCCGAATTCATTAGTATGAAAGGTATGGATCTATCTATCTTTCCCTCAGCTATGGGTAAATAAGACAGACTGGGTTCTCTAGCCTTGGTTAGCAATCAGTCTATAACAGTGCGACTTGGTAATTTACTGCTTCTGGAACCAAAACAGCCGTAAGAAAGAAGTCGGCTCAACTTATCCAGAGTGAATACCGTCACTAGTACAAATAAGAATTCATAAAAATAAATAATGGGTTTACACACACACGCGCGCACATACACGCGCACACATACACATACATGATCATGTATGCAGGTTTCATTAAAAATGACAACCAAGGTGTGATGGTTAAGTTTCTTGTGTAAATTTTCATGTGATTTAATGATTTCTTTCTTTTGAGGACATAAATTATATAAAAATTGGCCAAATATTTTGTTTATCCGAGCGCTTTCGGCTATACTTTTAGCCATTTTCGAGGATGAATGTTTTTTTACGTGTATGTGGTGTTATGTATAATGTGGAGTAAAGGTATGTGTTACGTACCGAACATGATAAGCATGTTGTTAGCGTGTTCGTAGTTGATATTACTGAATATTGATTTTTTCGTTTTTATTAATAAGGCCTCCATCATTTTTTAAAAATCTTTTTTGCATGTGGATGATGCAATGATATTTGTGTTGTCAGCAAGTATGTTCCCAATAGGGTTTAGTAGGTCTCCGTGTGTGTTTAAAATCCAAAATCCAAACCAAACATCACGAAACTGGACAGGCAAGCAATCAAAACATTACAAAATGGCAACAACATCATACTGTCAACTGACAAAGACAATGCGACTGTAGTCATGGACAAAACAAAATATACAGAAAAACTGGAAGAAATCATTAACAATTGTAGCTATAGCAAAGTAAAGAAAAATCCAATGTTGAAAATATGACCACTGTAGCAGATTCCTAATCAATAACAAAGACCACTTCCCACTTAAGTTATACAAGAAGTTGTCTCACTCAATACAGCAGGCTAGCTCACATATATGTTCTCCCCACAAATTCACAAAGACGGTATTCCGCTCAGGACAATTATTAGCTGCCCGAAATTTGTGACTGTACTGTTGCTTTTGTTAGTGTATTTTCGAGAGTCTCAGTCATTTAAAAAAAAACGTTTTCGTTTATATATTTTTAAGAGGGATGCACGTTGTTGTGTAGTGGATATCGACTCGGAACGACAAATTGGGAAGCCGAGTTCGAATTCCAATTGAATTCATTGCATTCACTTACGCGCAAATACCTTTGGGAAAGATATTGATCCGTCTTTTCCCTCCAGTTATTGGTTAAATAATAGGACAGATTGGTTTCTTTAGCCTTGGCGGCAAACAGTCTACTGCAGAAAGCAATGCAACCTACTGCGGGATAATCTTCTGCCTAGTCAGTCATGTATCTTTCGAGACATGATCGCCCAAGCGTGCATCACGTATGGCACTTAACTGACTGACTGATTTTTAAGTGTAAGACGCAGACTTTTACTACGTTACTTAAAAATCGAAAACTGCAAACGAATAAGAATAATTGAAAACAAATAAAATAAAGTATATAAACAAAAGTAAGTAAAATAAAATAATCCAAACAATTAAATAGTTAAAATAAACTAATAAGAAACGAATTAACAAACCACGCCTATCAAAATAACCGTTAGAATAATACAATAGACTACCCACAATGCATCATTCACCTGTATATATAAATAGTCGAGGCAAAGCACAACGCACATAGTCTGGCGTTTGTGTTTAGGATAAAACAGACTGTCGCCTCTAGGTGTTGACTTCAATATCTACTTTTATATATACATACTTTATTTCTATCTCTGTTTCTGTCTCTATCTATCTATCTATCTATCTATCTGTCTATCTATCTATCTATCTATCTATCTATCTATCTATCTATCTCATATGAAAAACTATATATTATTAAATTTCTTAAGAATAAAAATCTATTAAATAAACGTAATGAAATAAATGTCATATGTAAACATTGCAAACTGTTTCACCTTAGAAAAAGATTTAAAAGATTTTTCACAAAAAATACATATAATTAATAACTTACATATATGTAATAATTTGTTTTATATTACGAAAGAAATAGATATTAAAATAATTAAATTAATATTTAAATTTTCAATAATTAAATAGATATGAAAATTTTGTATTATCATATTAGGAATTGTATTAAAATATATCAATAATATAATAGATTTTATAAAAATAATAAAATGAATTTTAAAATTCAAGTAAATAGATATTTAAAATAAATAGATATTTAGAAACGTTTACAAATTAAGAGTTTACAGGAAAAATTTGAATAAAATGCATTCTGAATCAAAATAAAACTAGTATAATTACACTCAAAGGTTTCTTTAAGTCACATAAAAATTATAAAATGTTTTCTTTCTTTCTTTTTTGTTTTAGAAAATGATGAGATGCAAAGAAAACTAAGGAAATATATTTTGTAACAGTAATTGATACATGACCGAAAATGCAGTCTCGACAGGGGTTTTGAATCAGCTGACACTTTTGCCGTTAAGATTGAAAGAAGAAATCATGTATTCGCAAAAAGTATATTCTTTTTTTTTCAAATTTAATTCGATTTCTATTCTGATTAGTTAAATTAAACAAACACATAAATTTTTCTGTCTTCCCACATGCATAAATAACAAACGTATTGTTTCTTATATTCAAATGAAAATCATTTTAACAACAATGAGCTAACATTGTTTGATAATGAGGTAAAAATCTTAAGTGTCGCAATGTAAATTATATTTATTTTAAATAGAAAAACAAATTTAATTATATCATGCTCTACGATATTTGTCGTATTGAGCACTTTTATAAACAATTTATCTCTCTCTCTCACTATATATATATATATATATATATATATATATATATATATATATATATATACCGCTGGCTGCTCGTTTCCAAGTACGTCCGTCCGTTAGCATGATTCATTTCTGTTGTAGATACCCACTCAGGCAGATTTGTGTTTCTTCAACACCGAAAGGCAAATCCATGCCTTATACTGAAACTATGTTGAGCAGAGCTTAGAATTTCTAGGAGTAAGCGCATAATATGACGTCATGAGAAGCTTAAAAAAGGCAACACGTTCAATCCCTCGGTCACAATGACTTCTGACTTTTGGCTGGCACCAGCAGTGACATTTTTTAGACAATTTCCTACATAGATTCATCCACAAGGCTTAGATCAACATGTGGATTATTTTTAGGCGCTTGTCAATTGTACAAAAACAAAAAGGGCTGATAAAATCTTTCCAGACAGACGGAAAAAAAGAATATATATATATATATATATATATATATGTGTGTGTGTGTGTGTGTGTGTGTGTGTGTGTGTGTATGAGTGTATGTGCGTTTATATGTGTGTGTGTTTGAGTCAGTGTATATGCGTACGCACACGCGCAAATGTATGTATGTTAATCTAGCAGACTATCTATAGGTAAAAGTGATGTTCACGCCCACTAAATGCTGTTCCCTACAAAATAGATGACGATACGGTTTAGGAATACTAGACTAGATTTTGTTGACACTTCCCAATACCTTGAAAGTATTATCTGAAAAGATGTTACCCTGGATGCTGGGATTTTCGACGCATTCAGAAAACAAGAGTTGCATTTGGTAAATTAGAAAGTAGTTTGGTGAATTGAAGGCATTACCATCAAGAGAAAAGTCAGTGTCTATACGATGGCTGTACTCTTCTGAAACATGGACAACATCGTGGAGACATAAAATGAATTGAGTAATTCGACTTAAAATGCCTGGGGCGCACACTTAACATCAGTTGCGCGTCTTTGATCCCAAATACTGTTGTCTATTGGAGGAACCAGTTTAGTTACCGGTAAGCAGACTGTCCAACTTGTAGTACCGACTTACATATTAATGGTAGCATTGATCTAGTCACCTGACAAATAGAAATCTTTGATTGCAGACACTGTTACCCACCAAAAATCTAAATTGGACATTATTGAAACAATAATAATCTTCAACGAGATGTAATGGGCAAGACATGGTGCTAATAATGGGCAAGACATGGTGCTAATAATGGGCAAGACATGGTGCTAATAATGGGAGAGAGCGAGCATCTTTTCTACTTGAAGATCAAGATAAGAAAGCGTTCGCAACACAAACCTAGAAAGAGGTTTAAAGATAATATGAAGGATAATCTGATGTCCAGCATTGAGAATATGTGAGCTTATTTCATATAGAGTAGATATACTTTATAAGAGAGGGATGTAAAGTATTTGAGGATGAATATCTCAGAGATGCGGAGAACAAGTGTGATCTACGAAGAGCTACGCGCTTTGGTTTGCCAACTAATATGCGTCCTTAGAAATTTCGTTTGAGTTCATGTTGTTGTCAAGCGTAGATTATGTTAACCACCTGAAAGAAGAAAACCATCTTTGCCAGCTAGACTCATCGTTCTGCCAACAATACGCGTGTCGTTTGCAACAGGGTGTACAAATCATCATCTGGACTAAAAAGGTACATCGTGATGTACAGGAAAGTGTAAAAGATTCATCTTAAGGCCCTAATCCTAGCAATATATTTTGAAAAAGAAATATTACTAACAATGCATGTTTAAAATATTAGCAGCATACATTTGACTCTCGACAAAGTCCTCTTAAAATATGTCAATGAAACCTGATCTGCAAACTGATTTCTTATGAAGAATCAATTCATACAAACTTATCCTAAAAATCTCTTGTCGGCATTAAATGACCCATTGAGGTTAATATGCCGTAAAAATAATATAATCAAACCCTGATCTATAAATTAGTTTCTTACGAAGAATAAATATTCTATACACATAAACTTATCCTAAAATTCTTGATATACCTTAAGACAAAATAAACAAAAACAAACCAAACCATTTCTGAGTTCTTGCAGAACTCAACATGACACCACAGACATTGGTAAATATTAAATGGTATTTCTATTTGCATCAATTATAGAGAAAAATGTTTCTGTTATTGCATTAAAACGTCCTGCGGATGTTGATTAAAATATTAATGTAATAATTATTTAAAGAGGCGCTTAACGTTGTCGCATCTGGGTAATAAAATGCAAGATCTTAGCAGGACTAAAACGTGACATACACGAGGCTAGTATATGAAAATAAATCAAGTAATAGCATTACTAAAAGTCCAAGCTAAGCCCTCATAATTTAACAAAATGCGGTTTATAAAAAATATAACGAGTGGATAGTATTTATAAATGTAAAAAAGCAGGCATACTGAACAAGTAGAAACGCAATGTGTTGCTTTCTTTTTAGTGTTAAATGAGTAAACTTTTGTTTAAAAGTCACAAATTTTTTTGCAAATAAATTGTCATTCTTAAGTACAGTAACTTTAGTACTGTAGTTACCGCGTCACCAAATTGTTGTGGTCCGTAGTGGCCAGAAATAAAGACATAAAATCAGAATAGTGTTAAACAAATATATTACAAAGACAGTAGTACAAATATATATCAATGAACGATTATTATCGCTGCCGTAATAGTTATGCTGGAATATATTTCTCTCTCTCTCTCTCTCTCTCTCTGCCTCAGGATTTATTGTATAAAATACAATTTTGGCACAAGGCCAGTGTTTGGGCGGCATAAAACTGAGATTGGTCATCTGTAACTAGCTTATACCTAGCTAATCGGAATAACGACCGAATCACTCTACAATTTTTCATTCAACATAAGAACGCATCCATCGTCAAGCAATCAACCATACACCAAAATACCTCATATTTTCAGGGAAGCTACAAAAGAAGCCCCACATTAATTTAAAAAAAAACTCTTCATATGCGTACAAAATATATATACATCTATGCATGATACTCAATGAAAGAGTAAGAGACATGAAACCAAAATACAAACAAAAATAACAATATAATATACAAAAATAAATAAACTGATGTTAGTTGAACCTGTGAAACCCACAAAAATAAAGAGGCCGCTGTATTCTGTCTTAATGACAAAATCAAGTAGCTCTCTTACTAAGAGTGATGGTGCGGTGAAAAAATTAAATACGGCTAGAAAAATTCAGACCCAGTCGAGATGAAACAACTGAAGGGAAGAGACGGATTAATACCTTTCCCAAGGGTATTTGTGCAGAAGTGGATGCAAGGAATTCAACTGTAATTCGATGGGCAAGTCACCGTAACAAGTATGGTATGGTATTATTTTATTTTATCTATCGCGAGGCCTGCCACTTGGTGTTGTACCCAGAACGATGTGGTATCTAGAAGACATTTCAGAGGTGAAAAATCACATAGCATGACGACAGCTTAATTTCACTCAACCACTTAGCACACACTCACTCACTACAGTTAATCCCTAAGATATTCTTTTGTTTCCATTTTTTTTGTACACACGTAAATATATTTTATTTCCTCTTCTTTTACAAACACCGTTGTTCTTTATATAAATATATACGAAAAGGCATAGCTATTTTTGGAACTCTTTAACTTTGAAAGTAATTATTCGACGTTCCCATCCGCATGAAATGTTAGCCGTATTCATTACAATACTTGACGTCTTTCGCTACAATAGCATAAAAAAAGTGTAGACATGCTGAAAAACGCTGTCAAACAGAAAAAGAGTTAAAAGGATTATGTTAATCTTCTCAGTCGTCTCTGAAAGCAAAATAATTTTCTTTTTTCTATTGTGATTTTTCCAATCTGTAACATTTTCAAAAAGTGATAACTTCCATGAAAGCTTTTCTAAAAACGTTTTCAGATTTTTTAAAAATATTCTTACTCAGTTTATGTTTTATTGGCATCTTCTCAGCAAGAACCTTAACTATTTGCATATATTACAGAATATCCACCACTAATCAATGTAGTAAAATATCGATTTTTCGAATGAGGCGGGTGGATAGTATTTTGTTCGGATAAACGATTCGGTCGTTAAAAAGGAAGACATACTCTACTGAAGGAATAAAAAACAGCAGTTTGAACGCGTTTGCTTTTATTTAATTGCTAAAACGATTAAAAACAATATATTGATGAAGAATTCGTTATATTTTATTTTAAAAATAAATTCGCATTATTTTTAGATGAAATAACGACAATATAGATCGGAAAATTCAAAGAATAATGTCGTCATTTTTTAAAAAGCATATTTACATACGTGCACAGAAAGTTCATCAAGTTCCTTGAAAACGTTAAGTTCATGCGAAATAAGTGCATTGATGTGGTGATCGTTCTTGGTTTTGTAACGGTTTCTGAAGGTTTTCGGTGTCAGTATACATGCTATTGGGACGAGTCAAAATCATTTTATGGATAGGTGCGTACACCGCAACAACAACCCTACTTATCTAAACTTATTTATAAATGGAACTTTGTCTGTGTGTGTGTGTGTGTGTGTGTGTGTGTGTGTGTGTGTGTATCCGTTACCTATAGACTCCGAAACGGTTGAACCGATTTTCTTGAAAATGTACACAGTTGTACCATAAACGTCTGCGAGTGTTCTTAGCTAGATTTTGTGTATTCAGATGTTTCAAGATTGCAGTTCTTACAATAGTGCAGAAAATTAATAATATATATATATATATATATATATATATATATATATATATATATATATAAGAGGCAAGATGTTTGTGCGTTTGTTTATCTGCCTCTATGTCTGTATTTTTTTCAGCCCTTTTATTTTAGTTTTTGCTTCGGGTTTGACTCTAAGTAGATATAATTGTAGATCTTAGTCTCAGCCATGTTACCATTTACTCAGAGGACGTATTTAGCCTTCAAAATTCAGTTTACGACGAAAACAACTTATTTGATATCGATACCAGAAAATAAAAATTTGACTTACATCCATTCATTTTTCTTTCAGTCTACGGTTTTGCTTTAAATGGAAACATCTATTGCTTTTTAGTCTTTCGTGCCAACGTCCAAAGAGTCTAAACTCCAGGACCATGGATTAGTTTTAAAGCTTTCATTACACCCGAGCAAAGCCGGGATATACTGCTAGTTTTAGATACGAACAATCTTTAGTCGTTTTTCTGACATGAGTCCTCTTCCAACATTTCAGTCGTTGACGTTTTCGCTTAACCTGGTGTTGTATTGTAATATTAGCTTTAAGAATAGGTATTCAAAGGCATCGTAAACTATGTCTATCAAGGAATTAAACTATACTTATTGCTTATTCTGTGCATATATAGACACTAGCAGTATAGTCCGGCGTTGCTCGAGTGTAATGAAAGCTTTAAAACTAATCCATGATCCTGGAGTTCAGACTCAGCCTAAAGAATATTTGTGTGATGTTTGGTGAGAATCGGATAAAAATTGTGGATTTGTATAAAGGACATACAGACAGATAAATAGACACACACACAAACATCTTGCCTTTTATATATATATATTATCGATTTTCTGCACTATTGTAAGAACTGCAACCTTGAAACTTCTGAATATCGTTTCTTATGTCTTTGTCTATGAGTGTATCAAATTTGATTAAAATCGGACCACTCCTTCTATAACCCGATTTTTTCGATTATCGATTTTCGATATTTATCGCGGGTACCTCGACACAAAACCTAGCTAAGAACACTCGCAGACGCTTATAGTACAACTGTAAAATTTCAAGAAAATCGGTTCAGCTGTTTCGGAGTCTATAGATAACGGATACACACACACACACACACACAGACAAAGTTCCATTTATAAATAAGTTTAGATTTAGATATTCTTTGTTGAAATCATCCTACGTCGATCGAATAATTTCTCAAATCTGCCAATATTTTTCCGGCCTTAAAGCTTTTAAAGGAAACTTTATCGCCGATCTTAAATGATCTGGTAGTTTCAGATATGAACTCTTCTTTTTATTCCCTGGCATTAATTTGTCGAAAATGGATCTAACTTTCTTAGCAAACATGAGCTTTGCAGTTGACAATTTCCTGGTGACGTTTGTATCTGACGTCGTTCGACATCCGCTCAAAAATTCTTGTCATGCTGTTTCTTCAGCTTCCAAGCCTTTAGCTTTTGTTAATGTCCTTTTGAAGGTGTCAACAAAACGCACAGCTTGACCATTCAATCCCGGATGATAAATCGGCGTTGTCAAATGTTCACCCGCGTAGTTTTTGCTGAAATTTTAAAACTCACTTGAAGTAAATTAAGTTCCATTATCGGATACCACACTAAAGTACTCCAAACTTTTCAAAAAGATCTTGTACGAATTTAATGGTTATTGCTGTAGTAGATCATTTGCACTTTAATATTTCAGGCTATTCTGTGAAAATGATGACTCGTTTAATGCTTCAGCAGATGTCCAGGATTTATCAGTGTTCGGAAATGCCTGGTAATTTATAACTGGTGATTTTGCTGTTGAATTACAAGCACTATATTTTATAACTGTATTTTGAATACCTTTGTCCAACTTTGGCCAATAAACATAGCTTCTAATTAGAGACTTCATCCTCACTATTCCTGAATGTTATGCTTGGTACTGTTTTGAAATCAATTTTTGTGGTGGTAATGGAATTACCAGTCTTTCCGCGTGCAAAAGTACTCCATCACAAATAGAAAATGCTGTATTACTGTTACCACATCTGATTTTGGTTTTAATCCATTTCGATTTAATCTCATATATAGCGTATCTGAATAAACATATCCTTTTTAGAATGGTTTTAATATCGTCTATTGCGACTTTAAAAGTGTTACACACCAGAATCTTAATTTCGCTTTCGGATTTCAGTAATCAATCACAGTATCTTTAAAATCTTTTTTACATTTCGACAATCTGAACACGCCATCTCTTTATCCCAATTTTTCGACCGTAGAAATTCTATCTTGAAATCATAATTCATTAAAATTGTAGCCCAAGGCTGTAGTTTGTTGGCAGTATGCGTGTGAATCACTTTCCTACAATCAATTTTACTTAATAATAGACGAGGATTGGTTTGCTGTATGAATTTTCGTTCTAATATCATCCTGTGAAATTTCGTTATTGCAGAAATTATAGCACCCGCTTTCTTTTCAGCTTAACTGTAGCATTTTTCATTATGAATTTGAAATTTATTGACTTCCCCGTTGGAATTTGGAATATATCGAATTCCGCATTGCCCTGTAAATATACACGAAATCCAGAAAATTCTTTTCTGTGAACTTTGAATGGTTGTCGCCAGCTATTTATACTAGTGAATTCAAATCTTCATCACCACTGTCATGATTTCATTCCATCGAATGAAAATAGATAATGCCGCTTGGAGAAGATATAATTTTCCTGAATTCTGTAGTAAATATATAAGATTCGCTGCCGTCAAGCTCTGTATTTTCTCGAGCCTCTCCACAAGGGCGGAATGTGGTAAAAGAACATTCCGGGTGTGTACGATTGCGCAGAAATTTCCCCGTAAATCCAGCACACACGGCGTTGAGTTCTTGTCTTTTTACCCGAGATAACACTCTGCATTTTGCATTTCATCCATTTCATTGGACTGGGTTTGTTGACGTTGACTACATATGCGCATGAATGAGAGTATCTAGTTATTTCAAAATTTTGCATTAGCTGATCACTGTAACTAAACTGGCCTCAGTTTTAACATAAAAAAGTTACTGAAAAAGAGAAAATAATTAACTCAAGCGGCAATGGCTAGAAACTATTTTAATTACTAGTTCAGCCAAAATCAATTTGCACCTGAGTTTTTACAACGTTTCACTAGATACTTTCTGGCAGATTATCTGTTATAACAACGTTGGGTATTTAAAAACAAAGATAATGGAAAGAAAAAGAAAAGAATACAGATAAATTTGGCTGGATTGCAAAACAAAAAACATATTATTTTCAAAAAATTGTTTTAAATTTTTTTAAATTACTAGCGTCTCTTGTTCATGCACATTTATAGTCATAAGGTCAACAAACCCAGTCTGATGAAGTCCTAACGGTTGAAACACGTTACAAGTAAACTTTCTCAATAATGTTCTTGCTATAAAAAATACATATCACTATCTTTTATATATATATATATATATATATATATATATACACACACACACAATGATTGGGTTGGTAAAGATGGAATGAAATTCTGATATCCAAATCCATCTATTCTTAAAAGAGTGCTTAATACAGAGTAGAGAAAATAATATTTATTTAAAATTTATGACATAAGTATCATGATTCAGCACTATCCTTTAACAAGACACAAGAAGTATTGAAAGAAAATAGCTATTGTGTAGTGATGTTTTAACATAGTTATGGCATAAATTATATCTCTCTCTCTCTCTCTCTCTATATATATATATATATATATATATATATATATATATATATACTGCTTTAAAAAATAGTGGATATAAAATTCCAAATATTAAATATGTAAAAAGGAAGATCCATCCCAGAAGAAAAAGTAGGAACAGAAATATTATTTGGTATACACTTACTTTCAACCAAATCATTATCAGTAAATTAGAAAAAATTCTTCACTTTGATTAAGAAAAACTTTCCGAATAATAATTCATTAGGTAAGATTTTCAATAAAAATTCTTAAGTTAAATTATAGTTGATGAATAATCTTGAAAAACTTATAAAAAATCATAATAATAATATTTTAAATAAAAATTTAAACCTAATTGAAAATAAGAGTAATCCAATAACTGAAATTAACAATTTGGACAATAATAAATGTAATTGTAGAAACCCTATAGAGTGTCTTTTAAAAAATAGGCGCCTCACAGAATTCATTGTCTATCAATGAACTATTTCTTCTGCGGAACATCCTAGTAATGTAAGGATTTATGTGGGTAGTACTAAGAACTCTCTGAAAAAAGATTTTATCAACATACATCTTCATTTAATAATGCATACAGAAATAGAAATATTATTGGTTTTTAAAAGAAACAAATAAAACATCCACATTAAAATGGGAAATTTAAAAAAGCTAAAATATCTAAGTCTTTAAACGACACATGCCACTTCTGTTTATCCGAAAAACAATATATTATTAAATTTCTTAAGAATAAAAATCTATTAAATAAACGTAATAAAATAAATATCATATGCAAACATTGCAAAATGTTCACCTTAGAATAGGGTTTAAAAAATTCTTCTTAAAAAATAAAAATAAAAATAAAAAATAAAAATAAAAATGTTTATTAACTTACATATATCTAATAATTTGTTTTATATTAAAAAAGAATAATAATTAAATAGATATTAAAATAATTAAATTGACATTTTATTTTTTAATGATTAAATCGATATCTAAAAATATTGCAATATGATATTAAGAATTGTATTAGAATAATATAATAGATTTTACAAAAATAATAAAAAGGATTTTAAAATTTTAATAAATAAATTAGATATCAAAATATTTTTTATAAATTAAGAGTTTTAGGAAAAATTAGAATAAAATATATTCTGAAGAGAAATAAAAATATTCTAATTACACGCAAAGGTCCTTTTAAGTTAGATCAAAAATATAAAATGTTTTCTTTCTTTTCTTTTTTATTTTTTGTTTTAGAAAATGATGAGATAGAGAGAAAACTAAGAGAAAAAATTTGCAACAATAATAGGTACATCAACGGAAATAAGGTCTAGACAGGGCATTTGATCACCTAATACTTTTGCCGTTAAGATTGAAAGAAGAAATTCCCACAAAATATCATTGTTTTCCAAATTTACAGTGGGTCTCTATTCTGATTAGTTAAATTTAACGCACACCAAAATGTTTCTATCTTTCCACATCCATAAATAACAAGTGTATTGTTGCTTATATTCAAATGAAAATCATTTTCACAACAACAACACTCTAACATTATCTGATGATAACGCAGGAATTTCCGTGTTGCAATGTAAACTATATTAATTTTAAATAATAAGAAACAAATTTAATTATATATATACAGTGACACGCATAAGTATTGGATACATGTTATTTTCTGTTATAACTCCGGTTTATGTTCGCCATTGTGCCTGATATTTAGTAAGGAATATCTCGTAAAGTTGTTTTAGTTGGATGTGGAAGAACAATTAAAAGCTCATGGTTGAATCCATTTGTCTTTATCAAACTTCAAAATTACCCTATGCAAATGTATTGAATACATGACACTTTTTTCAGAGTTCCAATCGAAACTTTGTATTTTAAAAGACTTTATATATTCAAATTTTCGATAGTATTGGAACGTTATCTCTGACCAATCAGAGAAGCACACAATTGCTTACAAGATAGTGTTATAATCATCTGACTCTTCGATGTGCATTCTGCAATTCAAGGATTAAACATGGCAAAACTAAAGAATTATCGAGAGATATGTGAGATAGAATCATTGAACATCACAAAGGAGGACAAGTTATCGAAGAATTAGCAAAGAAATGAATCTAGCACTAAGTACAGTAGAAAAAAATCATCAGAAAGTATATGAAGTATGACGACGGTACAGCAAACCTTCCAAGAAATGGAAGACCGAGAAAAATAAATGAGAGGACTTAAAGGTGGATCAGCAGAAATGTGCAAAAAACACCCTTCATTACTCGTTCTGAAATTAAAACTGATCTTGAGGGTGCTGGAATTAATGTAAGTAAGGATACCATTAGCAGAGGTCTATATCGTACAGGCTTTCATTCAAGGTCACCAAGAAATGTCCCTTTACTGAAAACCAAACATGTCAAAGACCAATTAAATTTTGTCAAAACTTATGAAATGAAAGGTATGCAGTTTTGGGAAAAGGTAATCTGGTCGGATGAAACAAAAGTTGAACTATTCGGAAGGAACACAGCGACAAGTGTGTGGTGAAAAAATGGCACTGCCTTCAACAAGCACAATATCATGCCCACAGTTAAGCTTGGGGTGGTTCCATTATGATATGGGGATGCTTTTCATCCAAGGACACTGATGAGTTACAAGTTATCCATGGTAGAATGAATGGTAGCATGTACAAGGAGATTCTAGAGAAGAACCTTCAGAAATCCGCAACTTCTTTAGGACATGGTCGGAATTTCGTGCTTCAACACGACAATGATCCCAAATACTGCAAAACTTACAAAGGAATGGTTTGAAAATAATAATATTAAGACTCTCATTTGGCCAAGTCAGTCTCCTGACTTGAATCCAATTGAGAATTTGTGGAATACTTTGAAGGTTAAAGTTCATAAGCTTAACCCACAAAATATCAAGCAGTTAGAGAAATTATGCAAAGAAGAATGGGGTAAAATGACAGTGGATCAGTGTGGAAAACTTGTGGCCAACTATAGAAAACGACTGAAAGCAATGAAACAAAACAGAGGCTACAAAACAAAATATTAAATTGATGTATCCAATACTTTTGCATAGGGTAATGTTGAACTTTGATAAAAAATGGATTCAACCATGAGTTTTTAAGTTTTCTTCCACATGCAACTAACACAACTTTAAGAGATATTACTTACCAAATATCAGGCAAAATAACGAACATAAACTAGAGTTATAACAGAAAATAACATGTATCCAATACTTATGCGTGTCACTGTATATGCTGTTTGATTAACTGAATTGGCATTTAATCCATTTGATGGCAATAAGCGTCGATATTGATTCTCTTGTTTGATTTCAGAAATCAGTAACGTATAAAATCAGTGGCGGATCACTAGACAATCAGAATAATCTTCATTTGATGCAATTCAATTTTGGAAATTTTTAGTTTTTGCCTCATTAGGAAGCCGTCATTATTATTGAGCCGATCGTTAACGATTATCATAGACTCTCCATTTCTTCTCAAATTTCATCAAGAAATGGATTATTCAAATTTCGCAAATGCGGTATCGAACACACTTCAAAACACGGATGAACGTCCTGTACCACTTTGATCTTAAAGACTCGTATCCCCACTGTGGTTCTTTTGGAACTTGTACCATACTGTCTGATATCAAGTGGATCCTTCTCTCTATGCTTTCTCTCAGCAGTTTGAGAAGTTTGAACACATAGAAGAATTAAACTCACGTATTCGTTTTTTCATGTTCAAGATAAGTGGTATATCATATTTTAAGTTCTATTACGAAAGAAATAGATATAAAATTAACAAAGAGAACGCTTTGATCATGAGGAATGAGTAAAATATTTTGGTGCAATTATTATAATGATATTTTGGTGCAATTATTATAATGATATTTTAGAACCCAATTTAAACAGAAACATCAGTTTTTATATTATTGTCCAAACAGCTTAAAATAAACAAAGATAATATCCCCTAACGACAAAAGTACACAGATTGAACTCACCATTACGAATCTTTAAACCCAAAACTATCATTCTCGTTGTAACAGCAAAAATTAAAAGCTTCAACATGCCAATTTTGTTTCTGAATTCGTTCTCCTGAAACTTCAGATATACCAACTCTGGTCTGAAAAGTTTGTGTTTAACATGTTTGAACAAGTCTATTTGCATATCTTTGGAAAGTAATTTCTGTAATCTTAAATTTGTAGCTGCAATATGTATAAATGAATTTGTCTGGCGACGTCAGGTGGCGTCATCTTTCTTATGCCATTTCTAGCGGCATCTCTGTTGTGAAAATTGTGAGTTACTTGAATAGACAATGCACATAAATAAATTTAGAAAAAAATGATCCAAAACCAAAAACGTAGCGGATCAGAGGATAAACGAGGAAAATACGATAATCGAAAAAAGAGATTTAGAATTTTAGTTGTAAAATCATTTTCCTAATAGTAAAGGCGTACAAATATGTCGCTGTTTTTGTAATAGCAACATTTATTAAATCCTATTATTAAATAAAAAATTGAAAAATAAATTCAAATATGGTATTATATCAGCTTTTCTGCCATTGTGCTTCCAACACTCGCAAAGGCGGTGTTGAATAAAGCTGTATAAAACGAAAGACAACATATAATTTATAAATAATTACTCCTAAGAAATAATTTAAGGATCGTTAATACAAATAGAATTAATATGAATTAATTGTCGAAGTTTTGAATCAGTTGCATTTCAACCTTTTCCATTTTTTTTATCTGAAGAGATTAGGGATTGAAAAATAAGCCCTAGGTTGTCTAACAGCGTCAGGCAGTCAGTTAAGTGCCATAAGTGAGACATCTTTGAGCGATCATGTCTCGAAAGAGACATGACTGACTGGGCAGAAGATTATCCGGCACTGGGTTACCATTGCTTTCTGCGGTAGACTGGTTACCAGTCAAGGCTATAGATCTGTCCTATGTTTTAACCCATAACTGGAGGGAAGAGACGGATTAATACCTTTCCCAAGCGTAAGTGAATGCAGCGAATTCAACTGGAATTCGAACTCGGCTCCTCGAGTTGTCGTTCCGAGTCAATATTCACTGCACCACAACGTACATTCGTTTCTAGCAGGCGTAGAAACAACAATTAGGGAGAAATTTAGCAGCTGAAGCCAGATATGTAACTTGTTATAAAACGAGATTTGAGAAACAGAACAAAGCAATTATCTTTGTGAGATCATTCACCAAATGTAGATTTAAAAAAACACTATTATCAGTAATTTATTATGGAAATCTACGAATACATTTAAACTACAAACAATTAAGCAATTTGAATTTTTAAATGAAGTACTGACATAATGAAACCAAAATAAACAGTTAAATAAGCAGAGAATGAGATATATAGATATTATAGATAGATAGATAGATAGATAGATAGATAGATAGATAGATAGATAGATATAAACAAATTGCTATCGATAGATAAAATAGATAGACTAATATGAGCAGTCAGACTGCGATAGATATGCATGAATACTGCGATAGATAGATAGATAGATAGATAGATAGATAGATAGATAGATAGATAGATAGATATGAACAGAATACGAGTAGTACATACATACATACATACATACATACATACATAAAGAAATCACAGTTCTATCTAATTTGGAATGTATTGGAAATTAATTGGAAACCCGATTCAATCTTTCATAGAAGGGTTTCTTTCTTTTATGAACATACGACCAAACAACGCTGAAACACCGATTAAGTTAATGTCGAGCCTAGTAAATGGCGGATCTAACACAGGTACTGTAATGGAAAAAAGAATGCAAATTGACATGGTCGGGCATGGTGCGAACAATTTCATCCCGTGAAATACTTACTTGCTAAGGAAACCACATAAGCAATCCCTAGTGTTGTTGAGTGGTTTGACTGCATTTGTCCCTAAGTGAAGAATCTTTAACAGAGATCATTTAACGTCCAAGGCACTGTAATTTGATTGGTCGATTGTTTAGCGGAAAATCAACCTCTACAGGTGATTTAATGCCAAAATCTAAATATTTTGCACGCAATCTTATTTTTGGAAAAAAAAAAAATTTTTTAATGATACAAGACTTTCTAATTAATTCATATCTGGAAGGAAGCAGGTTGATTCACAACTTTCTAATTGGTAATTTTGCGCAAGTGAATATAACGAATTTACTGGAATTCGATACCGGCTAATAATCAACAACTCCGTGTTCTTATCCTTTACACCACCCCGTACTTTCAAGCTTACAGTCTCCGCTATTCCCAAACGGCCACCAATCTAATTACTAACCAGGTTCGACGTTGTTTAACTTTAGGAGTCGAACGGGAATCGATGTTTCAACGCGATGTAACGTAAGCCGTGTCTTTTCCAAAAATATTTTCATGAGCTTTGCTCCTTGACACCTCGAGCATATAAAATTAAGCATACAATTATATTGGAATTTAGGTCCCATTGTTTTACTGTTGAAATAGCTCGATGTAACCCTCAGTTCTATTTTGCACTTCTTGCTTTTAGAATTCTTCTGGTGCTTTGCATCCGTAGTACCTACCATCTCCAAAATTTAAAATGAATATTAACCCTCCATAATTTTGCTATTTTACTGTCTTTTTATAGCTAATGTAGCTACTCTCAGTAAATTCTCGCATCTTAGTGGCATTATTGCCTTGCCTGGGGTGAAATAATTAAAAAAAATTCATAGTTTCATGATAAAAGAATGTATTTATATTATGCAATAAATATACATTTTTCAAAATTCACCTTTTGTCAATGTACTGACTTCAATGGTGAAAATCAGTAACGTGATTCTGCCGTAAGACATCCAAAACGTTATAAATCATCGCAATTACTGGTTTGCCTCATTAAAGACTCATTCGTGCATTAAGTATTTCTCTTTTCATTTCTCAGGCATTAAATTCCAAGTGACGAGCTTTGGTTGGATTTCAACACTTAATGAAGTATTCTCTGCATGTTTTCTTTTTCTTTCTGTAATCTCGTTTAAGAGTTTTTTTTTTGGATGGCCCAGGTCGACCGAAACGGGGCGCATTAATATGCTTATGCAAGTTTTGCAAGTGTTCTTTCTTGTTTTAAGAACAAACAAAATTCATGTCAACGTGTACATATATATTAATATCAAAGTCAAAGCAGATTAAAACAGTCGAATGTATTTACTCACATCAGGTCATTTCATTCTCTTTCTTTTTTTTCATCCTGATATATATATATATATATATATATATATATATATATATATATATATATATATATATATATATTAGGGAAAACCTTCAAAATTCAAAGCTTTCAGATGCACATTTCGACATGGGATCTCTAACAGAGATTCCACGTCACGTCAGCGACATTGTTCTGTTCCAAATATTGAATATTAAAAATTTTAATATTAATTAGGATCAGGTTCTTGGAATTTTCCGACAAAACACATGTAGAAAATAATCTAACAGGTTTCACTTTAACAATCTTCTTCAGAGATTTCTTTAAAAGACGAACGACTTTTTCTTACCTGTTCTTTACTTATTCTGTTTATATATTGTAAAATATTGAACAGACAAATCTTGTCGGTTGACTTTAAAAAATAACTTGTCTGAATGTTTTTTCTGCTATTTAATAACTAATCAATTTTTTTTTTACTGTCAATAACAGTTTTTATAGATAAAAATCTGATTTACCGATGTAGTCTTCTAATAGTGAGATTTTGGCTAGTCTATTTTCGGAATTCTTAAAAAGCGGTTCTTTCAAATATATTTTACTAAAGAATTATTCTTATTTTAGATACATAGATTGTTCTCTATTAATATATTCACATGGCATAATTCTACCCGATCTTGTAAACGAACCTAACAACATCAAATATATATATATACATATATATATATATATATATATATATATATATATATATATATATATATATATTATTTGTGAATCTGTGAGAGATAACGCATTAACTAACCTAGATATCATGTGACATAGAACTAATAATGATATTCAGTTGGGAGTTTACATAAGTCTACAAACAAGAACGACCTTATTAATCTATATTTTCACGACTATAACGGAAGAAAATCTGCAATAATTAGAGGATTCTTATTAAGAGCACTAAGAAAACGCATCACACAATATTTATTTGATTAAGTAATATACATAGAAAACTTTTTCAAAAACCACCAATATCCTTCTTTATTCTTCCACCAAGCCAGGCGAAAGACATACAAATTATACAACCAAAAAATGATAATAACAACAACAACAATAACCGCGACAATATACTAGATAAAAAGGCAATATTATACTATCTACTAACTCTTTCGCATCTACTATAAAAAGTTATCCAATCTTTGCAATATCAAAATAATTACAACCACGGGCAAAACTATTATAGATATGATCAGACCTGAAAAACATCCATCACAAAAAGTTTAAGTATGCTGTAAATTCAAGCCTTGCTAAGTGCAGTATATTGCTTCATTAAAATTAGACAATGGATTCTTGGGCTACAGCCGTTTATGTTTGGTGTTGTTTTATAGAATATTTAGCAGCAAATTCAGTATTTGTTTTAAACAAACATTTTTTATGTAAATCTGCGTATATAAACAAACATTTACATATTATATTCAAATTATTAGGCTTGTGAAAAATGATAAACGAGCATAATAAATTATAAAAATATTATCGAATGAATGTATATATATATATATATATATATATATATATATATATATATATATATGCAATTCATTGCAATATATGAAAACTTACTTTTATAAACAAATGTCTCGGATGTTTGACAAGTACTTGATCGGTGAAGTCGCAATGTGGGTGTCTCATTGTAATAAGTAATTTAAATAGCTGTAAGATTGTGTCAAGAGACTTGATATTAAATAAATAAATAGATGCATGCTGGTTTGCCGCCGTTACCTATTTTGAAACAAATACCAAGAAGAAACATGTATGAAAAATGCACTTATTACTTTTGAAAAATTACATGGAAAAATAAAACTAAGTGCATAAGAAGAAGGCATAATACTAGTTTACCAGTCTATATTAATTAATTAATTAAGACTAAAGGGAATAGCTTCTCCTTATTCCAAATTTAGTGTTATTTATACAAACAATATGTGAAGGCTTAAAGCTAATAGTTTCAGTATCATAATAATTTTAATATGCTAATGATTTTTTCGTTTTTCTCTCTTGTTCTGTGTATCATGGTCTGCATTTTTACAAATTCTGAAAATCTTACCATTTATTAATTTTTCATTGCGTTTTATTTAAATAATATTTCATAATGTGAGTAATGGTAATTATTACAGCAACTTGTATTTCTAATATAATTTAGTATATGTATTTAATTACTAAAAGATCGATAATACTATTAACACATCATCTTGTATCGTTGAAAGCTTTTAAAATCAATGCTATAGTCATTACAAGAGAAAATAACTAACATAGATGGAAAATTATTGGGAGTGCTGCTATCAAATTTTATCAAATATAAATATGCGCTGGGAATTTTTCAGATATCGCTCTTCCTGAAAGAAATACTTATTTCCCAGACCAACGTACATGACTATAAACATGCTAAAAAAATAAAATTCATAACATTCTAATATTATTTAAAATATTTAGTATATAAATTAATAACAAACAAAATTAGCATAAAAATTGCATTATTCAAAAAATCAACAACATATTTAAATCTCTTTTGTCTATTAGACATTAAATTACTTCACAAAGCACCGCTCATAATTTGCTTTGATTTTTTAGTTTTCCTGATGTATATTTATCAGTGTTCCTCAAATTAGAAAAAGTTTGGAAACAAAGGATACTTTTTATTTTGCCTATAAATATGTGTTGCTAAATAGAATCCTTAAAAAATGTTAAACTTAAGTACAGGTTTATCCTTTGTTGACTGTTTAACGGTTTCCAGTTCCTTATTGATTGTTTAGAATTTTCCAGTTCCTCGTTGAATATTTACATTTTACAGTTCCTTATTGACTGTTTAACCATTTTCAGTTCTTTGTTGACTGTTTAACCATTTTCAGTTCTTTGTTGACTGTTTAACCATTTCCAGTTCCTTATTGACTGTTTAGCCATTTTCAGTTCCTTATTGACTGTTTAGCCATTTTCAGTTCCTTATTGACTGTTTAACCATTTTCAGTTCTTTGTTGACTGTTTAGCGGTTCCCAGTTAATTCTAAAGTTTTCTGATTATCTTTCACTCCCAGTAACCCCTTACGTCTTTCTGGAAGTATCGCCTTGCTTGGGGAGGAAAGACTTTTAAAATGATATACAAAATAAACAAAAAACAATATGAGATAGATCGCATATGTCGTTATCGCAGATCATGTTTCACACAAAAACTTAAAGGAATTAAAGGTTGTATTACAATTGTTTGCGATCGAGAAAAAGCTTTCGCTGAAATCAGTATTTGAAATCGTAACTATGACCCGAACTTTAAACTTGTATCGTTGAAGACCAACTCGCTAGATGTTTTTCCTGCTTCACTAATTGATATTTGTGCCAGGCGCTTGTTATTGTGCAAGAATGAATATTAGAGTTTGTGGAACTGGTTCTAGACAATATTTTAAATGGTGGTTACGCACCTCCAGGCTTGTATCTAATCGTCTGTAACTTTCGCTTTTGTCTGGACAGAAACATCAAGAATAATCTCTGCAAAAACTCAAGCACATCGGTAGAAAGATAAATCATTTCTAAAAGAAGTCATTTGAAAAGAATATATATATATATATATATATATATATATATATATATATATATATATATATATATACTTTCTGGCTGACACCAAAACGGTAGAGTTTCGATCTCGGCTGGAAGCAAGTGGATGTCTAGCCACATTGAGGAGCTGTGATAGAGAGAAACAGGCTTTTATGTGGATGACAAATATATTATGCTCTCATTACAATTGAGCTCTCTGGAGAGGAAAATTAAAAAAAAAGTTCTCCCGCATATATATAACAGGCTAAAATTTCCTCCTCTCTCATTCCATGCGCCAACCGATAGCTTAGAGAGCAGGCACTCCGATTGATACCAATCGGTCGAGTTTCGATTCCGGCTTGAAGCAAGTGGATGTCTAACCACACTCATGAACTATGATACAGCAAAACAAAACAGGATTGTATATATATATATATATATATAATGAATTATTTTGAACATTATTTTTACCGATACTCGTATTTAAGTAGATATTCTGTTTTTAATTTATCAGTATTTTATATTTATATCTACCGGCCTGATTGTTTCACGATAAATTTTAGTCTGATCAAGAGGCTATTCATGGTCGAGTGGTTAAGACAGTACCAGATCAAATGGTAGCTTCCCCTATGTAAATATGTGTCGCAGGTTCGAATCTTGCTGGATAGCACACATTTTCGTAATAAAAATTTATCGTGAAATAATCAGACCGGTAGATATAAATATAAAATACTGTTTAATTAAAAACAGAATATCTACTTAAATACGAGCATCGGTAAAAATAATGTTCAAAATAATTCATTACAAATTGTCGGTTGCTTATAACCAAGTTTCGTTAAAATTCGTTAATTTCCGTAATATGTTTACATATATATATATATATATATGTGTGTGTGTGTGTGTGTGTGTGTGTGTGTGTGTGTGTGTGTGTGTGTGTGTGTTTAGAAAGAGGCGTAAGACAAGGTTGTGTTTTCTCACTGGATTTGTTCAACCTGTTCAGCGAAGAAATTATAAGAGAAATAAAAGCCTTGCCATGATTCGTTATTGGCGGCCAAAATTTCAACAATATCCGATACGCAGATGATACGGTGTTGATAACAGACTCGGAAAGGAAAATGCAGAACCTTCCACAACGAAAACTGAATGTATGGTCATCAGCAAAAAAGCCAAATATGCCAATTACAAGCCGGAGAAACTAAAATAAAACAAGTAAAAAATTGAAATAATTGGATAGTGTTCTGACAGAGGATGGAAAGTGCGACATGGAGATTCAAAGATGGATTGGCATGGCCAAGAACGCATTTCAGAAGCTAACCAGAGCACCAAGAGACAGGAAAATATTATTGGAAACAAAGATAAGAGTGCTTGATTGCTATGTGATATCTGTCCTTCTGTATGGAAGTGAATGTTGAACGATCTCATCATGGATGAAGGAGATGCCTGAGCCAGCAGAAATGTGGTTTTACAGAAGGATGCTGAGCACGTGATCAACCATCAGGTGTTGGAGAGGATGCAAACGAGAAGAAAATTCACACTTAACATCAGGAATAGTCAGATGAAGTTCCAGAGACACTTAATGAGTAAGGAGGGCCTGGAGAATTTAATACTCATGGGAAGGATAGAAGGAAAATGGGACAAGGGAAAACAGCGATAGGTCTGAGCAACTGGTTGGCGGAACGTGGTTTGGAAGAGATACTAAGAAAAAACATATTGAGCGAGAGAAGAGACAGAGCCAAGTGGAAGTCCATGATCGCCTACGTCCTGAAAAGACAAGGCACATGAAGAAGAAGATATATTTTTCTCTATGTGCTGTGTCCTTTCAGGACATAAGCGATAATGGACATCTACTTGCCCGTATCTCTTTTAACATTTTTCCTCTTGGTATCTCTTCCAAACCCCGCTCCGTTATTCACTTGCTCAAGCCTATTGATTATGTCTAGTGCTGTTTTCGCCTGTGTTTCTATGCCTTCTTTCCTCATTACTTGTTCCAGAAATCTCACCTGATTTTTCCTTATAAGTTTCCTATTTGTTTGCATCTTCTCCAAAACATCGTGGTTGCTCACATGTTCGATCCATGGTGTCCTTAGCACCCTTCTTTGGAACAACATTTCTGTTGCTTCGAATTTCTCCCTCATCTTTGAGAAGATAGTTCAGTATTCGCTGCTATATAGGAGAACAAATATTACACAATAATCTAGAATTCTTTTATTTATTTTGAATGAAATATTCTTGTTTCTTAATATTCTGCTTAGCTTTTAAAATGAGTACTTGATCATGCCAATTCGCTTTCGGATATCAATGTCACACTTTCTATCTTCTGTCAGAACACTTCCCAGGTACCTACATCTGTACCTGTTTGATTTTAGTATCCCCAAACTGTAGTTGGCATTTTGAGGTCTACTTTTGCTGATGACCATGCATTTGGCTTTCTTGACGTTTGTATAGCCCTTTCTTCTCACTTTCCATTGCTACTTTCGGTAGGAATTCCTGTATTTTACTTTTCTTGTCTGCTATCAGCAATGCATGGTTTCAAATTAGAATCCTTACATTTGTCTTGATAAAGTCTATCAGTGGACGAAACGCAACGGATGAGATAAGTTTTCCTTTTCTATCTATTCATACAAACATGCATATATATATGTATGTGTGTGTGTGTGTGTGTGTGTGTGTGTGTGTGTGTGTGTGTGTGTGTGTGTTGATCCAAGTTAAGTAGGTCTTTACCAAGATGATGGACTTATGTATATCCCAAATAGCAGTGGCCCTCTAACATCTAAAATTCAGAAAAAAATAATAAGAGCCTTCCAATTTCTAGGTTTCAAAATCGAGATATCATCTAATCTAA
Source organism: Ascarosepion bandense (assembly GCA_037127315.1). Taxonomy (NCBI): domain Eukaryota; kingdom Metazoa; phylum Mollusca; class Cephalopoda; order Sepiida; family Sepiidae; genus Ascarosepion; species Ascarosepion bandense. Next base: position 1,337,294 of record JBBBDQ010000939.1, read on the forward strand.
ACATTTTTAACTTTTTAGACATCATTTTCAACCTTTCCAACAACGCATTTCAACCATACCTTAAAGAAAATCAATCCCCGATTTATGTTAATGTCAATTCTAGTCACTCTAAATCAATCATTAAACAAATCCCTAACACAGTAAATATTCAAATTAATAGATTATCATCCAACAAAAAATATTTAATAAAACGAATCAGTATACAATGAAGCCCTCAGAAAGAGTAGTTTCAAAAAAGAAATAATATACTAAAAAGTTTTGAAAGAAAACTTTAAAAATTGAAACAAGGGTAAACATAAAAAAAGAAAAATAATATGGTTTAACTCAACATTCTGCCATTTGTCCAATGTAAATATCGGCAAATACTTTCTCAACCTAGTAATCAAACACTTCCACTAAAATACCCCCTAAATAAAATCTTCAACAGAAAAACTCTAAAAGTAAGCTATTCATGCACTAAAAATATCCAAAACATAATTAATTTACACAACAATAAAGTACTTAAAAAATTCCACAACAAACCACAAGAATATAAACCTCCTTACAACTGCATCAACAAAATCAACTGCCCTGTTGAAGGCATGTGTAATTCTGACAAAGCAAATTATAAAGTCACAATTTTTCCGGAAGAAGATCCAAACAAAAAAAGAATATACATAGTGATATCCACAGGAAGTTGGAAACATATTTTATAATCACAAACACCCATTTCGCAACACCTCCTTAAATCACCAAACAGCCCTATCGAAGGACTACTGGAAATTAAAAGACGGGGAACTCATCCCACAAGTTAAATGGAGGTTCATCAAACATGCTCAAACTCCCAACAACTTCAGAGACAGATGTAATCTATTCTTGGAGGAGAAGATAGCTATAATCAAACGTAAAAATCCTAATGAGCTTTTAAATCAAAGAAATAAACTAATTTTTAAATTTATACATAAAAATAGGTATAGGATCAAATAACAAGATCGAAATTAAACTTAAAAATTTGATTCTAGAAAAAATCAAGAATTTCTCGTTAAAGACTTTATACCTCTCCCTTATTTTTTTTTATCATTATTGCTATCATGGATACTTTGCTACTATTGCTTTTATTGTTACTTTTATTTTCACTTTTATTAAGAGTAGTTATATAATAATATTATTTTAATGTAAAAGTGTATATAATTTCTTAAATTAGTTTTTTGAACTATTATTAATTTGTATTCACTTATCGTTGTATGTTGTCTTTAGTATTAAGATTCTTCTTCTTCTTATTATTATTATGTCATTTTTCATCATATTTCGATTTCTGCTATGGTCGCACTAACTACCAAGTCTGCAGGAAAATATAAGGCAGGTCGTAGCGTGTTGTTATGGCTCCATTTCATGTTTTTTCTATCTTCCCTATCATCCCTAGCGTTACATAGACAAAGTTTTCCTTAGTGTGTGGGCTGTACTTAACAAGACAATTTTTTGTATATCTGTTAAGCTGGGGTTTCCAGGGATTCTTTCAATGTATTGTTTTGTTCCATTTTTCATGTTTTTTCTATCTTCCCTATCATCCCTAGCGTTACATAGACAAAGTTTTCCTTAGTGTGTGGGCAGTACTTAACAAGACAATTTTTTGTATATCTGTTAAGCTGGGGTTTCCAGGGATTCTTTCAATGTATTGTTTTGTTCTATTTATTATCATTCGAAGTGCACTAGCACGATTCTTGTTTTCAATTTCCACATTTTTTCTATTTCAATTTCCAGGTCTTTATATTTTGACAGTTTTTCGAATTCCTTGGTTGCTATGTTACAATCCGCTGGACAAGTCATATCAATTAAAGTTTTTTTCTTTCTGTTTTTAAACAATAATGTTCGGCCTTTTTGCTTCAATTTTTCTGTCTGTATAGATGGTGTAATCCCATAGAATGGTGACATCTTCTATTTCTGTAACCGGTGCTGGGTGATCTTCATAGTGTTTGCACATTCTTGAATGTAAATGTTGCCCGATTTTTATATTCATTTGGGGCAAGTACAGAACAACCTGAGATTAGATGGTCTATTATTTCTTGGTGTTTATCACAAAACCTGCATTTTGGATCCACATTATTATGTATAATATTTGCCTGAAAGTTTCTAGGGAAAAAATTTTGATCTTGCGCTGCAAGAATAAAGCCTTCAGTCTCAGACTTTAATTCAGATGAACGTAATCATCGATGGGTATTAACTTTATCAACCTTGGATTTATTGGCACGTCCTAGATATTGGCCATGCATAAGTTTATCTTGCCAGCGTTGTTTTCATCTGTTCAAGAGCTTTATCATTGGCTTTCATTTTCATATTTTTTGATGAAATAGTTGGTTCTTGGCTTTTGTTTTGCTTTTCTACAGAATCAACTAAATGCAAATCTTGTTTGTATTTACTGTCTTCTTTTTTTATTGAATATTTTTCTTTCTGTTTTCATGTTGTTTGTCTAATTGTTTCATCCAGTCCTTTGTTGTTTCTATGTATGTTAGTAAGCCAATAGTTGTTGTCTTGTATGACAATTCTAGCTGTATAAGACCTCTACCACCTTCTTTACGGGGTATGTACAGCATTCTTGTTTTAGAATCCATATTATTATTATTATTATTATTATTATTATTATTATTATTATTAGTTTTTCTATTATCTTTTACATATTTTATTTATTTTTAATTTTTAATTTTTATTATTATTACTTAACGTTTCTAAATATTTTTTATATCATAATATAATATAATATAATATAATATAATACTACTATTATTATTACGATTAGAATTAATAAGAAAACTAACAATTAATTTTTCTAGCGAAAATTCAACCCCTAATTCTTAATTTTTAATTTTGAATGTCATGCATCAAAAAATAGACAATTAGCAACCCAAGTCAATATTCACGTTTTTCCTTAACGACGGTTTTTTGTAAATCTAGGCCAAGGACGCCGCATGACACTAAGATTTAACACGTTATGTTAAACTCCTTTTCTGTTATTTTTTTCTTCTCCTTTTTTTTCTATTTCTTCTTTTTTTTCTTTTTCTATTTCAATTGAGTTCTTTTAGATAAATTTGAACCAATCATTGTTGTATGAATTTGGTCTGACGAGAGGTGATAAAAGAGCCGCGAAATATAATATTATATATTATAGGTTTAGGGAGTAGAGACTCCGACTGACACCAAATCGGTCGAGTTTCGATCCCGGCCAGAAGCAAGTGGATATGTCGAGCCACACTGATGACCTGTGATACAGCGAAACGGGCTTGTATGTGGATGACTAATATATTATGCTCTCATTACGATTGAGCTCTCTGGAGAAGAAAATTTTAAAAACAGTTTCCACTTCGACTATAATGCGTGACTCTTCAGAAATGAATTGAGTTCTCTCGGTGACTGGCGTCTGTATACACTGCTTACATACAAGACGTTAAAATTTCCCTTCTCTGACACCATGCGCTACTGGCTTAGGGAGTAGAGACTCCAACTAACGCCAAATCGGTCGAGTTTCGATCTCGGCCAGAAGCAAGTGGATATGTCTAGCCACACTGATGAGCTGTGATACAGCGAAACGGACTTGTATGTGGATGACTAATATGTATATATGAATAATATGTATATAATGGATTCTCCCGTCGCGTTCAACGTATGAGGGTCCAACCTTTTTCCAGCAAGACAACCACACAGAGATTTGTTTATAGTGGTGAAGGCATTGTGTAGTACCATCCACACTTCTTGGAACTGCTGATAACAAACAATTGGTGCAGATGACTGCCACAGATCGCACGAACAGCAGACCTCAATTATTTAACCCATAATTGGAGGGAACGAACGGATTAATACCTTTCCCAAGGGTACCAGTGCGCAAGTGAATGCAGCGTGCTCGACTGAAATTGGAACTCGGCTCACCGATTTCCCCCTCCAACGCACATCCGTGAATGCTAACAGCACCTGGTATTCCCAAGTGGTCACCCACCTAAGTACTGACCAGGCTCAACGTTGGTGAACGAGCGGGAACCGGTGTATCCAACGTGACATGACCGTTATTATATATATATATATATATATATATATATATAGTTCTTGATAAGAACCTGATGAGTGCATAAAACTCTGTGTCGTTCTTTAAATGTGTATATTTATTAATATATAGTTTATTTATCTATTATATTACACCGAGCACTGTTTTATTAACATCTATTAACATTTTTATATGTTTATGTACTTTTGAGTCTATGTGTATGCATATTTATTTATATCCATATATATATATATATATATATATATACATACATTCATATATATATGTGTGTGTTTGTGTGTTTGTGTGTGTGTGTGTGTGTGTGTGTATACATATATGATATTAATACATACTAAAAACTAAATATTGCACATCGTTCATATTTATGTGCGTGTTTGTTTGTGTGCGTGTGCGTGTGTGTATGTGTGTGTGAAATCTTTTGGAATCTGTCATTTGCATTTTACAAAAATATGAATAACATTCTTCTTACAAAGTCATGTATATAGCATTACATTGTAAAGATTCTCTCACTCTTCTGACATTTCTTATGGTTTTGACAACTTTTTCTTAAGCCTTCGCATATTTTTTGAGCTCATCGTCTTGAGAGAAAAAAATATCATTTTTTCTTTTGCATTGTTCCAACATAGTATCGGAAAAATAAGTAAAAAGGTCTATTTTCTCTGGAAATTTACGCAAAAAATTATTTACGTTTATCGTTTTGAACTTATCCTCAAGTTGGAAGTTCAATATCACAAAAGAAAACTGAGTAGTTACGAGAAAGAATAGAAAAGAAAAAAAAAGAAAGAAAGAGAGAAAAGGAAGGGGAAAGAAAGAATGAAAAAGGAGCGGAAAAGAAAACGAGAAAAGAAAGGGGAAGGAAAGATTGATAAAGGAGAGGATAAGAAAAAAGAGAAAAGAAGAAACTAGAAAAAATGGAAAAAGAGAGTAAAAGAGAAAAGAAATGGAAAAAAGAATGGAAAAGGAGAAGAAAATAAAGAGAGAAAGATAAAATGAAAAAAGAGAAGAAAAGAAAGAGAGAAAAGGAAGGGAATAGAAAGAATGGAAAAGGAGAGGACAAGAAGGATAGAAAAGAAAGGTGAAGCAAAGAATGAAACAGAGCGGAAAAGAAAGAGAAAAAATGAATGAAAAAGAAAGGTTGATAAAAGAGAGGATAAGAAAGAGAGAAAGAGACTGGAATGAAAGAATTAAAAAAGAGGGGAGAAGATAGATGTCAAGGTAGAGTAGAAAAGAGGGAAATCAGACAAAGAAAGAAAGAAAATTGAGGTTCAAAATAGAAAGACGAAATAGAAAATGTCACTAAGTAAATAAATATGGGGGAAGATGAGAAAAGAAATCAAAAGGAATCAAAAAAGAAAGAAAGAAAGAAAGAAAGAATATATGGATAAAAAATGAAAGAATGAAAAATATGTGTAAGTAAGAAAAAAGGAAGAAAAGCACGAATGAAAGAAAAGTGAAGGAAAGGAGAAACCAAGCATGAGGAGGAAAAAAGTGCAAGGGAAGAGAAAGGAGATAAAAGAGAAATTAAGAAAAAGAAAAAAGAACAAGAGAAAAAAGAAATATGAGAGAAAAAGGAAAAAAAGAATAATAGAAGAAAGCAAAAGAAAGCAAAAGAAACAAAGTATGAAGTGGCAATGAATGAAAAATAATAGAAGTACAGAAAACGAGCGAAGGAAAAAGGAAAAAGTAAGAGAGCTTCTTTAATCTTTGTTTCCTGTTTAGGATTGGGTTTCCGTTCTTTTAAAAATCTTTCCCTTCTCTTTCACTTTCGGCGGTCTCTTGCGTATTAATAATCTTGTTTCGATGGTGCCTCTTGCTCTGTAACCCCCAACCTCGAGTGGCTCTTGGGCGTTGTACAGAGTGAACCATTGCAAAACAACAAAAATGTTCTTATCGGTCTATTTTTACAGCCTCAAAATAGAAATGGTGAAAAGCAGGCGAATAAATAAGTGGAATAGGAAGAAGGAAAATAGATGACAGAATCAGAAATAAAACTTGAACAATGACATGAAAACATGTGTAATAACGCGAATATATAATATTTATTTCACAAATATATGTCCCTTATGGTGTCAGAAATAATACAGAATAGAAAAAAATGGTAAGCAGCAAAGAAAATAGTTTTTGTCTATACTTCTGAGATGAGGTAATATTTACCTTATTTACATTTTCAAAATATGTCTTCATTGTCATTGCCATATACACAAAGTTTCGGTCGTTGTACGTTCCGATCTTCTTCAGATGATTGGGATTTGGAACCAAATCATTTATTTTGATCACTAGAGTATATTGTTCCCGTTCCATGAACAATGCTATTTCCGGAAATCTTAGCTACCTTCATTTAACTCAATTTTAAGATACATGGCACAATAGATAAAAGCGTTAATTAGATCCAGTGACTTGACTCAAACAGTTGTAAGTTAAATACCTAGCAACAGCAATGGTGAACAAATAACTTAGAGAGTTGAGTTAAAGAAAGATAAGTAAGACAACTGGAAATGCTATGGTTCACCAAATAAGAATAGTATAACCCAGTAATCAAAATGAAGGGCTGGGTACGAAATTCCAATCACCTGAAGAATGCCGGAGTATACAACAATTGAAACTTCATGAATATTGCAATAACGATGGAGACAACAGTCCAAACAATGTAAATTTTAATTCAACTCAAAAGAAATATAATAGCTGTTATAATGTCTATAATAATAGAAATATTTTATAAATTTCAACAGACGGTGCTTAGAATTTCAAACCAAATTCTTTATTTAAATCACTCGTGTATATCATTCTAGTTCTTCAATAATGTATGGCACAGTGAATAAAAGTTTCGGTTAGATCCAGTGACTTGACCCAATTAATTGTGAGGTCAATATATAGCTACTTAGAGAGTTGAGTAAAAGAGAAATAACTTGACATCCGGAAGTAGCATGGCGCTTGGAACGAGAATGATATACGCCAGCGATCGAAATAAATGTTTCGGTTTGAACTTCCTAAAAGGTGGTGAATATGACAATAAAGATGAGGACAACAGTCAGAACAATGTAAATATTGAAAATAGTTTTTGTATGCCGAAGCGTATAGAAAATGTTCTGAAAGAGTATGATTTCTACCGACGAAAAAGAATATGATGCGTCATAATGGCGATGGTCTTTGTAAAATCTAAATAAAAATGGATCATCCAACATGAAGCTCGTGGGTCTCGAGACATTTTCTAAATGATAAAAAAGACGCAGTAAAATTGATCTGAAAAACACAAATGTGTTAAATGACAGTATATTTTGGATACTGGTGCTGAGAACCAAGTCGGAATGGCAATAATGAAGATCTTTTAGGCAGAAACTATGTTTATGGGAATTCGCTTCAATAATGAATAGAATAAATCTAAATGATAAATCTCGTAGAATATAAAAAAAACTGACAGAAAGAGAAACAAAAAGAAAAGTAGAAATTCTTTAAAAATTAGAAATAATGTTTTACCTTTGACCAACGAAGAAAGAACAGCTGGCATAAAAACGTACTTGTCAAAAATTATATTTATGTTTATTGTTGAATCAGAAATCTGAAATGAAAAATAGTGAATAGATAATGAGATGAATACTATACAGAGTTTCGTTGAGTTTCGTCCCTGTATTTTTATGCTCTATCGGCAATTCCCCAGGTCCCCAAAACTGCATCATAGACTAAATGAACGATCAACAACAACTTTATTTAGATTCCTACTTTTCTCTCCTTATTTAATGGAGAATATATTTGTCATCATTTCTTGGGGAAAGCTAGATGGGCAGATAGATAGAGAGGACAAACGTTGACTGGTCGTTCAGCGATCAAATCATGCGATACATTATTTCATTCTGCAGAAGGCCCTGTGGTAATATGAAAGCAGAAGACGCCTTCTCTTCTCCATTTGCTGCAACATCACTGTCCGCTATCGCGTCTTATATTAAAACGTAGACAAAGCTACTCAAGAAGTGTTAATGTTTCATGTCTACGAGGTTCAAACCATACTTGAGTGTGATTTGAGTCGGAATTATTCTGAGCAGCACAGTAGGAGTTAGCTTTTTTTTTTATTTCTATGTTCACATGTCTATAAACGCTTTATTTTCAAATTTGAAATAATATATGTACATACATAATGGACACTCCAGTCGTTTTCGTATGAAGTTTAAGTAGCTCAGTTCTTAAAAGCAACAGTCAGACTACTATCACACATCATTTGATTGTAGGAGTGAAGGCTTGTGTAAAAACAACAATACTTGAATACAGCGAGTATGCCACAAACGAATTCAGATTATATATGAATATAAGGTACTATAATATATATATATATATATATATATATATATATATATATAGAGAGAGAGAGAGAGAGAGAGAGAGTGCGACTGACAAATTGTCGACTAAATGACACAAAAATGAATACAACAGTGATATTTTATTTTAACAGATATACAGGGTGCGATGGATAAATTATCGTATAGATGACGCCCAAATGACAAAGACACTGACATCTCGTTTTAACAGATATACAGAGTGTAATTACGCAAAAATGAAAAACAACCCTGACATTTCATTTTAACAGATATATTTACCTAAATTGCGCAAAAATATCTTGAAATACTAAAGAGTAAATTTGTTCAATATAATCACCATTAGTTTTAACCACGACCTCCAGAAAACTTCGGAATCTCCTGCAACTCTTCCGGACAGTCTCATTGTTTAAGTTGGCGACTGCTTCTATAATCATTGTTTTCAGTTTATCTTTGGTATTACAAAAAGTTTTTTTTTTGTCTCTCGGTCAACTGTGCCATCAACGGGTTCCAGGGAATTAGGTGGCCAGATGTACAGGGTGACGTGGTCACAGAAATTGTTTGACAGTCATGACTAGGTTCTCCTGCTTGTATGGCATGGTGCAGAATCCGGTTGCAAGACATAGGCTCTTTCAGTAGCCATCCTCTTCACACAGAGCAGCACTGCTTCCTCAAGGCTTCCTCAGGGACACTGTATTGAATCTGTGCCCCTCACCAACAAGCCATGGAGTTCAGAACGACCACAGTGAGTTTTCCGAGTTGTCATATTTTTGTAATCACCATTAGAAAATCATAAAAACAACACAGTATCCACACAACTTAACCCACAAAAAATATCTGAAAGCATAGTAAGCAATTACTATTATGGATAACAATAAGTCCGTCATCCCTATATAGTCCGAAGAAATAGATGTAATTTATGCTTAGATGAAAAAAAATTATAATTAGCAAATTCAGAAAAACTAGCCGTTTATTAAACCAGAGAAATGAAATCATTTATAAACGCCGCCATAAAAATAAATTTAAATTACCTGTTAAATAGAAATTTGAATTTATCCTAATTCGTCATGTTTTCTAATCATTCGTTAGAAATTTTGCGTATTGAAGAAATTAAAGTAGAAATCTGCTATATGTATACAAGCACTTTGTATTACGTATGTAATTGAATATATCCTTCTTTGTTGATCTTTATACTCATGTATATATGTGTTGTTACTGGAATTCAATTGATCCCACTTAATCAAACTTGTGGATTCACTTCTCTGAGGAAATTATGGTTGAAAGCTCGTATATAGATACTTCATCTTATATATGTAATTGAATGTAGGTACTTTTGTGTGTATACGTGAAGTTTGTTGGTAGACTTGAGTATATATGCGTTAGTATCAGTTATACGCGTATGTCTGGTCTTCATAGATGTGAATGTAGGTGTAAATACGATATTTATATTTGTATATGGGAGGATGTGTATATATGTATGTGTATACATATGCATATGAGTATGTATACATGTGTAAGAGGGTATATATGTGTGTGTGTGTGTATATATATATTTGTGTGTGCATGTGAATGCGTATATATATACATTGGGATCAAATACAGATCAAATACGGACAGACGCATGGGCGCACAGGTGCGAATGCACGCACGCGTACATACAGTACACCAATGATAAGCGCGTGTAAAAAATCGAGAAGCAGTCAAGTGCTGATATACACTGATGAGTAGACGGTCAGGTCGGTCTACGAATCTCTGGAAACGGGATACTGAAGTTAGCATCAGTCAGCTAAGCGACAAACCTTCTACTTGAAATAACTCTCTCTCTCTCGCTTTATCTATCTATCTATCTATCTATCTATCTATCTATCTATCTATCTATCTATCTATCTATAGATAGATAGATAGATAGATAGATAGATAGATAGTGATCTCCGACGATTATTCAAACACTGATATCCTAATTTTGTTATCTGAACAAAATTTGACGGTTCTGCGCCGAGTTCAAATATATTATAGGGGAATTTTTTGGCTTACGAAAATATTTCAGTTTCCTTGCCTGTGAAGAGAAACCAAGCCACCGGTTCGATGTCAGTCAACCACATTAAACATTGTTGAAGCAAATTTAATACATATTTGATAACGAATGTCAGATACCAACACTTCCAATCTCCATTAACGAAGCTATCGACGGCTTGCGCTTTTCAATGGAGTGGTACGAAGAGACGCCATTATGGTTGATGCATCTTCGTCAAACACTAAAAGAAACAAACACAAGAACCTCGAGCCATAGTGAGTGGTTATTTTCCTAACAAAATAACGATCGATCACCAACTCAGTGAACTTGACATGGACTTAGCGCCTTCGAATAACTTACTGCACTATGTCTGTACGTATGTAAGTGTTTTTTTTTAAAATTACGTCATCATTCCTTCAATTTTCACCTCCATATGCGCGTTATTTAATTGACAGGTAATGTGATTTTATTTGTAAAAGAAATATGAATTTTAAAGCAATTTCGTGTGTGTTTTAATCATTTCATCGATTGACTGAAAACAAAACCTTTGAACTTTCGTCATTGTATGGCTTGCTTTTCTGTGATAGAAACAGTCATCCTAAGTTTCAATTCGCAGAACTCGGTACTACTTAGTTCTAATTCTCATTTCAATAACTGATGGTTTACGTGTAATATATAGATAAATGAGTATGTATATATATATGTGTGTGTATACACGTGAATACACATCAATATACAAATATTATTCAGATGGGAATGGTACAGTGATAAATGTTGTATAACGGCGCAAAATAAATAATAATTCAAATGGAAAATAAGCCAGTATGATATGTTAACCACATGAAGATTGCTAAAATGCAAGAAACTCAGAGTCGGGAGTAAATCATAGGATTATATAAATATATATATATATATATATATATATATATACATACATATATATATATATATGTATGTATGTGTGTGTGTGTGTGTGTGTGTGTGTGAAAATACTCAGTTATAATCTGAGGAAAGGAACAATATGATTAAAAAAGAAGTGGAAAACTATATTTTCGCTTCCGCGTTTTGTCCACTAAAGAATTTAACACGGCCAAAAATTAAATGAATTTTATTTAAAATAACAACTTTTGGTTTATAGATACCTTATAAACTTTATTTCCTTTCTTTATCTTGATAAAGTCCGTCAGTGGACGAAACGTGTGGGGTACAATATCGTTTTCCTGTGGTCTTATTTTTTAATAATAATAATAATAACACACACACACACACACACACACACACACACACACACACATATATATATATATATATATATATATATATCCAAATGATTAAAGAACGAAGAAATATTAAGAACGTTCAAAATATTAATTTAAAACAGTGCTCAATATAAAATAGACCTATGAATATTTATGAATTATAGTTGAGAACATGTACAAATTATCATCTACTACAAAATGTACATTTTGTTTCGACATTGAAAGGACAATGTCTCATAAAGTAGTGTGGAATGAGATGGAAATTTTTTTACCTTATATTGATGAATTATGTGTGAGAGGTGAGTGGGGTAGAAAGTAGAAAATCAGAGTTGGAATGTGGAAATTATAATTTGAACAAAACGAGGAAAAGATAGAGGAGAGAGATAATTAATGGATATGTTGAAAATTTTATAGACAGATTAAACCGTGGAAGATAAGGTATGGTTCTTTACAGCCTTTATGGCCAGTCCTTTGGGTTTAACAAAGAGATAAAAATAAGGAAATGTATATGGGGTGAGAGGGAGTAGGAGAGGATGGGCTAAAAAAGGGGATAGAAATTGCTATTTGGTAAACATATCTGTATTAGTGAAGGATACTGCTAGAAATATTTTTTATTTAAATTTATATTTTATATTAATTTAAAATTGAGGAAATCTGTTTTTTATATAAAACTTTAATTAGATCGCAATTTTTAGTATGAAATAAAAGTAAAATTAGAGTTACGAATATATATATAAAAGCTGGGGAAGATCATACAGTTAAAAGTGAATATCGTGATACTATGTTAATACTATAAAGGTTTATCGTTTCTAGAGATCCTAACTTTAGATTTTGCAATTTTAGTATGATTGTAAGATTAGTTCTTTAATTCGTTTGCAGTTTACTGTAGTTTCATTTCTCTGGTTTAGTAATATGTTGCTCCTCATGTATTTAATGATTTCCATTTTTTCTTGAAGACAACGAAAACATGGTTCCTTTACTGATTTAGATGTTCTGGGATGTTTGAGGATTTTCCATTTAACTTTCGATGTTTTGTTTTCGTTTTTTAACGAAATTTTTTTTAAGTTAAAAAGGATTTTCTATTTAACTTTAGGTATTTTAAACCAAAATTTAATATCATTACAAAGAAAACTGACATCAAAGTTTTAAACCAGTGATTACTTCAACTGGAAAAGGACAAACTAATAAGAGTAAACCCAAACCTCAGAGATCTTCTCAAGGCTAAAGGTGTAAAAGACTATACATTATCCACAATGAGCCTATAAATCCAACATTTATGTAATTTTAGATAAATTAGACAACCACAAAGATTACACCACTTCCTACACGATCGATCCAAATTCGCACGAACAAATACGAACCACACCGAATCTCTAAAAACATATCTTAACAAACTCATAGCTTCTAATAATGCCGTTATAAGATCCTTGAAAATCAACAAAATTATCTACGATTATGATCTCGTATAACTATATGGTAACGTTAAAATACGCAAACCCGAAAACTCCTTTAATCTCTCAGATCCCTACCCCCATATACTTATTGTCTAAATTTCTAAATGATACTATCACCCCATACCTAACTAAGAATTAAAGCATCAAGTCAACTCACGAATTCCTTCAAATTCTTAAATCCACAACCAAGGCACTCTCACATCCCTCTATGTCGAAAACTTATTCACTAACGTCTATGTTTCTAAAACCATCGACATAACCATTAACTCCGTATATAAAAATACTTCAATACCACCACTAGCTATCAATCGTTATATTAAAAAAAAACTCTCGCTTGTATTTACGACCACAAACTAATGGAGTAAGTGTGGGAAACCCTCTTGATCCATGTTTTTCTAACTTCTAGAATGAGACAGTTTTTTAAATGACCAAACCTACAATATACGTTCGCTACGTAGATGATCTTTTAATTTTTTATCAAAACAAAAACGAAATCTGCATTTGAAAAAAAGTTCGACCTCAACTTCATGTATGAGCTTAGCCAAAAAATACACTCCCGTTCGTCTAAGAACGGGAGTGTATTTTTTGGCTAAGCTCATACATGAAGTTGAGGTCGCCCTCGTGAAATCTAGTAATAATACTTTCATTACATCTCTATATGAAAAAATCTACCAGTAAAAATTCTTGTCAAATTTCGTTTCATTGGTCAATATCCTCTTGGAATCGGTGTCATTAAAAAATTTCCTCGCGAGAACCTACAAGAACTCATCTTCTTGTTCATTTTCTTCAAAGAACTCCATAACAAACACTTGTCAGCAACGGATTTCCCAATTATTTTGTTAACTACCACATTAGACTTTTTCTTTCAGACTTGACTAATAACAGCCTCAAAAACACCGATAATAAAAATAACATTAATATCTTTTACAACAAGATTAATAGAAATTATAAACGGGAGAAATCTTCATTTCAAAACATCATCTCAAAATACGCACTCCCGTCCACTTAAACATAAAAAAATAAATTATTCATCTATTATACAAAATTTAAAATGGCTAAATCCATCATGAAAAAACAACATTCTTCCGCGAGATCCAAACTAAAACGAACCAATATTGATGTGGATTCCGTGAATGGGAACCACACAAAATAGTAAACAACAAACCAGATATTTGAGATAGAAAAATAAGTATATTAAACGTAAAGATACAAACTTGAACGCAGGTTAGTAATCCAGGAATACGATTAGTAAGAAATATATCTAAAAATCTCTGAGGTGAAGCCGTAGTAGAATTAGTATGTCCACGTCGGAAGCTGACGGGTGCTATGTAATAATCTTCTGTCTTAGTGGAGCACAGAGCTACTGAATTAATGACGCTGTAGTCTCCGTGAAACCTCGGTATTTGTCGGACTTTTTACGCTAACTCCCGTATATCACTATGGCAGGAGTATATGTATACTCAAGTCGAGTCCAATATCACAAAAAATGATTTACGAATGCATATGCTCCTTGCGGAATTGCCTTTTTTATCTTAATTTCGTGAATCATTATATCGGCTATACAACTACGAAACTGACTAGAAGACTCACGCTGCATCTCACTGAAAGGAGTTTAACCTGATCTCATTTAAAGACACAAGGATATCTACTAAACCCTATCCGGAACAAACTTGTTGACAACACAAATATCATAACATCATCAATAACACCATATACATTATTACACGTAAAATAACATTCACCCTCGAAACATATAGCCGAACGTATAGCCGAAAGCGCTCGGATAAAAAAAAAATATTTAGAGAATTTTTATGTAATTTATGTCCTCAAAAGAAAAACAAAATCATAAAATCACATGAAAAATTACATAAGAAACATAACCATCACACTTTTCTGGCATTTTAAATGAAACCTGCATAAAAGAGGGATTGATGCGCAAATATAATATATATATATATATATATATATATATATATATATATATATATAAGCTATGAAAAAATATACTTTTAAAATATCAAGAATAGTGTGTATGTAAATATAAAAGCAGACAGCCTGAGACGACAGTCTGTTTTATACTTAACGCAATCATCAGGCCTTCTATATATTACTTCGTCAATTAAATACCATACGTGATACATACTTGGGCGATCATGTCTCGAAAGAGAACTGACTGACTGAACAGAAGATTTTACCGCAGCAGGCTGCCATTACTTTCTACATTTTTGGAATTATTATTATTATTAAATTTTGGTAAAATATTTTTTCATCTTAGTTACCCCACTTCACGTAAATCCATAAAATTGTAATCAAATTCAGGGTCGTGGTTTATAATTTTGTAAGTTAACGCAGGACCTATTGGAGAATATAAATAATCTATTTTTTATTTTAAATTTTTCCCCTTCTATCCGAAATTCTGTTCCGAAAATTAAAATACAAAATGCAATAAAACTCTGATATTTGATTTGATAAGCTTTTAATTGCTTGAAAAAATAATAAAAACTAAGGACATTATGGTCTGAAGAAAAACAAATTTCGATAACTAATGAAATTTTAAAAGAATTGTTTTTATTTTTATTTATTATAATAATTTATAAAGTTTTAAAAATATTTTTAAAATCTTTAAAGAACTGTCGCGGTTAATTTTTTTTAGTTAAGAATTGATGATTATATTGCCTATCGAAAATTAAAAAGTATAATAAAAATTGTTCTGCAGCCATATTTTAAAAATAAGTTAAACATTTTTGTGCATTCGATTTTTTTTTTTTTGGTATGGTAATTTCTATGTGCAAAATAAAATGTCAGAGTTTCTTCCCTTACCCCTCAAAAATTGATACACTTTTGTCACTTATAAACGCCATACACTTTTTATCTCTAATCAATTGCCTGTCAACAAGTTCTTGATTAACGGTGCGGACAGTTAAAAATTCAGATCTGTGATTAAGAAATAATTTTATTCAAAAATTTCACGCTATGAATCTGTAATATTTGCGTAAATCAGATTAATTTAACATAAAATTTGCTAATTTTCTAAAAATAATGTGTTACAGATGTATATTTTATTTTTGCAAGATTTTTTAAAATAATTTTTAAAGAGAATGTGTTCATCATTCAAAAATGGCGGAAAAATTAAAATATTGAAAAAGTCTCATAATTTTATATTCCAATCAATATAATTTCTGTTTGAAACAAACCAGAGAGTATTTTGCTTACTGGAAATAGTAAATTTAATCATTTAGATTTCAATTAAAACTAAAATAAAAGTTTCAAGAAAATTTTTTAATTTTAAAAAATTCTGTTTAAAAGTAACTATGAAATTTTTCTTTTTGCGATTTAGTGGAGGTACCTATTCTCAATAAATACCAAGATGTAAACAAATGAATTCTAACTATTACGTAGACATCAAATTACTTCTTGGTAATGACTTGGTAATGACTACGAAAATGGTCAAAAATACTTGAAGAAAACAATAACAAAATATAAAACTCGGACACAATGCTCAATAACTTATTCGAAGGTTATAAAAATAATTATGAACATTTAACCGACAGAACATGTTAGTTGTTTTCAATCAATTTTGTTTGTGGATACGTAAGTGTGTATGAATTGGTAGCTTTTTATTTAAGTTTTCAACATATATAATATTTTTCTTTTTTAATATATATATATATATATATATATATATATATATATATATTAAAAAAGAAAATATTATATATGTTGAAAACTTAAATAAAAAGCTACCAATATATATATATATATATATATATATATATATATAACCGTGCTGATGAGCTATGATACATCAAAACAGATCTGTCTGCGGATAACTATATATATAAGGAAACATGCAGCAGAAAATTAAAAAATGTAACTATGAACACGGAAAAGACCTCATAAATAATAACTTAACAAATGCACTGGTCATGTACAGAAATAAATTCAACCACAATTTCGGCCTAAAAATGCCATATTCATCAAAAGAGAATAATTTAATCAAAATAAAATTTCTCGAGATCGCATTAAAATATTATGAAAATATTCATCTACGTATGATTTTTTATGCAATCTCACTTTTCCTAATAGAAACAATACTTTCCTAAGCCAACATATAAAACAAACATTAAAAAATTAAAACAGAACGGATAATTTCCATCATTTTAACTTCTCATAGCATAACATCATACCGCACATAAAAAAAATCTTTTCAAACATGAACTATGACGTTTTATAAATGTTTACTAATTTCGTTTAAACTTATGAATAATTATTAGCGTTTTTTTTATTAGCCAACATTTGTTTTGTTTATAGATATTTTATTTGAATTAAAATTTATTTCAAATCTTTGCCCTGACGAAAACAATACGCCTAGGCGTTTTCCTCTTGTCTTCTTCATTTAATCGTTTCACCCCATGCAAGGTGATAGTTCCACTAGAACGCAGGTGGGTTACAGAAAGCGAATGAGGAGCAGAAGACTTTAGTGGGTAGGGTTGAGGAAACGACAAAAAAGAAAAAAGTTTCAAGAGAACCATAGGTGGCGATTCCATTTGAACCTTTTAAAATTTGTAGTTATCAGGGAAGCAATATATCTGAAATCTGAAGAGAATTCCACAGATGAAAAGTGAGGGAAAAGAAAATATTAGATTACAGGTGGAAGTTTAATTATTTCACCAGTAAAGCGGTGAAACTCACTTATTAATCTAGTCACGCTTAAATTCATCTAGTCGGGGTACCAGGAAAAAAACACACACACAGAACGGTTTCCATGAAAATATTTGCCAAAATGACAGAAAGCAACGTCACAGAGAATGTAATTGAAGCGAAAATCAGGACCGATGGCATTATAGACCCTTTGGATTTTGTCAAAAATCTTGAGATGTACAGCAGGAGCACGAAACCAGACATGGCAAATGTATTCGATGCAAGGCGAATGGTAGATTTATAAATATTCAAGATAGATTATGACGAGAAAAATTTTCTTACACGATATAGATAACTTTCCTTGTAGTAGATGTAGCAGTTAATTCTAGATAGCCGTTCCAATTCTTGCCTGTGGAAAACCAAAAAGGCACAGAGTGTTGCTCGCTTGGAGTTTAGCATCCGCTACTCATTCCTATACATCAAATTTTAAACAATTTATATAATTTCAGTTTTCTATGGTGCAGTGTATACCGGCTCTGAACGAGAAATCAGAGAGCCGAGTTCGAATTCCAGTTGAATTCGTTACATTTATTTTTGCACTTACTCTTAGAAAAGGTATGAATCCGTCTCTTTTTCCTCCAGCTATGGGTTAGAAAGCAGAAGAAATTAGATTCTATAGCCTTGGTTAGCAACCAGTCTACTGTAGTTAATCAGTGTATTTCTCCCACGTTTCGGTAGATATTGGTAATTACACCGCTCGAAGGTTCGAAGTTAGCGTCCAGCTTCCAGACTAAAATAAGTAACTTAATACGAAACTCAATAACAGTGCACGTCACCACGGTCCCAGCTGCACTACCAGCCAATGTTTAAGGCTCTTTTTATTGACCAAAACATTGTCGACGCACCAATCATTGCCACTGGCCTCGTTCTTGATCAGAGTCCCCGTCGAAGAATGTACTTTCCTTGGACAAATCTTGCGAGAGGAGAGGATGCAGCTGACGAGATAACGAACTGTCTAGCGTGGTTTTATGTACGTATCCATTACAAAACAGCAGCACGACAAGCAAAACATCTTGGACACTTTGACTCTGGTAAGTGTGAATATTTATCGTCACATCTACCCAGAAAGTAATGGAAACATACTGCAGGAAAATCTTCTGCTCTGCCAGTCATGTCTCTTTCAAGACTTGATCGCACAAGTATGTATCACCTATGGCACTTAACAGACTGACTGATATTCTAATAAATCAATCTTTAAAAAGCTTTAAGAATCTGGATTCATCTTTTTTGTATTATTCTTTAAAAACGAATACAAAAACTTTATTTTATTATTTCAATATTTAATTTTTCTTTAGCTGAATTGATTCATGGCTCCATTCGAAGGGAAAGTAGAATCAGTTCAGCTCATCCTGATAAACTGACACAATTGAAAGTGACCAGGAGTGAAGGTTTACAGAAGGATTATGTTTTTATTCTTAAAAACTTTTCGTGACAAATGGAGTGAAAGAATTGAACCGATTTGTTGGCCACCATCAACCCCAATGATTTAAACCAACTCATTTTATCCTGGCCTGTAAAGTCTACTGTTTATTTAACTTTAGTTGATTTATGGATCAAAACAATGGATTGCATTCAGGTTATTACTGGAAATCAATTGCAGCTACGTGTTTACGTATCTATAGAATCGCATCTTGGTTTGTATAAATAATGATACTGAACAGACTGAGGATAAAAATTAAGAATACAATTTCCAAAAAATTGTAATAAAATTCTTTCACTTTTGCTTTGAAGATTTTAATCATAAATATTATCATGTATTAAACTGGAGTTGTGAAAGTTGAAAACTGCACATTGCCATTATGATAATCTGGTATACAGAGTGAAAAAAAATTAAAGCTAGTTTACTGATTTTAAAGTTGTTATTGTTATTGCTTATTGTATTTCAAAATATGACCATTTATTCGGCGTAAAAATTATTGAAACCATCGGTTTGAATCGCACCATAATCGATTTGTCACTAACGTGATTTCTTAATCTTATCGGCCTGTAGAGTCAATCACAGCGTGCGGCATCTTTGGAAAATGCCTGTAAACCCTGAAATGCATTAGCCAAAGCCTTGTGAATGAAATTGGGTAAACAGAGCAATTTAGAGTGGTAGATGGTTACGTTAGCCTGAAGTTAAAAGTCATCGTAATTGAGAGTTTGAAAGTGCTGGCTTGGTTCAGGCTTGGTTCAGGCTGTTGACAAAACCAGATAATGCGCTCTCTCCTATAAACTGTAACTAAGGTTCGCATAGTAGGATTTTAATATGTGTCTAAGCAGATGTCTGCAAAAAGTACTGAATAGCCACTTTAGCAGACAGGCATACTCAGATACAAGCGACCAATCATTACTTATCTATCTATGTAACGGCGTCTGTTGCTAAACGTAGCCACACTATTGACCCAAGGCAATATTATCTTCTCAAGATACTTGATGTGATAATTCATTGTAATGTTCCCGTGTCTAACTGTCATATTTTCAGAATTATTATTTGTCAGTGTTTTATTATGGTCCATCGTTACGATGCCTTAAATAATTCTGTTGAAAAAAGGTTAGCAATTATTTTTCTTTTGCTAGTTTGTAATTTTACTTACCTGGATTTTCTAATTATTTTCCTGTAAATTAATATTTTATTATTGTTGCTATTATAATAATAGTAATTAATATTAGGATTTTTCAAATATGAGACGAAAAAAAATTGTTCAACAATAGTCAAGTTAAACCCTCAATATAAACTTATAAACAATGACAACCTCTGAAACTAGTACTTTAATAAATATTTTACTTGTATTAAGTATTTTAAATTAAAAGTCATATATAAGCAAAATCTCTGTTAATATTTTTTTTTACAATTCATCGTGTTTGTGCAGAGATAATTTATACCTACCTTTTTAAAATTCAGTTTTAGGTTACAAAATACCTACAGCGTTCGTAATATGCAATGTTGTCATCTGAATTTCATACTGTTACAAATTAACCGAGTAGAATCGAAAAAAAGTGTTTAAAGAAATTTCTAAATAAGTCAAAATAATCTGTTTAATAATTATTTAGTGAAAAATTTACAGAATTATTTAAACAAGTGAAAAAATAATATTTTTTCAGAAATATTAATTAAAAAAAATGCTAAATACTTACACCCAGTGAATAAAATGACTGGTAGGTCAATATTTGCATATGCAGGCCTGTCATAAAAAAATCAGCTGGTATGAACAACATCCTGAATTTGTAGTAGTGAGCTGATGTTATCAGTCTCTGGGATTTTCTAATTAACATAGATCAAGCGACTAGATAGGTTCGCCTGTCGTCTGCTTAACACTCTACTCGGGATTTTGAACAGGTGTGGAGATTCATTTCCGGTTCCATTTTTGTTTCGACATTGAAAAAAAAATATCTACTCAATGATCGTAATAAACGTTTAATTTTTAAAAAATTCTTTGAAGAACACTTACCCTTCTATGACAACTAACTCTCTCCATGTTCATATAAAGAATATTATTCTATTAGTATCAAAATATCACAAAAATTGAATAAATATTACTTAGTATCTATATACCTAAGTTAATTGTAAGCCGCTTTTTATGTTTGGGCATCGTTACAAGTATCCATTTTTTCGTAATTATTCCTCTATTTTAAACATCAAACACACATGTTCGCGTATTCAGTCAGACTAGTATGAACGCCTACGCAAAATACCGCAGAAGTAGTATAAACTATTATTTATAGATTAAAATCTAATTCTGAACTTATAAGGTGTTCTTCGTTAATGTTTCAAACAGTAATTAACAAAAAGAACATATGAATAGCAAATGTATACAATAAGTACAATTTTACAATAATAATAATGCACAATCAGTAGAATTTTACAATGTTTTCCGAGAGTGTGCGTAAATGAGTTTTCGTGAACGTAATTACAGGAAAATTTTGGTTTTTTTTCACTGTTCAGCAAAATCATTGGTAGAAATGTCGCCCGTCAATCGCTCGACACTAACAATTTTATTGAATTTAGTCAGCAACGTTAGTCGTGTAGCGTTAAAAGAACAAATGAGTAAAAACAGAATAATGACTGAATGAAAATGCAGATAAATAAATGAAGGGGTGTGTGTGTGTGTGTGTGTGTGTGTGTGTGTGTGTGAAAGGCATAAGTTTTTGAAGGTGAAAGGGGTTGGATTGTGACTGCATTACACAAACACTGACGATAGACTGAAAAGGAATGGAAAAAATATGGCGACAGATATTCGCAGTAAAAATAATGAAGTACAACACTGAAAGGAAGAAAGCAATGCATAAAGGATTTAAAAGATTTATAGACAGGATGACTGATAAGCGAAAGCAGAAAATAGAAAACAATATATATATATACAGAGAGAGAGACAGTGTGTGTGTGTGTGTGTGTGTGTGTGTGTGTGTGTGTGTGTGTGATAGAGATAGAGAGAGGGGGAGAAAAAGATAGATAGATAGATAGATAGATAGATAGATAGATAGATAGATAGATAGATAGATAGATATGAACAGTCCGGAATAGATATAATAGAAAGAGTATTTAATAGACATATATATTTCAGTTATATTCTTCTTCTACAACTGTGGTGTACGTTCAGGACGTAGGCGATCATGGACTTCCACTTGGTTCTGTCTCTTGTCGCTCTCAACATTCTTCCTCTTGGTATATCTCAAACCTCTCCTCAGGCCTATCAAGTAGGTCTCGCGCTGCTTTCCCCCGTCTCTCTTTCCCTCTATCCATCCTGTGAGTATTTAATTATTTAGGCTCTCCTTCTTCATTACATGTCCCAGGAACATTATTTGTCTCTTTCTGATGTTAATTATGAGTTTTCTCCTCGTTTTCACCCTCTCTAATACCTCGTAGTTAGTAACGTGCTCAGTCCATGGTATCTTCAGCATCCTTCTGAAAAACCTCATTTCTGCTACCTCAAGCCCTTCCTTCATCGTTTATGAGATCGTCCAACATTCACTTCCATACAGATAGCACATAGCAATCCAGCACTTCTTTCTTTGTTTTCAATTAGATTTTCCTGTCTAAATAATATATAACCATATATATATATATATATATATTTTTTTTTTTTTAATCATATCACCCAGGGAGGTAAGGCCACTGGTGTGCAGGGGGATAAGAGTGAAAAGATTGGATAAGAGAAAGCCGAAAACCACATCCTAAACATGGAACAAGGGATGAGCCTCTACACCTGTTCAATAGACGTGGGTGGTGTGTGAACCGGGCGCTAGTTAAGTCTATCTACTCCAATTGAAAAAAAAAATAAGGAAAAGGGGAAAAGATTGGATAAGAGAAAGCCGGAAACCACATCCTAAACATGGAACAAGGTATGAGCCTCTACACCTGTTCAATAGACGTGGGTGGAGTGTGTACCAGTCGATAGTTCAGTCTATCTACTCCAATTGAAAAAAAAATAAGGAAAAGTGAAAAGATTGGATAAGAGAAAGCTGGAAACTACTTCCTAAACATGGAACAAGTGATGAGCCTCTACACCTGTTCAATAGACGCGGGTAGAGTGTGAACCGGGCGCTAGTTAAGTCTATCTACTCCAATTGAAAAAAAAAATAAGGAAAAGTGAAAAGATTGGATAAGAGAAAGCCGGAAACCACATCCTAAACATGGAACAAGGGATGAGCCTCTACACCTGTTCAATAGACGTAGGTGGAGTGTGTACCAGTCGATAGTTCAGTCTATCTACTCCAATTGAAAAAAAAATAAGGAAAAGTGAAAAGATTGGATAAGAGAAAGCCGGAAACCACATCCTAAACATGGAACAAGGGATGAGCCTCTACACCTGTTCAATAGACGTAGGTGGAGTGTGTACCAGTCGATAGTTCAGTCTCTCTACTCCAATTGAAAAAAAAATAAGGAAAAGAGAAAAGATTGGATAAGAGAAAGCCGGAAACCACATCCTAAACAGGGAACAAGGGATAAGCCTCTACACCTGTTCAATAGACGTAGGTGGAGTGTAAACCGGGCGATAGTTTAGTCTATCTATTCCATTTGAAAAAAAAATAAGGAAAAGTGAAAAGATTGGATAAGAGAAAGCCGGAAACCACTTCCTAAACATGGAACAAGTGATGAGCCTCTACACCTGTTCAATAGACGCGGGTAGAGTGTGAACCGAGGGCGATAGTTCAGTCTATCTACTCCAATTGAAAAAAAAATAAGTAAAAGTAAAAAGATTCTTTAACAAAACACTCACACACACGCACACACACACACACGCACACACACACACACACACACACACATATATATATATATTATTATTTTTATTATTATCAATTATTACATTAGAACATGTGCAAACTTCAAACTTCTACAAAATTGTACATTTTGTTTCGACATTGAAAGAAAAATGTCTCATCAAGCAATGATGGTCATAATCATTTTATTTTTTAAAATTCCTTTGAACATTGCTTCCTTTTATTTTTGAATTTTTATTTTCGTACGAGGTAAAAAGATATTAAAAGGAAAAGAAAGAGGGAAGTGAGACATTGTAGAGAGAGATTTGAGCTCGAACACTGTAACCGATTTCAATATTTGTCTGCAATTCATTTCGGATCAAAATTTAACATTTCTCTCTCTTAGCAGTTTCCATTGGCTTTTCCCTCTCTGCATTTCTCACTTACTTTTCTCTTCACTTTTTATTTCTTCTGTATTTTTCATTCTTTCTTTTTCTTTTCTTCATTTCCCATCTTATTTTCCGATCTTTTATTCCTCTTCTTTTCCTTTTCAATATCTATTTACCTCGTACGAAAAAAAATAAATAAAGGAAAGTGTTTTTCTTAAAACAATTTTTCTAAGTAAAATGTGAATTTTTAACTACCTGATGAGACATTGTTCTTTCAATGTCGGACAAAAATGTACGATTTTGTAGTAGTTTGAAGTTTGCATACATTCTGATGTAATTCTATTTTTATATTAAGTACTGTTTTGAATTATTGTTTTGAACGTTGCAATTATTTTCTTCGAGAGAAAGATGTACTAGAGGCTAATGATAGAAAGTTCCATAAAATATTCACGCTGTTTACAGAGAGAAGGTTAGCCGGACTTTTCAGTGAAACACAACATGTGACCGGGATACAACCGTGAATTAATTTCACTGTTTCATTATTTCTATCAGCGATCCTAATTTGCTTAACAAAAAATGGTTTAATGACCATATGCTGTCTTAGAAAAAATACTTACTTAAATTCTTAGACCCAAATATTCTTTTGTACGTTTGTCCCTTTCTTTCCCTCTTTCTTTCTTACCTTCCCCTTTCTCTCTCTCTTCCTTTCTATCTTTCTTTGCCTGTAATATTACATTTAACAATTATGAATTAAACATCAGTTATCTTTGCTCTCTGCATTGTTTAATTTTTAATTTTAATTCTAAAATTTACTTTTTAATTTCTATTTTTAGTTTCATTTTTATTTTATTTTTATTCGGAATTTTTTTTTTGGGGGGGGGGGTTCTGATTTACGCCCCCTTTAATTTTTCTCCCGCCATTTTAATAATTTTCTTTTTATGTTTAAATTTGAAATTTTAATTTTAATTTTTATATACACGTAATTTTAGAATATTTAAATTTTCAATCTTGTTATTAAAAATGGAGTAACTTAAATTTTAAATTTAAAAGTTTTAATTTACATGAACATCGAGTGAACGTAAATTCAAATCTCTTATACTGTCATTTTTAAAATATGCATCTGAAGATTGCATAACGCATGAAACCCCGAGTCGTAGAACAACATATATATATATATATATATATATATATATATATATATATATATATACAGAAATTAACAAAGATTAACGAAACTTGGTTATATACAACCGACAATTTGAAATGGTTTGTTTGAACATTATTTTTGATCGATACTCGTATTTAATAGATATTCTGTTTATAATCGAACAGTATTATGTATTTATTTTCTACGTTAATTTTTTATTACGTGTGTGTGTGTGTGTGTGTGTGTGTGTGTGTGTGTGTGTGTGTGTGTGTTCTAACTCATCCAAAAACCTTGGACCAATTTCAACCAACATTGGGTTACTAATTGATCATAATATGAACATGTGGTTGTACGCAAAAAAATTTTGAATCGATTTACAGAGTACGCCAGAAATCACCGAAACGCTTAGAAATTACGAACTCTTTTCTTCGATGACGTCTAATGCGAATTCAAGATCAAGGTCCAAAACTTTGATGTACGGAGAAACTTTTCGATTCAATGTACAGGGTTTGTCAAAAATCAACAACAAACATAATTTCGGGTGGTTTTTTGCGCATTTTTAAGCATTTTTTTTTCAAGACGCTTCACTTAAACTCAACTAAAATCAAGTCACTGGTGGATCAAGGTCTGATGTCTTGATATGCAAAGAAAAAGTTCAGTTGATTTACAGGATGCGGCAAAGCATCCTGTAAATCAACTGAACTTTTTGTTTGCATAATTATTAAAAAGGTTTTTGCGAGCGTTCATTTTTCTGAAACGCTTAATTGCATGCCAACAAAAATCGGGTCTTTTTTGTAACTTCTACCTTATCATATGCCATAAACATGTTACGTTTTCTATAAGTTTCTAACCCCTCCGACTTTGCAGAGACAATGCATCTACTTTTTTGTGTCACAACGTCCTCACATCGCATTAAAGGTTTCCGCAATGTCCACTTCTATTCTCTCAATTGTACATACATCATTCCCATTTTATTGGCAAAATTGACCAAGCATGAATCCCATTTTACAAATATAACAAAACCAATACTTCCTTTGCATTTTTTAACTTACCCATCACGGAAACCTCATATTGGAGCTTTTTGAATAATCACTTGACCTTACCATTTCAGCACAATCACGAAAAAACTTAGAGCATCGCCGAGGTATGCAGCTGGTATATATATATATATATATATATATATATATATATATATATATATATATATATTTCGTTAATGATGAAAGACAAAGTAGTGCGATTAAGCTTTTTATTTAAAATTTTATGTTCACCTCGTCTTAAGGTAGATAAGGTTTATCAAAAATGACATCCAAATTTTAAAAAATTAAATCCATAAACATAAAAAGACACTAAAGATCCACCTTGAACGAAACAGAATTCAAGCACAGTACTACGTCACCCTAAGTATTAAAACAGACCAACTTAAACACAGACAAATAATTACAAAATACCTACACAAACTATACTAATAAAACATTCTACTGCCCAATAGAAGCGGTATATATATATATATATATATATATATATATATATATATATATATATATAGTCTTAAACTAACAGAAGACTAGAAAAAGTCGATGACCAAACTGCCATTTCAAAACTAAATTTTGAAATTCTACACCTTTCACTATTCCAACCAATCATTTCACCCCCAAGCAAGGCCGTTTTACTGCTTCTGGTCTTCAGGAGGTTACATAAAATGAAAGAGATGAGAAAGCAGGACAGGTTATAAGGAGTGTCAGGAAGTGGGTAAGAGAAGGATGAGAATACTGATGTGATGAATGTGGACTGAACGGAGAAAAGAACATGAAAGAAAAGATACTAGTCAGAGAGATAGAAGATGACTATTGACCTTATATTTAAATTCTTGGAAATTGTAGCTGTCGGGGAAGCAACTATACGGAAGGAAATTCTACAGGCGGAAAGTACGAGAAAAAAGCTAGTAGAGTAGAAATTGCGTTTACATTTAATTGGTTTCACTATAAAAGGGTGGGCTGAGTTGCTCGTCTAGTAGCTCGATTTACATATGTGCAGGATGTATTCAGACTGGAAAAACTTCCTAGCTCTACACATTAAACAGACCTTTTTAGCAGCGGATTTAGCTGTGGATTCGATATAGTCATTCCACGCACCAGCGGAGTAATTATAGATAATTTAGACTTGAGTTACCTTCTTAAGGCAGTGGGTTTAAACGACTGCTTTCCTTCCAACAACTATAATATTATCCTAACAGCAAAATTCAAAACTGCTTCAAAATAATGAAAAAATAATTCTAGCCAACCATACGTGATTTTAACAAAGCTGATCACCATAAAAATTTACAATACATATTCGACAACCGATCTAAATTCACCAAATTAAAAAAAAAACACAGAGTTCCTAAAACGATCCGTTTAGAAACTGATAGCATCAAACAATGCCGATATAGGTTCCTTTAAAATCCACAAAACCAGGACATTTATACTGAAATACGTTATTTTTCTTTCTGTATAGTTATCCTGCAATGGCATAAAAATACACCAGGCCAAGATGAAATGTACAGTAGTGACTGAGGACACACAACGCATAAGTGTTACACCAAGTACAACGGAGGTGGAGCAGGTCCAGGTGATAAACCACAGCGCCCAGCATCACCCAGTGTGGACTCAAACATTGCCGGATAGAGTGGTCTCTAAGCGGATTAAATGTCCCCCAGCAAGTAACAAGAACGCTTGGCACGATTTTGATGAAGGCGTATGCGTTATAATCCAAGGTGCGACTGCAGGTTAAATAGACCGACGACTTCAGTCTTTGAGTAAACTCATTGTCAGCTACGGATCAGAGCATTTCGCCAATATTGATAAAACAAGTAATAAAGTCTGCACTCAAAAGGAAGGATAAGAGAAGTAAGGCAGGAATTAAGACCCCTCAAGTTTATATATATATATATATATATATATTGGTTTGTTTTCTTCTCTTCTTCAAAAAAGCACCCTGTCTTGGCCGTATGTAGGAAGATCAGTACAACCAAGTGTGCCTGATCTTTCACAAGTCTTGAATAGTTGTTGTTTTCAAGAGGAAACTATATAATGCACGTCCTAAAGCTAGTAGCAATTTTTTTTTCTGGGTGCGGGCCAAATACTGATCATATTCGGTCGGGTCGCCTATCGAAGACGTCTGTTGTTTATTTAGACCCGAAACTTCTAATGACATGGGAGCAACAACACTGACGCCGAACCTAGATTCGGCACTTAAAGGTGTATTTTAATAATTAATAATTAATAACTGGTTGGTAGTAAATACATAAAACCGGATACCCACTACGACCAATTTTTTCACAGATCCTAACCCCTATCTTCAAGCCGTCAAAATTCTGTAACGATATCGTTTCTCCATATCTACCTATAAATTATGGCATTACATCAACTCCCGAATTCCTGAAAATACTTGTTACTATTCAACAAGAACAAGATATTTTTTGCGTCATTCTATGTTGAATTGTTTTTACAAATGTCTCTGCCGATCAAACTATCGACAAAATTTTTAACTCTGTTTACAAAAATAATACCATTCCACCTCCATCCATCAAACCAAATACGATCAAACATTATTGCATACGTGAACAATCAAGTCCCATTCTATGACCATAATGTCAAATTATGCACTGAAATGGCGTTAATATTGGAAATCTTCTCTGTCTGTGCTTCTTCAAATATCACATGTTCCACATAGAAAATAGAATATCTGAATAAGTCACTAAACACAAAATACATGTAAGCTATGAAGATGATATTTTTATATTAGCGAACAATAAACAATAAATTGATAATCTCAAAACCACATTCGAAAAACTTTTTCCTTAACTTTATCGATGAACATAGACGTTGTCGTTGAATTCAGTAACAACAAATTCACTATATCATTATACAAAAAACTCATTAGCAGAAACCCTTGTTTCCTTAAGTTTAGAGTGAATGTCTACTTAGATATAAAATAATAGTTATAAAAAAATCTTCGAAAGAGAACACGAGAATTCATCCTTTGGCCCTCTTTTCCTTAAAGAACTCAATAATATGAAATAAACGCTAGTTAACAATCGTTTTCCTAACTACCTCAATGACCACCAGAGTAGATTATTTCTTTCTAAAATAAATAATAGCGATACTGAATATACAGATAAAAATTAACATTAACAATGGCTACAACAGACAAAAATCATAAAGAAATACACAACCCTAGTCGACTTAAACAAGAAAAATTAAATAAGTAATATATATATATATATATTACTAAAATTGTTATCAATAAGTTATCACTATCATTATATCAACACACCCGCAAAATCAAAACTATCTCGAACCAACACTATTTTCGAGTTCAAATGTCCCTTAAGGAAGTACATTTCTGATCAAACTCAACTCATGAACAACTACATTGGTCATAGAACTACATCCCTATCTAGACGACTTACATTGCACCTACCGGCAATAGCTAAATTAGTATTCATTTAAATACTCAGTAAAACTACTTCAATAAATCCAAAACATAGTAGTACAAAACACAATTATAACAGTTTTATTCACATGTAAAAAAAGAGATTTAAAATTATAGAAGCCCTAAGAATAATAATAATAAAAAAGCCAACATCTTATAATATTAACTACAAGCACGGCCACAACGTGCTGACTGTTTTTACTAAATCAACCATGCCTATAACTTGAAATACATACATAAAAAACACATTCAGTTAAAAACAAAAAATAAAATCGCCCTTGATAACGGTTACAAGAATAGCCAAAAGCGTTCGGATATGCAGAACTTTTAAACAGTTTTTACACAATTTGTGTCCACAACTTGTTTACAAGAAAATACTTTTATGAACAGAAGACAAATTTAATAAAAAGCTTAATCGCAGTACCTTCTCAGTTGTCTTTAAGAAAACATGTATAAAAGAAGAATTGCTGCCCAAATATCGCATATATATATATATATATATATATATATATTAACATGCACTGTGGACATAGAAGAATCCAAAGGAGTATCCTTTACATATAATGGTAGGATAACTCTCTACGAGAGCTCTAAATATATATGCATATAAATACATATAGAGCAAATATAAGAAAAATTAAGACAGACGCGTTATTTCATGGTAATTCGGAAGTATAGGCCTATTTCAGGCGAGACATCTTCAGCTTCCGTCTACATTCATGTAGAATCCTTCGTTGAATAAAGACGGAAGCTGAAGATGTCTCGCCTGAAATAGGCCTATACTTCCGAATTACCATGAAATAACGCGTCTGTCTTAATTTTTCTTACATATATATATATATATATATATATATATATATATATATATACGCAAAAAGATAGTGTGTGGTTTGTGTTTAAGAATACAATTGAGTTATACACCTTGTCAATATCTCGCCTGAAATAGGCCTATACTTCCGAATTACTATGAAATAACGTGTCTGTCTTAATTTTTCTTATATATATATACGCAAAAAGTCTGTGGTTTGTGTTTAAGAATACAATTGAGTTATACACCTTGTCAATATTTGAAAAAGAATGATAGATTTAATAATATATGTGATAGAAAAAGAAATGCATAAAATGCGATTAGAATAGATGCATTTATTTTTGAAGCTAGACAATTAAAAAAGGTCTGTAAGGTTCGTGATAAGCCGCGATTACTTTATTACAAATAAATGGAACCTGGGGAGAGAGAGAACAAAAAGATAATAGCTTTGCATTTTCAATTACAAATCCAGCTGAGAGTTTGTCGGAGTTCTACTTTCAAAGCAATAAGATTTTCAGGTTTTCTATTAGTATTGTAGGCGTTTAAAAAGAAAACCACATATTGGTTCTTAAATCTATGTATATTTACAGGGCGCAATGGATAAATTGTCGTCTAAATATCGCAAAAATTAAAAAGAAACAGACATCTCATTTTAACTGATATATTTAGAGGAATTTCACGAAAATATCTTGAAATACAAAAGAGCCTTCAAATGACTTTGGAATCCTCTGCAACTTTTCTTGGCGGGCTCCTTGTTTAAGTTAGTGGATGCTGACATAATCTTTGATCTCAGTTCATCTCAACTGCACCCCACACAAAATAATTAAGATACTGCAGTCTAGGGAGATAGGTGGTCAGAAATTGTCTGACAGTCAGGACTGGGTTCTCCTGCTTGTGCAGCTTTATGCAGAGTCCTGTCGTCAGACTCCCTGCTGACTCAGAGCAGCACTAACTAAAAACACTTGATGTAGGCCGCTATGTTGAGTATGATAACCTGTTGGAAGATGAATAATTTGCCAACACTAGTGATAAATCCTAACACCATCATAATGACCATTAGATTCAACTATTTCTTTCCGAATCCTTTGCACTCTTCTCGAATTGACACTCAAACACTATGAAATGTTTGTATTAAAGCTTCCGAAATGCCAAGCAGGCCAGCATTCAGTTTCCAAGTTTCTAGCGGTGTGAATTGCATCATGGTGCTTTTTCTTTTACGGACTGTGCCAAAGTGGCCCTAGAGTCGATAAAATCAAAAACACACAACGCACTTACTGAAATTGAAAATATAAAATGGTGATAATTTATCTATTGCATCCTGTATAGGTTTCTCACCAACGTTTAACTTTCACTTTGTCGAGTAAGGATGTAAATATGAAGTTGATATAAAAACTCTCAGAAATCCTCTTTTTTTTTCTATTTTTGCGCCAATACAAGGCCCGAAAGTCATTCAAGATAGGTGGTCACTTATTAGGGTTTTTGTATGAACGTCATAGGAAAAGGTAAGAAGTGCTTTTTATGGGCATTATGTATGATTGTGCGGGATAGTAGTTAGGACTGAGAATTCGGAGAGCCGAGTTCCAGTGGAGTTTATTATATTACGCTTTGGGAAAGGTATGAATTCATCTGTATTTATCCTCCCCGATATGTGTTAAATAGCAAGGTAGACTGGTGTCTCTAACCTTCGTTGGAAACTATTCCTAGAAAAGTCCAACTCTGAATTTTAAAAAAACATTAATTATTGTTCAAGGATCCTTAGATTATACGATTTGGCGATGAATGAATGTAAAAGATAGCGGTTAAACTTATACTTACAGAGATTAAGTTTGTAGTGATCATTTCATCATCCTCTAGGGAGCCCTGTTCTACAAAGTACAATTTCTCAGGAGAGAAATGTTCGAATAGAACTTCTATATTACAAATGGTATGAGAAGAGATGATTTTCTGAGCACAGCTTAGATGTGGCACAAGGTTAAACATATAAAGCAACCCAGTGAGGATTGAACTCACTACTCAAATGTAATGATCATAGTAAGACAACCTTGCTAATCATTGTACCACGTCGAAGTATCCGAATGGAAAGTGAAGAGAATGGGAATAATTCGTCCAGTGTAAATAGTATTATGGGTTTTTTCAGAATCGGTTTAACTAAGGAATATAGACTGTTTGAACATTCGTCATGAGGATAGCAATAGAGTTGCGGAAAATTATCAAACTTTGTGAGAAAGATGTTGTTCTGTAAACTACCCAAAAGAATGTGTGAGATGCTTTCAAGCTCTATCAATACTGGAAAATTAGCATAGGGAAGCTCCAGCTTATATAGGGAAGCGGCTCTCTCTTTTTAGTCCAAGATGACTGCAGTAAAGTTACAGCCTAACAGGAGGACTTATATCATTTCTCGACAGAACCATTTGTTTGAAGAATTTTGAAGAGAGATCAAGACCTTCCACAACTTAAGATCATTTGCAGCTCTAAATATTATATGTTCACTTAGTCTCATTCTCACTAACTCTCCTGCCATTTCGTTAAGTAAGATACTTCCCATTCCTTCTTTTAACAATGATTCCAGAACGATTCCTGAAGATAATCATCGATGGTTTCGAAATACCAAGCTTAGATGAGTGGATGGTGTAATGAATAATAGCTTGGAGTTTGTTAATCAGAGTTTCAATTCCAGCTTGGTTCGTTATATTTATTTTCGCGCAAATACACTTAAGTAAGTTATGAGTCCACTTTCTCTATCCCTAGTTATGGGTTAATTAGTAAGACTTGTATCCATAAATTGTTATTATCTCCAAAAACAATCTTATAATCTAAAAATATCATCTGGCTTAAATTAAACACAAAGGGTTAAGTCTTAAAAAACGAATAAACCAATCAACCATCAATCGAAAAATAATTAATGTTTAAAGTTAAATTAATAACTGTTTTCAATTTGTTCCTTTTCCTCTCACTCACATGAATCATCGTTAAGTGGGACAGTAAAGAGATGGAAAGAAAATCATATGTGTTTATGGTAAACTTTGTTTTTCATATCTACAAAAAAAGCCAAACAGTTTATTACTGTAGTGTTGAAGCTCAGACAAGACAACAGATTCGTTCTTCGGGTGCAACGTCTTTCAGATAAACGCTTGTGGCTTAACTATACTGCTTCGGCCAGATCGTTACTCGCAAAAATAATAGCATCATCGGAATTTTTAGCAATACCCAGATTTTATTCCCGGGTTGTAACCTACTGCTATAGATAAGCAAAGCCAAGATGAGGCGTAGATGAGGTGAGAGTTAAGCAATCAAACTGACGTCTTCCATTTTCCATGTGAGACCTCTTCCTCTCTTTTCTCGAGTAGACGTAATTATCTTACGTAAATTTTTCTTCATTATGTCATTTTTGTAAAAAGAAGTAAATTATCTACATTCAATTTTTGCCCGATCCACTTGCTATATACTTGTGAAGTTCACTTCAGCAAACTGCTAACCACCGGGAAAATAAAAATCCGAATCTATTTTTGACAAATTACCTGTTTTTCATTCAATAACATATCAGCTGCCACTGATATCGATACATTACTGGAGTATATAAGTTTTAAGAGAAATAGTCTTTTTAAGTATAATGCTTAGTATCTGTATGTATTTCTGAGATTAGGTATTGCACCTATTTACATTGTTTGGATAGTTGTAAACTTTATTTGCATATTTACGATATTCAGAAGAGGTATAGCATGTGGAACTACATCAATCTACTTTGGTGGAAGAAATAAAGGTTTCAATTCGAAATTACAGTCAACCGAAGAAGGCCAGAGTCTACAAGGGCTGAAAAATTGTTAATATGACAAATGCGAGAACAACACTCGGGCCAATGTAAATAGTGCAAAATGCTTAGTATGCAAATGTAGAAAATTAATAGCAGACAATAGTAAACAAAATAAAATATAAATGAGGTTGTTTATAATTTACAAATTGTTTACATAAAGGTGTGTGTTTACGTGTGCAAGCGTGTGTGTAACGTAGGTGAAATCAATAAGTAATATGTTTGATTATTTTACTGTTTCTCTCACTGTTTTGCAAAAACCTAATTTGTTTGTACATTGCCGATATTTATGTGAATAACAATATTAAATGCAGATGTGTTTTCGACAAATCTGTAGAAGTAATTCATCTGTTGAACTAATTCAACTCTTTAATGGCAAATCTGTCCTTTCAAAAATTAGCCTAATCACAAGACGGTACCCAATAACTAGACGATACTAAATTCTACAAGCACCTTACTATCTGTCTGCTATAAATCTGTCTGTATATATATATATATATATATATATATATATGTTGGGGTCAAATATATATTGGAATCCGAAAGAATGATAAAATATTTTCGATTTTTTCTTTATCATATATATGTATGTATAAAAATCAATAGAAATCAATAAGTAATATATGATTGAGTATTTTACTGTATTTTTTACTGTTTTACAAAACCTAATTCTTTTGTGCGTTGCCAACGTTTATTTGAATCACAATATTAAATGCTGATGGATTTTCCACAAAACAGTTGAACTAATTCATTTGTTGAACTAATTCAACTCCCCAACGGCAAATCTTTCCTTTAAGCAATTAGTCTAAACACATCATAGTACCCAATAACTAGACGATACTGAATTCTACAAACACCTTGCTATCTGTTTACTCCAAATCTGTATTTCTTCTTCACACTCTTTATCCTAATGACCTTCGGGTATTTGAAATATAACGTTATTATAAAAATATCATGAATAAGACGAAGAAAAAATAGTAAAAAAAAGACGAAACTAGAATTGAAATAGTTTGATCATTTTACTGATTCTTCTGTCACTTTTTTTTTTTGTATTTTTTGTACTGCCATATTAATCATAGTATAACTGGGTTCTTCCATGTACCCGTTTACTACACGAATCAACCTGAGCGAGTACATTTTTTTTCATGGCTTATGCCAGGAGAAATTTTATGTCAGTTCCAACAGAAGAGAGTGGTGAAGAACCCATGCAACATAAGGCCAGCGATAGATAGAGATAAAAAAAACGAAGTATTCACCGAAAAAGACGGGAAAAAATAATAGAAAATATAAAAATCCATTCTAAATTTTGATTATTAAATTGCATTCAGTTTTGTAAAAGAAAAACGTCTTTCTTTTGAAAGGCAGGAATTCTCCCTTATCCCCCACAAATGTGGGTTAAATAGAAGTGCAGATTAAAGTCTCAAGGAGAAAAGACGACTCTGAATTCAAATCCGAAGAGAGGGTAACGAAAACACGCTCCACTGTATTATGAAATCAGTCATAGAAATTCAGAGATATAAAGAAAACGTATCTATAGAGATCTTGAAAGAGACATGATATTAACAAAAAACGCAGATCACAGATCGAGCTTTCATTCTAATACTATCAAATTTGCGATCTTCTTTATGATGCAGTGGATAACGCCTCGGAACAAGAAATAGGAGAGCCGAGTTCGAATTATAGTTGAATTTGTTGCATTCACTTATGCGCAAATACCCTTGGAAATCCGTCGCAGGACATCTTGGGTTCTATAGCCTTGACTGGCAACCAGTCAACCACAGAATGTAATGTCAACCTACTGCAGAAAAATCTTCTGTCTAGTCAGTCATGTCTCTTTCTGTTCATGATCGTCCAAGGGTGTATCCCGTATGACACTTAACTAACTGACTGACTCACAACTTGTAAGTAATCGTTTAATCTGGTCTTCATTAGTTATCTTCCCACCAAGTAAATCTCTTGAAATTTCGATTTCGAATTGCAGGTCTTATATTTTCAAATGCATAGGACTTAGAGCTAGATCACTTTGAAATACCAGCTCGATCACCGAAGTTAAGCAACGTCAAACCCTTTCATTACTTAGATGGGTTGCCAATTTGTAGTACCAGATACTGTTAGCTTGGATGTGTGTTTGGTGTAATGGATGATGGATCGGAATTGTCAAGCGAAGAACCGAGTTCCTTTCCATTCGAGTTGTTTGTATTCACTTACACTTCACTGCATTTATTTACATGCAAATATTCTTGGGAAAGATAATAAGTCATTCCTTCATCTTCTTTCAGCTAAGTGTTGAATAGCAGGACGGTTTGGATTCTGTAGCTTCGGTTGGCAACCAATCTTCCGCAAAAAATGCCAATCTACTACGGGAAAATCTTCTGCCTAGTCAGTCATGGATCGAAAGAAACATGATTGCCAAAGCGTGTATTACTTATGGCACTTAAGTGACTGACAGATATTCACTTCCGAGTGAATACTCCTCAGAAATGTATACATCTCTTCTCCCTCAGCTATAGGATAAATAGTAAGACTTGCATCAATAACTCATTATTATACCCAAAAACAAAAGTTGGATACAAAATTTAAAGTAAACAAGGAATTTTAATTACTATCATCGTTTCAAAAAAAAAAAAAATTGATATTACTTTACATGCCGAAATGTTAAAGGGCGCAATAGATATTAGGCGAATGTATATATTCTCAGAGCATACAGTAGATTTGGTTCTTTTTGTTTTACGACATATAAGATTTTATGGATTATTCAAGGACGAAAGCTAAGTATTTTGTACACATTTGTCTATATTTCTGAGATGAGTTAGTATTTACAGTATTTACATTATTCGGACTATTTTCCTCATCTTTGTTGCCATTTCTACGACGTTTCGGCCGTTGTACGCTCCGGCTTTCTTCAGGTGCTAGGAATTTCGAACCTTTTATTACATTCCCTGGCGTATATCATCCTCATTTCTTGCGTAAAGCCTCGATTAGAAGTCACGAGTTATCTTCCTCTAACTTTGCAAGTTACTTGCTTATCACTGATGTAGCCTGGTATTGAACTAACAATTCTTTGGGTCAAGTCACAGGAACTAACCAACGTTTATATCCTCTGGGCCAAATGGCAACAATGATGAGGACAATAGTCCAAATAATGTAAATACTGTAAATACTAACTCATCTTAGAAATATAGACAAATGTGTACAAAATACTTAGCTTTCGACATTGAATAATCAATAAAATCTTATATGTCGTAAAACAAAAAGAACCAAATCTACTGTATGCACTGAGAATGTATACACTTGCCTAATATCTATTGCGCCCTTCAACATTTCGTCATGTAAAGTAATATCAATTTTTTTTTTTTTTTTGGAAGCGATGATAGTAATTAAAATTCCTTGAAAATAAGTACTTGAAAGGCTGAAGCAAAACAGAAAATTGAAAGAACTAAAAAATCATATGAAGACCACTAAGGAGTAACCTATATGCCAAAGACCCGTATTTAAACGTTCCTAGTTGATTGTCAGTTCTGTATTTTCTGGTCTGAACTATTGAGCACTACATGTTTTCAATGAGCGTAAGTTAGAGATCCTTGATTTCTTCTCTCTCTCTCTCTCTCTCTCGCTCTCTCTCTCTCTCTCTTTCAGTATATATATATATATATATATATATATATATATATATATATACTGTTTTTATATATAGTAGATCTGCATGCTGATTCTTGGTTATTTCCTTTCGCATTAATTCCACGGAAAAAGCATGGCTTGGTTAAAGCAAAATAGAAAGGCAAATCAGATTCTCTTGCCTTTGCAAGCATTCAGTCTAGAAGAAGGAAAACTCTTTATTCAGAAAAGAGGGATGTTATTTGGAGACTTTGTGGTAAACTCTACCCCATTTTTCTCTTAATATTCTTCTTAAAATTCTCAATCGTTTCACACATAGTTTCGTACTTAGTTCAAAAGTAATCATTTTTATGCTAAATTTCGCTTAATGTAAAGCCCGTGAGCCACTCAAGGTAGGGGTTTACTGAATGTAATGTGTGATATTAATGTAAATAGAGGCAGTAAGAGTAGAGATTATGAGAACATCAGATAAGTAACTTCTTTTGATTTGAAAGGTAAAGACTAATGTTCATGGTGGCAACTATATTGGAATTTGTCTCACAAAATAACAGTTCTCAAGAGAAAAGTATGTCTTAGAGAAACTCTGACATTACATCTAAAATATGGTGGAAATGGGGCTG
Organism: Ascarosepion bandense; assembly: GCA_037127315.1. Taxonomy (NCBI): domain Eukaryota; kingdom Metazoa; phylum Mollusca; class Cephalopoda; order Sepiida; family Sepiidae; genus Ascarosepion; species Ascarosepion bandense. The sequence continues at coordinate 1,376,102 of JBBBDQ010000939.1, forward strand.
ATTCGCCTCTGTGAAAGTGGCTGGTATGTTTCATACCTGTAAATGTGTGTATTGGTCGAATTAAAGTCTGGAACTCAAAGGAACATTTGCAATGGAAATAGCGCTAGCGTAGCAATAAGATTGCAACGTGCCGTCTGTGTGAAAAAAGCTGTAGAGGGGAGAATGAATTATTCTTCAGAATACAGCTTCAACAATTTTTAACTCTATCAAGGCTTCAGCTCGGTAGGGCAACAGTATTCCATTTTGATCTAATCTGACGCGTGTGAAGATGAAGAATGAAAGTTAGATACTTTCTGAAGTGATATAATCGACAAGTGATATATATAAGTGATATATATATAGTCGACAATTTTTCTAGTATCCTTTTCAATGGATTGTATCTGTTCTACTTGAAGTTTTGATCGTATGAATTCCATTTGTTTACATCGTATGAGTTTCACTTGGGGTTTGGATTGTAAAATTTTTACTTGAGATTTGAATCGTATGTAGTTTCACGTGTGCTTTGGATCGTACGAGTTCGACTTGAGGTTTGGATCGTATAAAATCCACTTGAAGTATAAATTGTATGTTTCACTTGAGCTTCGGAGCCTATGTTTTACTTGGGCTTTGCATTGTATGAGTTCAACTTGAGGATTGGATCGTAAGGGTTCTATTGAGTTCGGGACCGGATGAGCTCCACTTGATATTTGAACCGAGAGTTCCACTTGAGGTTTCGATCGTATGAGTTCTACCTGAGGTTTGGAGTAAACGTATACGTTCAAAGCAAGAGACTTAAACAACTTTACAGGTATGAGTTAAGATAGGAATAATATTGTTTTATGTTGTTGCTGGAAGGTGTTTCATAAATCTGGAAAAAAAACAGTGGCGGATCTGTGAGTGTGTTTGTGACGGGTGAAGAGAGCAGATTAGTGCACCCAAGAACTAACTTACACACCCTGCAACATATCGAAGCTAGAATAAGGCCAGATCACAGTTTTGATTAAAGTATTGTGTATTTGGGTTTGAGAGAAAAACAACTGTTTATATTTTTGGGTCAGCGACAGATAAAAGAAGTAGCTGGTTTAAGAGAAAAGTGCACCGATGATAGAAAAGAGAATGAAACTGAAAATATCTACGTGAGAGGTAAAGATAAGCGCACTAAAAAGAAAAAGAGAAAATTACATACCGATATTACATTAGACTATATATGTATGTGTGTGTGTGTTGAATCTAAATAAGTATATATATATATATATATATATATATATATATATATATATATATGAGCAGATACCCATCAATATACAAATATTAATCAGGTGTTTACAGAAGAGTGCTCAATGCGGTATAACAGCAAAAAATATGTATAAATAAATATACATATTGTTCTCCGTTTTAGGCACAATTCCCGACAAACTAGTGCCGTTCCCTACAACGTAAGGTTGATAATAACGGACCCTAAAGTACATTTTTTCCTCCGACTATTTTAGTATTCTATTCTGTTTTGAGGTTTCGGAATAAACTTAACTAAATTATACATTTAATAAATAGAAATATTCGCACATCCGATTTACTATTTATAACAACCTTAACTTAAGGAACGCTAATACCTAATTCAAATAAAAAAACGTTCAGTTCACAATATACACCTGACGATTGCATAATGCATGAAACTCCGAGTGGTGTCTAAAACAAAAGATAATATGGTGTATGGAAAAGTATTTGAAGCCTATTACATTGCTTTAGTAAAATAAAGGAAGGTAAAGAAAGTGTTGGGTATTACTTAATTATTATTCATTAATATTTCGAGATCAGAATCTCATCTTCAGAACGATAGGAGAGCTGAATTTCACGCCAGTTTGTGAACCATGCCTTTATACGAATGGTCTTCTTTCGATGCTACTACTATCATTAATAGTAGTGAGTATGTGTGTGTGTGTACCTGTAAGTTTGTTAGTGCATGTATGTGTGTGTGTGTTTATGAAGGATAATATGTATATTTATTATCACAACTCTTTAGGTTAAGTCACTAGAACAGACCAATGTCTCTATCCACTAGGCCATGTGTTCTCGTGACTTGACCCAAAGAGTTGTGAGTTCAATACCTAGATACAGCTTAGTGAGCAAATAATTTACAGAGTTGATTTAAATGGAGATAACTACATGGCATCCGGAAGTAGCATTGCTGGTAAGTGGATGGCTGGTATTCATTTTTTATTAATTTTAAAGATAGAAAGAGATTTCTCTCAAATGAAAGAATACAATTATTTTGTCGGGAAAAGTAACCAAAGTGACAAAATTGGAGAACACAATTATTTCTGCCGGGAAATGTAACTGAATTGATTGAATCCGGGTAAAACGATTCTAGTCATAATATTGTCATCTTGTTTTGACAATTGTGACCCTAGGTCAAAATTGGACTGTGAGAATTTCCTGTCCTGTGCTACTGGACTGTTGGAAACGAACAGACAAGAGATAACAGTCAGTGAGTTCACTCCTCCTCATTAGTGAAGAGCCCAGAGACTCAGTCGAAACGGATAACTGATATTATTTTTATTTCAAACTGATAAGAGTCATACAGTGATGGGAAATTGAACCCCCAGTGACTTCCCTTTTACTACCCCGGTTTTGTGCTTGCTTACTAAAATCGGGGTGAAAGAGAAAGTTATTAGTTGAGGGAAGGGATTTGAATGAGACGGTAGAAAGAGACTGACAGTCTGATAAACGACAATTGAGTAAATCCAGACTCAGGGAACATTGTTACTGAGAGTATTTTTGAAATACCACTCACCTGTTGAGTGTCAACAGCTTTGACTTGCTTATTATATCTGTGTATGTAAGCGATATAAAACTACACTTGTGGTATTGCAGTGTTCTCCTGATTTTATTTGGTACTGCAGATCGCGTAAATCCGGTCTTAACAATATACTCGACTTTCCGGACTATAAGTGTTATTATGCCCGTGAAGTTGCAGTGGTCTACTGATTATACTTCGTATAATCGCGTAAATTCGGTCTTAACAATATATTCAGCCTCTCGCCTGTCAGGACTAATCTAGCCAGGTGATAACGGGTAATCCTACTTTGGCTGGTCCGAGATCAAAGCAAAAACAACTGGTTGAGGGTCAGGGAGGATTGGTCAGGCTACGCCCGGGTTACCGGGTTATCACATGGAATGAGAATGATAGACCCCAGTGATAAAAAGAATGTGTTCGATTCAAAACTTTTACCACCTAAAGAAGGCCGGAGAGTCTAACGGCCAAAACGTAAACATGTCAATAAAGATGAGAACAACAGTTAAATATGTGTAATAATGTAAATACTACCTTATTGCAGAAGTATAGATTAAGAGAAATATTCTTAAACTCCGAACACGTCCAGTACATTGAAGCCGTGTTTATAATTGATTCTATTAAAGCTTGCACTTTATAAGAGCTTTTAGTATTTTAAACGCACTTTGTCGTTGGATGTGCATATCACTGCCACATTTGTGTTTTCGACAAATATTATTGTGCAAGGTTGCTAGATTAAATGTGACTATGGTCGGAGAGTTGTGTGTTTGGCATAATTGTTTATCAATTTGTTTTTAACGGGAATGCGATTCCTTGTGGGAACATTTTAACTTATAAATGATTTTGATCTGGTATAGTTTTGATTTTGTCGGTGAGTTGTTGTGGCTGATGTTAAAGTTAAGGTGTTTTAACTTTTTTTCTATGAGAAATGACTAAAAATATTGACAAAACATTCAAAATATCCTGAAATTTATATGATCAATACAACATAAGGCTTTTGATTTTTAGGTTAAATAATTAATGGATTATACAAAGAGAATATAAAATATACATTTACATATTTGCCAGCGGAAAATTTTATTATGAATTTCAGGCTTGGTTTTCATAATTAGACATGAATATATATGATAAAATGTAAATATCAATTATATTAACTGATATTTTTTAATTTAAGAAGCAAAAAAAAATTTTTTGGGTAATAAAATTGTAACCCTAAAAGAGAAATAAGAAGTCTGTTATGGTTTATAAAATGGCGAGTGTTCTAAAAATAGAAAAAGAGTGACACACTGACGCCAAGAATTCAAAATTGGGCGGCAAAATAAGGAATAGTTTCTTTTGGTAGGAGTAGGAGTAAGAGCGGGAGTAAAAAGTAGGAGTTAAGGACAGTAGTTTTGTGTAGGAGATTTGAAAAAGGAAGACGCTAGTCAGTTAACGACTAGAGTCCAGAAGGGATAGGCTCGTTTACTACTATCATCCCACAGTGAAGAGAATTTAGCTAGTCTGCTCCTGTATCCACACAAAATTTAAAGGTTGTAACTTGATGTAAAAACCTAAAGTTTTATACCAAAAATAAACATCATTAATTCAAGTTTGTGTTATCTTCTAATTATACCAAAAACGAAGCAACACAACAGTGGTGACCCCTACATACGAACAGAAAGCAACCTCATATACAAAATGTATATACACATATAAAAGGATAAATGGAGCAGACAGAATAGGAAACGACTCATCAAGTCAATATCAAGGCGCCGGAATTCATGGAAACTGCTGTAAATGGATGGTTTACGATATTAGAAGCCCAGTTTCACTTGCGAAATGTGACAGCGTCAAAAACAAAGTTTTATACAGTAATATCGTCGTTACCAGCCGAAGAAGTGGGTAAACTACCAAATGCTACCCTCGCATCACAAGACTACGAGGAATTAAAACGGACTCTGATAGAAGCTCACGAACAAACAAAACCGAAGCTTCTAGAAAAATTAATGTCGGCTACGACTATTTCAGGACGACCGTCGACATATTTGCACGAAATGCTATCCGTAGCTAAACGGATAGCTATTAGCGACGACATTGTGACACACAAATTCCTGCAGGCATTACCGTCAACAATAGCTCCAGTAATAGCCTCGCAAAAAGATTTAAACCATACCCAACTTGACAGGTTAGCAGATGAACTGATGCCATTATTGAATAACGATAAGGCATTTGTTGTTCAACTTATCTACTAAGAATAACTCACAAACAAATTATAAAGGAAAATACAGCCAAGACACTTCAGTGCCACTAAATGTCAGGCCGTATCAGAATAACCAACGGACAAAAATTTTCAGAGCACATATTTATTTCGCCAATGAAACAAGAACATGTAAACCTTGGTGTAAATGGCCCAAAAAGAACAATCTACAAATGTTGCTTAGTTCCCGACTAGCAACACCTACGGGAAGTGATTCGGAAAACTAATAGGGCGAACAAGTTCAGTCCCACGAGGTTCGCCGCTATTAGAAATTACCGCAAAATAAGGGGCTACCAAATTTAAATTTATTGTAGATACTGGCGCAAGTATCTCAATATTACCAACTTCTGTAGTAAATGGTATTACATTAAAACCGACTCCCATATCACTATCCACTGCAAATGGGGAGAAAATAAAATGCTACGGACAAGCGAGTTTGGAATTTTGGAATACCCAGTTTAAGGAGATCTGTTACTTGGACATTCGTGATCGCTGATATCACCAACCCACTACTTGGACTGGATTTCCTCAACAAGTTTGGTCTAATAGTAGACTGCAGTAACAAAACCATTTAGATCCTACAACAACCCAGAGAAAGAGTTTAAAAATATCTGCATCAGCGGTGAATCTAGTCGTAAATGAAACGGAGCTCCCGTCAGTCATACAGAACATGATTAAAGAAAAATATCCAACCTAATCACACCACATAAGAACAGTAACAAAAACCACTGCGGTATCTACCACAGAATTGACACAGGAAGCCATACGCCAGTATTTGCAAAACCTACGCGGCTTAATGTAGAGAAACTGGAAGCCGCGCGTAGCGAATTTAAAACCCTACAAAAAGACGGAGTGATCTCCCTTTTCAAAAGTGAGTGGTCTAGCCCACCACATGTAGTATCTAAACAAAGCGGAGGATTTAGATGTTGTGGAGACTATTGTTTACTCAATAGCATAACCATGACTGACAGGTACCCTATTCCAAATATAAGATCTTTTTCAGCAAAACTTGCGAACAAACGACGATTCTCCAAAATCTATTTGATTTCAGCCTACCACCAAATTAAAATGCATCCGGACGATGTAGCAAAAACTGCTCTCACCACCCCATTTGGTCTTTATGAATATAATTATATGCCGTTTGGATTAAAAAATGCTCAGCTACATTTCAACGGTATATGGACAAAATTTTTGAAGATATTAATTGTGTTTTTATATATATTGATGACATTTTAATTTTCAGCAATGATGAGATTTCTCATAAAAAGACATTGAAACTGTTTTTAATATTTTAAATGAACATAATTTAAAAATTTCAGCTACAAAATCTGTTTTCAATGTGATTTCCCTAGATTTCTTAGGCTTTCATATTAGCGTAGATGGCATTAAACCTAAAACTAGTAAAATAGAAGAATTAAAATCTTTTCCTTACCAAAAGGGCTACGCAAATTTTATATAAACCTAATACCAAAATTTTCCGAAATAGTCTTACCCCTATCTGAGAGAATGAGGTTATCCCCTAAAGACTGATTCACATTAGATGAATCTGAACGACAATCTTTCAATTCTGTAATTAAGGAACTTACTTAATGATACATCCTCATTAACTCACCCTGAACCTAACTGTACAAATTATAAATTAGTCACTGACAGTAGTAATTATGCTGTCGGTGCGGCATTGCACCAAATGGTGGAAGGAAATCCAATACCGATCGGATTTTTCTCTAAAAAATTAACACAAGCACAAATGAGATATACTACATTCCATCGCGAACTTTTAGCAGCTTATTTGTCAGTGCTGCACTTCCGTCACCTCATAGAAGGTCGCCCAGTGCTACTTTTAACTGACTATAAGCCATTGTGTGGTGCATTTTATAGTTTAAACCTCGCTAAATCAGACAGACAACAACGGCAGTTAGCTATCCTGACAGAATTTATTTCAGATATTGAACATGTAAAAGGTAGTCAGAATATAGTTGCTGATTGTCTATCCCGACCAACTCTTGCTGTACAAATAGATGCGTGTGATTTACCTGCACTTGCAGAAGCACAGGCATCTGATACAGAAATTCAATCTTTTCAGGACTTAAAAAAATTCACCATACCTGGAGATAACCAATTTATATGGTGTGACTTATCAACGTCTTACCCCAGATCTTCTGTTACATCTAAATTGCGTGAGTCCATATTCTATAGTATCCATTCCATAAATCATCCTGGCATTAAATCATCCATTAAGATGATTAAAGCTAGGTATTACTGACCAAACATGGATAAATCAATCACTTTTGTGCATCATGCACAGCCTGCAAACAAGCAAAGGTCTACAAACATGCAAAATCACCTATACAGACATTAGAAATACCATCAGCTAGATTTCACACAGTCCACATAGATATAGTAGGACCACTCCCACTAGCAAAAGCCCAAATAGCAGTTACATCAGCCCGTATAAATATATCCTCACATGTATTGACCGCACAACTAGTTGGGTAGAAGCACAACCCATCAGCGAAATCACTGCAGCTAGTGTAGCTGAGGCTTTTATAAACACGTGGGTCACACGTTGGGGTGTCCCGCTGCATGTTATTACCGACAGAGGCCGACAATTTGAAAGTGAGTTGTTTAGTGAAGTAGCAAAAATAATTATTTTTTATAGACTACATACGACAGCTTAACATTCTCAATGTAATGGTTTGATTGAGAGAATGTACAGGACCATTAAAACTGCTATTATAGCACGAAAAGAGTCCTGGCTCTCAGCTCTTCCAATAGTACTTCTTGGGATTCGCAGTATGCACAATAGCTCTGATTTTTCTCCTTTTTATGATGTTACAGGCACACAATGTTTGCTACCACAGCTACTAATAGATAGTACAAGCGAGGAGGCTATAACTCAGAAGTTCACAAGAGATTTACATAAAACTATGTCACAAATTGATGTGAGAGACTTCGCCAAAATAGTTAATAAGTCCGCAAATTCTTATGTCCCAGAAAAACTTCAAACTGGTGATAAAATTTGGATTAGCGTAGATTGTGTTCGAAGACCACTGGAGGCATCCTATTCAGGTCCCTACACAGTCCTTCAGCGAACACCTAAATATTTTCTGGTTAAGATAAATAATGATATGGATACTCAAGTTTTTGTGGACAGGTTGAAACCATATATAGAAGTACAAAAACAAATAGTAAAACAAGTAGAAGAAAAGATGAATAGTGATTCAGAACAAGAAATAAATACAAGAAATAAAAAAGAAGATTCTCCCATGATAAATACAAAATCTCGTTTAGGTCAAAAAGTTTCCTGGAAGAAATATAACGAGCACTATTATTATTAGTACACTCCGTTCTAAAGGGGGAACTTCTGTTATGGTTTATAAAATGGCGAGTGTTCTAAAAATAGAAAAAGAGTGGGAACATTTTAACTTATAAATGATTTTGATCTGGTATAGTTTTGATTTTGTCGGTGAGTTGTTGTGGCTGATGTTAAAGTTTAGGTGTTTTAACTTTTTTTCTATTAGAAATGACTAAAAATATTGACAAAACATTCAAAATATCCTGAAATTTATATGATCAATACAACATAAGGCTTTTGATTTTTAGGTTAAATAATTAATGGATTATACAAAGAGAATATAAAATATACATTTACTTATTTGCCAGCGGAAAATTTTATTATGAATTTCAGGCTTGGTTTTCATAATTAGACATGAATATATATGATAAAATGTAAATATCAATTATATTAACTGATATTTTTTAATTTAAGAAGCATAAAATTTTTTGGGGGTAATAAAATTGTAACCCCAAAAGAGAAATAAGAAGTCTGTTATGGTTTATAAAATGGCGAGTGTTCTAAAAATAGAAAAAGAGTGACACACTGACGCCAAGAATTCAAAATTGGGCGGCAAAATATGGAACAGTTTCTTTTGGTAGGAGTAGGAGTAAGAGCGGGAGTAAGAAGTAGGAGTTAAGGACAGTAGTTTTGTGTAGGAGATTTGAAAGAGGAAGACGCTAGTCAGTTAACGACTAGAGTCCAGAAGGGATAGGCTCGTTTACTACTATCATCCCACAGCGAAGAGAATTTAGCTAGTCTGCTCCTGTATCCACACAAAATTTAAATATACCAAAATTAAACATCATTAATTCAAGTTTGTGTTATCTTCTAATTATACCAAAAACGAAGCAGCCCAACAAGTCCAAAAGATACAGATTGACAATAACACAATATTCATAATTGCAAATAATTTGAAAAATCAGACAACAATGAAAAGAGAGATTGGAAAATGGGCAAGAATAAAAAATATGGCTTACAGAATGTCGAAAAGAATTTTGAAAAAATTAAAAGCGTAAACAGTAGGAAATGTGGATAGACCGACAGAAAAGTTATATTTCGAAGTTGGTGCAGCGAATAGAAACGGAGAGAAAAGATTAAGAATTTCGGTCAAAGAGAAGAAACTACCACCTTTAAATAAAGTTCCAAATGCAAAACATGTATATTGAGTAAGAAATGCGCGAATAATGAATATAATATCTAAAGGAAATATAAAGAAAGGATAACAATGGAGTAAAGAGGATATAAAATATAAAGAGAATATAAAACTAAAATGAAATATAAAGAGAGGGTTAAAGAGAGGAAAAGAGAAGATACAATGTAAAGAAAATATAAAGGGAGGGTTAAAGAGAGAAAAAGGGTAGATAAAATGTAAAGAGAATATAAAGAGAGGGTTAAAGAGAGGAAAAGAGAAAATAAAATGTAAGGCGAATATAAAAGAGACGGTGACAGCGAAGTAAACAGAATATAAACAGGGGATGGCATAGAGGCAAAGAGAAGATAAAATATAACGAGAATATATAGAGAGGGTGACAGAGACGTAAGGAGGATGCAAAATGTAAAGAGAAATTAAATTGTAAAAAGAATATAAAGAGGGGGTTAAAGAGAAGATAAGAAAAGATAAAATGTAAGTAGAATATAAAAGGTAAAGAGAATATAAAGAGACGATACCAGAGAGATAAAGAGTGTATAAAATGTAAAAAGAGAATGACAGAAAGGTAAGGATAAACATAAAAAGTAAAGAGGATATAAAATGTCAGTCAGTTAAGTGCCATACGTGATACACGTTTTGGGAGATCATGTCTCGAAAGAAACATGACTGACTGGGCAGAAGATTATCTCGCAGTAGGTTTTCATTGCTTTCTGCGGTTAATTAATACCTTTTCCAGGGGTATTTGTGCGTAAGCGAATGTAAGGAGCTCAACTGGAATTCGAACTGGGCGCCCCGATTTATCGTTACGAGTCGATATCCACTGCACCACAACGCATACCCGCTCTCCACATATAAAATGTAGAGAGAATATAAAGAGGGGGTTAATGAGAGAAAAAAGGTAGATAAAATGTAAGAAGTATATAATATGTAAAGAGATAGTGATAGGGAGGTAAAAAGTATATAAATGGTAGGGAGAATATAAAGAGGGGGTTAAAGAGATAATAAATAGAATATAAAATGTAAAGTGAATATAAGAGAGAGTGACATAGAGGCCAGTCAGTTAGTCAGTTAAGTGCTATATGTGATACACGCTTGGGCGGCGATCATGTCTCGAAAGAAACATGACTGACTGGGCAGAAGATTATCCCGCAGTAGGTTGCCATTGCTTTCTGCGGTAGACTGGTTGCCGACTAAAGCTATAGAACCCAATCTGTCCTGCTATTTAACACATAACTAGAAGGAATATACGGATTAATACCTTTCCCAAGTGTATTTGTGCGTAAGTGAATGCAATGAATTTAGCTGGAATTCGAACTCGGCTCCCCGATTTTTCGTTCCGAGCCGATATCCAATGCACCACAACATAAAGGTAATGAGTATATAAAATGTAAAGAGAATATAAAGTAAGCTTAAAAGGTTATAAAGAGAATATATCAGGTAAAGGGAATAAGAAATATAACGAAAATATAAAAAGAGGGATAGAAAGACAGATAATATAAATGTAAACAAGATATAAAATACAAAGAGAATATAAAAAGGTGCCGAAAGAATCGAAATAGAATGAAAAATATAATGTTTAATGATGGTACAAAATGTAAGCAGAATAAAAAGACAGAACTAAAGAGAAGGTTGTAAAATATGAAGAGAATACAACATGTAAAGAGGATATAAACGGCGGGGGTTGAGAAGTGGTAAAGCAATGTAAAATGTAAAGAGAATATAAAGTAGGTGTTAAAAATAATATCAATGTAAAGTGAATAAAAAAAAAGGAAATATAATATAAACAGTGGGACAGACAGGTAAAGGTTATATAAAATATAAAGAGAATAAAAGATGTAAATAGAATATGAAGAGAGGGTGACAGGGAGATTAAGAGAGTATAAAACTTAAACAAATATAAAAAGATTGAAAGAATGATGAAGAAAATATAAAAACGTAAAGAGAGAGTATAAAATGTACAGAGAACATAAAATATAAAGAGAATATAAAGAAAGGGAGACTGGGGAGTAAAAAGAAAGTATGAAATGTACTGAGGAACATAAGATATAAAAGAGAATAAGAAGAGAAGGATATTGAGGATACAAAAGAGAGTATAAATGTACAGAGAACATAAAATATAAGAGAATATAAAGAAAGGAACTAGGAAGTAAAAGAGAGTGTAAATGTACTGAGAACATAAGATATAAAGAGAATAAGAAGAGAGGATATTGAGATTAAAGAGAGTATAAAATGTGAAGACATAGAAATATAAAGAGAATATAAAGAAGGGAGACTAGGGAGTAAAGAGTATAAAATATGCAAACATAAGATATAAAGAGAATAGAAAGAGGGATATTGAGTTAAAGAGAGTATAAAGATATATAGAGAACATAAAATATAAAGAGAATATAAAGAAAGGAGACTAGGAGTAAAAGAGAGTATATAGGAAATGTACTGAGAACATAAGATATAAAGAGAATAAAGAAGAGAGAGATGTGAGAGTTAAAAGAAAGTATAAAATATTACAGAGAACATAAATATAAAGAGAATATAAAGAAAGGAAGACCTGGGAGTAAAAGTATGAAATGTACTGAGAACATAAGATATAAAGAGAATAAGAAGAGGGATATTGAGAGTTAAGAATATAAAATGTACGAACATAAAGGAAGAGAATATAAAGAAAGGAGACTGGGAGTAAAGAGTATGAGTAACACTGAAACATAAGATATAAAAGAATAAGAAGGGAGGGATATTGAGAGTTAAAAGAGAATGTAAATATTTTAGACATAAATATAAAGAGAATATAAGAAAGGAGACTAGGAGTAAAAAGTATGAAATGTACTGAGAACATAAGATATAGAATAAGAGAGGATATTGAAGTTAAGTATAAATGTCAGAGAACATAAATAATATAAAGAATATGAAAGAGAGCTGGGAGTAAAAGAGAGTGGCAGAAAAAATATTTTGAGAACATAGATATAAAAGAGAATAAGAAGAGAGGGATATTGAAAGTTAAGAAATTATAAAATGTTACGAAACATAAAATATAAAGAGAATATAAAGAAAGGGAGACTGGGAGTAAAAGATGAAATGTGCAAGAACTGTAAGATATAAAGAGAATAAGAAGAGAAGGATATTGAGGTTAAAGAGTATACACAGAGAACATAAGTATAAAAGAGAATATAAAGAAAAGGTAGGGTAAAAGAGAGGAGGTATAGAAACATGAGAACATAAGATATAAGAGAATAAGAAGAGAAGGACGAGGTAAAGAGAGTATAAAATGTATAGAACATAAAATATAAAGGAATATAAAGGAGACTGGGGAGTAAAGAGGTAGCAAATGTTACTGAAACATAAGATATAAAGATAAGAAGAAGGATATTGAGGGTCAAGAGGAGTATAAATGTACAGAGAACATAAAAATATAAAGAGAATATAAAAGAAAGGGGCTGAGGTAAAGAGTATGAAATGTACAAAGACATAAGATATAAAGGGAGAATAAAGAGGATATTGTGGGGATTAAAGAGAGTATAAAATGTGCAGAGAACATAAAATATAAAGAGAATATAAAGAAAGGGAGACTAGGAGTAAAAGAGAGTATGAAATGTACTGAGAACATAAGATATAAAGAGAATAAGAAGAGAAGGATATTGAGAGTTAAAGAGAGTATAAAATGTACAGAGAACATAAAATATAAAGAGAATATAAAGAAAGGGAGACTGGGAGTAAAAGAGAGTATGAAATGTACTGAGAACATAAGATATAAAGAGAATAAGAAGAGAAGGATATTGAGAGTTAAAGAGAGTATAAAATGTACAGAGAACATAAAATATAAAGAGAATATAAAGAAAGGGAGACTGGGAGTAAAAGAGAGTATGAAATGTACTGAGAACATAAGATATAAAGAGAATAAGAAGAGAAGGGATATTGAGAGTTAAAGAGAGTATAAAATGTACAGAGAACATAAAATATAAAGAGAATATAAAGAAAGGGAGACTGGGAGTAAAAGAGAGTATGAAATGTACTGAGAACATAAGATATAAAGAGAATAAGAAGAGAAGGATATTGAGAGTTAAAGAGAGTATAAAATGTACAGAGAACATAAAATATAAAGAGAATATAAAGAAAGGGAGACTGGGAGTAAAAGAGAGTATGAAATGTACTGAGAACATAAGATATAAAGAGAATAAGAAGAGAGGGATATTGAGAGTTAAAGAGAGTATAAAATGTAGCGAGAATATAAAATATAAAATATAAATAGTATATAAAGAGAGGGAAATAAAGTGTGAGAGTAAAAGAGAGTATAAAATGTAAAGAGAACATAAAGTATAAAGACAATTTAAAGAGAGGGAGATTGAGAGCAAAAAGAGTATAAAATATAAAGAAAAGATAAAATATAAAGTGAATATATAGAGAGGGATATTGAGAGTAAAAGAGAATATTAAATGTAAAGCGAATATAAATTTAAGGAAAATATAAAAAGAGCTATAAAGAGAAGTAAAGATAATTTGAAATACAAAGAGAATATCAAATATACAGAGAACACAAAGAGAGTGAAACAGAGGTAAAGTGTATGATAAGTTTAAAGAGAGTATACATTATAAAGAGAGTGTGAAAATGAGTTAAAGAGAAAATCTATAAAAAATAAAGATTCGGCTGAGAAAATTAGACCGTACAAAGTTCCCGATCTCTCGGTTCCTGGGCTTTAACCATTGGCCCGAGTGTACGATCTTGTGTCACATCTTGTCTCATGGATATAAACCTGTCAGTTAGTGCCAGACAGTCCGCTGTCTGGCTTTCAGTTGTCAAGTTGTCTTCGGGTAGAGTACGATTCCATAGGGGCCCTGTCTACTGACAAAGACCCAACTGAGAAAAATAGGCATTGCAATCAGGAAACTACACAAGAAAATAAGGAATAAATGCAGACAGGCTAAAGAGGAATGGCTCAATGACAAATGCGCAGAGGTAGAGAGACTGAGCAAGACTAATAAAACAGACATGCATAAAGAAATAAGATAATTTACAGGACAAAAAAAAGCTGCTCCTCAACAAGATGTATAAAATCCAAAGATGGAGCGATAATACTGGAGAAAAAAATACTCCATAATTGGAAGAATACATAAAAGATCTTTTCCACAAGAGAGAGCAACAAAGATGAGGACGAACCGGGAATATTAAAGTCCGAAGTGGAAGCTGCAATGGCCAAACTGAACAAAAACAAAGCAGCTGGTCCAGAAGGCCTTGTAATAGAGCTGCTGATAGCACTGGGAGAATTCGACAAAGATAAAATTACCGAAATAATAAATGAAATTTATAATAGTCGTGTAATACCAGACGACCTAAGCAAGTCGATTTTCATAAGAAGCCAGGTGCAAACGAGTGCGAACTCTACCGAACTATCAGCTTAATGAGTCATATTACAAAACTGACCGTCCAAATCCTGATGAAGAGCACGGGAAGCAGAATCAGACCATATTGGACAAAAACAGTGCGGATTCGTCAAAAACACCAGAATAAGGAACGCCATATTAATGATGAAGATGCTCTCCGAAAGGGCAATACAAATGAAGAAGGGCTTGTACTTATGTTTCATCGATTGTGCAAAGACATTCGACAAAATACACCACAAAGAATTGGTGAAGGTGATCAGCAGTCTGGACATATTTGGGAAAGACATAATAATTAAGAATCTCTACTGACAGTAAACTGCCTGCATACGAACAGGTAACGAAGTAAGCACATATACAAAGATAGAAAGGAGCGTAAGGCAAGGATGCATCTTTTCACCGGATCTGTTCAATTGTACAGCGAGACTATTTTGAGGACCCTAGATATTATGCCAGGATTTGTAATCGGAGTCCACAATTTGAATAACACACGGTACACAGAAAATACAGTGCTGATTGCAGACACGGAAAGGAAACTACAAGACCTCCTACAGAAGGTAGCTGAAGTGAGTGACAAAAAATGACAAATAAACTGCAAGAAAACCGAATGCATGGTCATCAGCAAAAAGAACAGCATAAAATGCCAAATAAATTTGAGAGATACTACAATCAAGCAGATACAAAAGTTTGAATACCTGGAAGGTGTTCTAACAGAAGACGGAAAGTGCGACACAGGTATCGAAAGAAGAATTGGCATAGTGAAGGACGCGTTCCAGAAGCTGAGTAAAGGATTAAGAGACAGGAAACCTTTACTAGAAACAAAGAAGATAATACTAGATTGCTATGTGATTTCAATGTCTTCAATATGGCAGTGAATGCTGGACAATATCAACAAAGATGAAGGAAAGACTGAAAGCAGCTGAATTGTGGTTCTACAGAAGGATGCTGCAGATATCGTGGACTAAGCATGTGAGCAATGATGAGGAAAGGATGGAAACAAAACGATTGAGCACCAGGGAAAGACAACTAAAGTTCATGGGACATGCATTAAGGAAGGAAGGCTTGGGGAACCTGATAATATCAGTCAGATAGAGTGGAAAAGAGAAAGAGGAAAGCAGCGGATAACACATTTGAAGAGCCTGAGCAGATGGGTGACAGAACAGGCTTGCGTGGTGTTACAGCAGAAAGTATGATCAGAGCCACCAGGAATATAGAAACGTGAAAGGCCATGATCGCCTACAACTTGAAAGAATAAGGTACATAGAAGAATGTGCCCGATAACGCGGATGTATCGGTTGGGTACATTTTGGCACTTGGACCGAGTGAACACGCTTATTTTACCCACATTAAACCTGACCATGAGTCACATCTCGTCTGCTCGGACCGATTCAAATTCCACCACGAGGACGAAGTGATTTTGTCGATAACCTATTGGATTACATATATTTGTGTTTGAAGAACTGTTATATTTTATGTTAAGTTTATCTTTTTTTTCTGCGCTTTTTTTGTGAGAATTTATTTTGAATTTTCTTTTTAACCATTTCCATCTTTTTTATATTTTTCCCGTATCTTCTCTTTTAACTTAATACTTTTCGTTTTCATTTTCTATGTGTTACTTTTGTTCCCTAAAGTTAATTTTAATTCTTCCCCACCCTGCCGAAAAGTTTAACTCCAGTGTAACGTTTCCTTTTCATTTCTTGTTTGTTTTTCTTTTCTTTTTGTGTTAAGTCAGCCATATTGTTTAATTAGTAAAAATTAATTTTTTACGTGTTCCTTTTTCAAATTATCGTGTTTTTTGAAGCATCTATTTAGAAAAAGTGAAAAAATTTACTTAATTGCGTTGTTTTAGTAAATATCTACTTTTTTATTTTTTACATCAAAGATTCTTTTCAGCTGTCATTTTGTTTTTCATTTTTAAATTTGTTTTCTTTAATTATACCTCAAAACCAGGTTTTGTCGGTCTTTTTATTTGGTTGTATTCATAAATTTGTTTTTCGTTCTTACGTTATCTGTCAAGAATTGTCTGTTTTTTCCCTGTTTTTTGTAAAAAAAAAATGCAAAAAAAGAAAAGGAATTTAACGTAAAAAAATGGCCGATAAACGTCGGTCAATTGGAAATGGTTTGTCCGGGTCAAAAGACTCTCCCGATCAAAATAATCAATCAACAGTGACTACTGATAATGTAGTCATTAAAAAATATTGATGATCAAATAGATTTAAGAAAAAGTATGGAGACCGAAAATAGCCAAAATCAACAAAAAAGAGTTCCCAACTGATTCCAGTAACAACAACAACCATAGCAAAGGCAAATAAAAAAATGTAGTGTCTGGGGGACCGCCCTGTTACTGGACGTCCCCACCAAAGTTCATAATCAACATAACGGAGTTCCTGAAAAAAAAGCCAAGAGCTAGCTACGTGCATCTTATCAAAGAAGATGTACCTTTTGTATACTTTTAGAAATTAACCTGTGGCAGTCTTTGTCGTTGAAAAGTATTTGAGCAAAATATGGCGCTCCACAAAAGACACCGTCATCAAATATCTGATCTCCCTGGAGGGAAGATACACCCAAAAGGGTCATAAGAGGCAAGGGATATTTTATGTGGAAATTACCCATATCTGCCGACTGTATGTGCACTTCCGATTTGAACCTTATCCTAAAAAGACTCATCATAAGAACTGGATAAAAAGGCAGATAGAGAATCATTATTTTAGGTGCCCTCTATTCATGGCTGCTTCTTTTTCTCAAATTGTTCAAATACTCAGTGCTTCTTCCGACGACCTAGATATGGGTGTGAAGTTTATCAGTTATAATACGCCAGTATTATGCGATAAAACTACGATTGGGTCCATTTCGCAGCCCTCAATGGCAGATTGTTGATAATACCAAAGGAAAGTGCAGACTGCGGGACCCATACTTTCAGAAATCACATCCACAAAAGACATACAGGTTTCAACTCCCTGTACGAGTTCCAAGGTCGATGCCCCGGACATATATACGGAAAAGATCTGACAAAAAGATCCAGATTTGAGCCCAACTTGAAAACGTTTGTAAGACTGGAGTAACTAAAGGAATCTATAATGGCTAAAAGTGTACTAGAAACATCTGTGAAAAATTGGCTCGCTTTCCTTGGCACCGTCCTCTCAATCCCTCAAAGATCAGACCATGGCTTCACCCAAACATGACCAAATCATTAACTCCTTTCGCAAGGAAACTGACCACCATAGAATGGGTCCCCACTACCAAACCTCTAACAAAATAATGACCACTCTTATATCAACCCCGCAATACAGGAGCAGGCAAATAAAACAATGACACAGTTAAGGAAATTTAAAGGTTTAAAATTTTCTTAAACTTGAAAGAAATCAACGGATATCAACGGAAAAGATGCTGAAGTACCTAAGAACTGTCCAAAAGATAAAAAAGAGCCTTGACCCAAAATAATCTCAAAAGATTTTAATAATGTTACAAGAAGCAAACGATGCATTCTCCTGGGGTTGATGTTTTTATGATGACAATGTCAAAATGTTAAATCAATTTTGTTCAGGGTGGCTTTTTGTTTCCCCTTTTATTTTGTAGAGCACTAAATTTAGCATTCTTTTCGGACCGGTGGAGTGAGATGAGCCATAGGTCAATGGGACAATCTATAGGTGTCTTCATGTTTAATGCAGATACCCAGCTCTAATCAGACTGATCCTGATCTCGTTTACTTATTATAAATGGCCAAAGCCTAAGGTCAAATATCAGGTTGTAGACTAGCAGGGCAAGTCTAGGTTGCAATCTTCAGCGTTTCCGTGTGAGAGCCGATTTTCAACTCGCGAACCTGAATTGATTCTCTCTACGAAGTTTGTTTTACGCTGGTAAGGTGTTTCCAGGTTCTTGATAGTACTTGAATGCGGCGTGTGCTCTTGACTTTGCAAATCCGGAGGAAAGTCTTTGCATGCTTGATGTTGCCATAAAGGTTATTTTCGCTTCACTGGGGTTTATGCGTCCAATGACCATGTGGTGAAGCTTGATTTATTTCGACAGATCAAGCCGTTTCTGGCATCGCTTCGAATAATTTTAATAAATGACACTCTTGACTTGGTTATATATATATATATATATATATATATATATTGTATAGGGGAACATCGGGTAATAACAATCCGGATGTGAAAATATTTCGGAACGTTATCGACACGTTCGTTTTTGTCAATAAGTATTGCAATATTATACTTCCTCGGATATAGGGCAGACTATAATAGGGACAGCTAGGCTTCAGTGGTGTGTTCTAGTAACTTCAATCAAGTTCCAGTTAAGAGAGTCAATGTAGGGTTCTTAAGTTGTTTAAGTTTCTAGTCTATAGTTTACTCGGATCATAGGTTTCTGTAAACTTTAATAAGTCTAAGGTTAAGATAGCTGGCTACTGTAAACAAACCTATCATTATTTAGTGAGCGAGCTTTACATGACCAGCTGCTACTAATGTTATAGCGGGAATTGACGGGGTTGTTGCTGGGAACAAGTGGTGGAATATATTGAAATCTAAATTTAGGCCGTTTGCTGCTGATTATAGTCGTCGACTCAGTCTAATTCATTTAGCAGCACAAACGGCATGCAGAGCAAAAGTTTATCGGAAGGTTAAATTCCGTTAGAGTGGGAGTGAGTGGCTAATCAGCTGGCATCCACCCCATGAACTTTGCCATTTCCCAGTCCCTTACGCAAGTGATGGATTTCCCCACTCGCTTTTCCAGCATCCCCTCAGGACACGCCTCTCTACTAGATCTGTTCTTCACTTCTGTGCCTGACTCCTGCCAAGTCTCACAGCTTTGCTCTCTCGGCAGCTCCAATCATGCTGTTTTCTCTCTCAATATTTCTCACCACTCTCACTTCCCCCAGGAGCATCCTACCTACTGGATCTTCTACTTCTACAAAAGAGCTGACTGGGACGCGTTTCGCAATTTCCTATGCGCCGTCCCTTGGAGAAAAGTGTTCGATCTCCCAGTTGATGACTGCGCTTCTATGATTTCTTTCTGGGTGAAAGCTGGCATTGATGCCTTCATACAAACCAGGAAGTTTCGTCTTAAATCTCATTCCTCACCCTGGTTCTCTCCTCCCTATTCGGCCGCCATTGCTCACAGGAATCACTACTTTCGACTATTTCGGAAACGTGCATCTGACCACAATAGGCGCCTATTTACCTCTACTCGTAATGAGTGCAAGAGGATCCTGAATGATATTAAGCGGTTGTTTACTTAGAGAATAAAACAGCGTATAGCTGACCACAAGTTCGCCTCTAAGGAATATTAGCGTTTATGAAAAGTGTGCTGACAAACAGCAAATCCTCCATCCTTCCCTTAATCAATGAATTTGAGGTCCTCACAGTATCAGCGTATAAGGCCGAGTGCTTTGCTCGCAGATTCTCATCCAACGCCACATTTGACTCGTCTGGTGTACCCGCACCTGACTTCCTTATAAGAACTGAGGCTAAACAATACTCAGTCACTGGTATTTAAGGTAATATCAAACCTTGACCTCCATAAGGCCAGCGGAGGTGATGGAATCACGGTGATTGTCCGTAAGAAATGTGCCCCTGGACTCTCCTCTGTCCTCTCTAAATTCTATAATTACTACCTTTCTACTTCCTGTTTTTTTCATGCTGGAGGTCCTCTTCTGTGGTTCCTGTATTTAAGAACTCGGGGGAACCCTCGAACACATCCGACTATCGCCCTATCAGTCTTCTACCAATTTTAGAAAAATTGTCCGGGGCCATTTTTAATGATGAAATAGTTCAACATCTTACTACCTATAAACTATACTCAGACAGGCAGTACAGCTTCCGCTTTGCCAGGTCCACGGGCGATATTATAACGACCATCACGGAATACATATACCAGGCCCTTAAGAAGTCCGGTGAGGCACGTGCTGTTGCCCTAGACATCTTCAAGGCACGCTGGCCTTCTACTCAAGCTACAGGGTTATGGTCTCACCAGACCCTTGCTTGATCCGATTAAATCTTTCTTATATAACCGCATAATGAAGGTCATCTTTAATGGGCATGCCTCTACATCCTATTGTACAAACACTGGTGTCCCTCAAGGCTCTATCCTAGACCAGACATTCTTCCTTATTTTCACAAATGATCTCCGAGACGTGATCAAGTCCCAAGTAGTCTCTCTACCTTGCAACTGTCATCACACCAGTATTCCTATCCTTCTCTTACTTCTTTCTCTGACACCCCCTGTAACTGGTTCTTTCTCTTTACTCACCTCTTATATAATCTTTTACTGTTATGTAGCCCCCTGCGCATCAGTGGCGTTACCGCCTTGCTTGGGGTGAAACGATTAAAAAAGTAGCCTTAGCAAAATCGAAGCTGGCCTCCTTTCTTATCAAGAAAAATCAAGCTCTCCCAGTTCTAGAAATTCTTTTTAGAATGCCGCCTGGTGCAACGAATATGGACGCTTAACTGCGTGCAGAAGAAATTCATCGAATAGGGCATATCGCATGCACCACATTGCCGGATAACAGACCATGACTACAAACACGGGCATATGTAAGATTTTTCGTGGCTAGCAGGAGGCCCAGTCTGAGCCCTGTTCAGTTCAGTATCTATTTAGCTGAATTTCCCTGCCTTTAAGTGGCTGAAGCAGCTTGGTACGAGGATCCCGTCAGAGAGTCTGCGATCAAGGAATTGCTGAATCGGTTGGCCGGGAAAAAAATCTTGGATTAGATGGTCTTCTTTACGAACTATACTCGAGGCAGTCGCCCGTTCTTGTTCCCTTGCTGGAACTGATTTAAAACTGTAAGAAGCAGGGGTTTATACTTCAACGTTTCAACAGGGATGCAATTGTTTCTACGCAAGAACAAGAATGTAGGGGATGGGAAAGGTAACTTTCGGCTTTTTATAATGTTAAATAAAGAGATGAAGATTTTAGCTAACAGTTTACCAGTTGTCCTGTCTAGCCTTATTCGCTTTGAGCAAACTTGTGCTATGAAGGGAAGAACTATTCGGAACAATCTCCATTTTATAGACTTAATCATAGAGCAAGTCGTCAGTGAAATCGCGTTGATCAATTTAGATCAGTTTAAGCCACTCTATAGGCTTGGCCATCGCTTTCTGCAGGTTGTCTTTTTGGCCGCCTGTTTCGGACAGTACTTTCTCAGCTGAATCCGACATCTATCCGACTCTACCCCGCACCGGTTGATTGTTGGAAGTGAATAGCGATACCATCGGAGCCTTTTGTGTCGTCATACTTCATTCGTCAAGGTTGGCTGCTTTCACCTTTACTTAACGTACTTGCGTTGTAGCCTTTCCTTCGCAAGTTAAAGGCGAATCAGATCTTACACAGAACCTCTTTACCTGTTGATACCATCTTGGTACTTCGCTTATGATGATGACGTGTTCCGCCTATGACATTGACGTCTTGCTTCTTGTGTTGAGCAGGACCGAGACTGACGAAGTCAGCAAAGAGTTCAGAGGGTACGAGAGGTTATAGGAGCCAAGATAAACCATGAAAAGCCTGTTTTTCGGTCCTTTTTTGGGGGGGAGCGGACAGACGGCCGTCTGGCTTGATCCTTATCCCTTGCTGGAAATGAATTGTTCGGAGGTGCAGGAAAAGATCGAAGAGGTAGTTCGGCAGTGGTCCCAGACGAGAAAGGGAATTCAGAAGAATGTTTAGCATACCTTCGCAATCCTAATTTACTGAATCTTTGTGCTTCCTCACACATATGCCATACTAATAAAGTCATATCAGAAATTTTTCTCTTTCTTGTAGGGAGGCAAAGATGCCAAAGTATTTTAGGGAGATCTGTTACCTTCAACCTTCTGAAAGCATTCTGGGTATGCGTAGCGTTAAAAATCGTCAATACACATTTCGCCTCGCGTTCCTTGACCGAAGGCGTTCGCAAGCGGATGGTAATGGCGTATTTTGTAAGAGGCTAGTAAGAGTTTCCTGACCTTGATAAGCATGCACTCATGCAAGAAGGAGGCCCACTGTTTACCCGAAGTGAGTTCTTCTATCGTGAATACCAGTTAGCTCTCAAGTTCATATTACAGGCGACGAATGGTCTCTCTCATCTCCAGGCAATCTATTGTTCTGTAAAGCGTCTGGCCTTGGGTGCATGGGTTGAAATGCTTAATTCTGAAGCATCACTCATCTGACTGGTGATACCAAAAGTCATCTTGGTCTGCAAAATTCTTTCTTCGGTGGGATGTAGGAATTCTCACAAATGCGTCCGCTGTGGTGAGTCAGTAGTGACCACCATAATTGCTTGCATGCTAATCGGAAAGTCCTTGAAGCCAGCTCTGTTTGTAGCAATGTGGTAACGTCGTAGACTAAGGCTAATCATTATGTGTTCTTGTGCTTACTAGGTTATAGAGTCGTTATATGGATGACGGGATAGAAGGAATTTAATGGAGACGAGAATTTTTCCTTTACTGAACTGGTATTGTTTTAAATCAGCTTAAAGTCAAGATGAGAAAGGAAATGTGATGATTCTTTCCATCAAATTTTGAAAAAGATGAGTAATTCTTGTGTGTATCTGTGAAGTGAAAAGAACGGACGTAGTGGCATTTTGATGTTGGTTAGGTATAAGCATATTTAGTTCCAAATACCAATTTCCACCTTAAATGAAAGACTCTAAATACCAAATTTATTACAATCAAACTGTTTCGTTGACCCACAATAAAAAGTGACAACAGCATTTATGCATCTTCGCAACATCTCGCTACATTTTCAATGGTTTAAACGGAAATGTCTATAGACTTTCCTTCACACACATACACATATACACTTATACTAACTAACGTTACCAACTAACAAACACACACATTCACATATTTACCCATCCAAAAGATTTCTCACACACGTATTTAATATTTCTTCATTGTTTTGATACATTTGACACGCGTATTAATACGCGCACATACATTTGAAAATGAAGTTATCTGTTGCTTTAATACACATATCTGGCCAATAAGAATCAACCCAAAATCAAAACATACCAGTATACTTTGTCTTTGTAAAATAATTGATAAAAATGAAACATGTTAGATTGGCATACGTTTCTTATTTTCTCTTTTACTTTATTCTATCATATCTATCTCAACCTTTTCCTATCTATCGGTCTATCTGGGCACTTCGATGTGGCATATTGGTTAGCTAGCTTGTTTCGTTAGAACCTATCACAACTATCTATATAGCACAAAAGTCCAGGGGATTTAACCCGGACTTTTCCGCTTAGGTTTTATGAATCCTTTCATGGACAGAACATGAGGGTAACGACGACGTTTTATAAAAATATAAACAAAAGGACATTTTAATTTAACATCAGGAAGAGACAGTTGAAATTTCTAGAGTCTATAATGAGGAAATTGCTTCTATTTAGCGGCATATCAACACACATGGATTATTTAATGCCGTAATTTAAATGAAAATTCAAAATTTATAATCAATTCAAGAAACTGGCATTATTTCCTGATTAGATTATATTTACATAACTATATATTGTTTTTTACCAAATAACCTTAGAAAATCAAATGACGACAACTTGTTTATCCTTAAAAGTAATGATATTAATCATGGCAAATTCATTCTTTTTATTTTTTATATTTTTATACCACGTCATCAATTTTATTATAAAAGTATATTGCCATGATATTTATACTTTCTTAGTGTTGTATCGCCGAAGATGCGTGCTGAGTATCTTCAACACAGTATCTGTGCTAAGGGTTATTAATACAAATAAGACAAAGACCAGAAGACAGAACAAAAATAGTAGAATAGAGGAGAGGTTACGTTGTTAAAGTCGCATAGAGCACAGTTCGATATTAATCTTCAATGACACTCTGAATTTTGGGATTTACTACCTTCTCACTAAGGCGGATGCAACACAAGGTGAATTAAGGTGAAGATTCTGAGCCCTTAAGCTTAACCAAAAATACTCCGTAACCTCAGCTTAAGGGTCGTGCTTTTGTCTATTCACTCCAGATAGACGCTACCCCTCGGTAGAGCCCCGTCTAGGTCCCTCTTTGCTCGGAAGCAGAGATTTGACAAAGTGAGGTTTCGGATCACGTGTCAATGACACTAGGAATTATAAGATTTACCTACTTCCCACCAAGGCGGATACAACACATGCTCAATGAAAGTGGTTATTGCGAGCCCTTAAGCTCAGTCAAAAATATCCTGTAGATCCAGCTTAAGGCAGAGAGTTGATAAGGATAGTGTTCGGATCACGTGTCAATGACACTCAGAACTGGAAATTATCACCTTCCTACCAAGACAGATGCGACAAAGGTCAATTAAAGTGTGGATTCCGAGCCTCTAAGCTCAGCCAAAAATATTCCGTAGACCCAGCTTAAGGCAGAGAGTTGACAAAGGGAGAGTTCAGATCACGTGTCAATGAAATTCCGAACTCTAATATTATTAGTCTTTATAACTACCTCGGTCAGCGGATTATTCTCTTATTGAGAGTGCTAGAGGTGTGTTCGCTGCTATAAAACACTAAGTATTTTCACCTTTAGCTGTATATATGAAATAAGTGTATGAATGTCTATTTGTCTCAATCTCACTCTCATCCTGTCTCTTTCTTTCTTTCTCTCTTTCTCTCTCTCTTTCTCTCTCTCTCTCTCTGTATATAGGCATGTTCCTATTTATCTATGTTTATTTATACATATATATATCTGTCAGTTTCTATCTATCTATCTATCTATCTATCTATCTATCTATCTATCTATCTCATTTGTTATTTTAATAGTAATAGGCCAAGTAACAAGTCACTCATTATTCTTTTTCGAAGCTTACTTCTGGCCTTTAAAATTGGATTCCAAGTTTTTATTATGAGTTTGTCTTTAAATTTTTATTTCAAAATGACAAATTGATTTTTCTCATGTCAAAAATGCATAAATGTTTAGCTGTTAAACAGAACTGCATTACCATTACATTAAATTGTTATTTATGCAGAAATCTCGACATGGAGGATGACTACAGACAATTGTACGACGGAGAAGAGTAAGTAACCTGCACGTTTATTTGACATTACGAAAAACAAATGCACTTATCGTCCCAGGTATAATGATCTATGAGAAATATCCGACAGCAGCAGGTGGACTCACGGTGTTATTATTTTTATTCTTATTTCCGTAAAACGAAAATCACAATGAACCAAATTTCAAATATACAGTTACGTGTAAAATTACACACACACACACACACACACACACACACACATAGTGATTCTGACTGACAACAAATCGGCCGAGTTTCGATCCCGGCCAGAAGCAAGTGAATGTCTAGCCACACAACAGCTATGATACAGCGAAACAGGCTTGTATTTGGATGACGAATATATTATGCTCTCATTAGGATTGAGCTCTCTAGAGAGGAAAATTAAAAAACAGTTACCACTTACATAATTTATCCATTACTTTATAGCTATGATTTGAGTTCTTTCGGTGACTGGTGTGTGCGTACGCCGCTTATATACGACACACTAGAATTTCATACGCCTTTGGCTTAGGGGTTAGCGACTCCGACTGACACCAAATCGATTGATGTCTAGCCACCACTGCTGAGCTGGTATGTGGATGACGAATATATATATATATTGGAGCTTTCAACGAACTTGTCATGCTTGAGTTCAAAACGACAGACATTGTACTAGCACTGTTAACAGGTCAAATGCACGTGAAGCCTGCATAACCAATCAAACAAAACAAAATTAAAACATGCAGAAATTTTATTTACTCCATATCTCAGTCTATGATGAAGTTTTGATAGAAAAATATTAATATGGTAAATGTTTTCTGTTTAACCTATCAATCATTCATATATATATATATATATATATATATATATATATATATATATAATCATCCGCAGACAGATCTGTTTCTCTGTACCACAGCTCATCAGTTCGATTAGACTCCGATTGCTTTTAACCCAGGATTGAAACCCGACCGAATTGGCCTCAGTCGGCAATTCTACCTCTGAGCTATGGGTGATCGGTAGAAGAAAGCACTCTATTTAGCGTGTATATTATCATTATACACGCCCAATAGCCAGAGTGCTCTAATTCATTACTGAATGAGCGATATATATATATATATATATATATATATATATATAAAGTAATTAAATCTTTGTCAAGAGATAGTATTTGGCAAAATAAAGGTCAAATTAAAAGAGTGTTTTATACTATTTTCAAAGAATCATATTGCAGTTCAAATTTATGTGTAAAATATCTGAAACACTGACCTTCCTTCAACAACTGTTTCCACTAAGATAGCTTCTTCAGACATTAGTATATATATATATATATATATATATATATATATATATATATATATATATATTGTAACAAAAGTAGCTTCACTCTGACTTTTCTACAAATATTTTCATGGTTATTGCTTTGATGAGCTTTTTTCCTTGTGCTTCGTCCGAATTTATCAGTAAGCATCTTTTTACTTTTACTTTACACTCTTTTACAGTTGAAATAAGTAAAGGAAACCGCTACATCTACTCCAACAATTTCTTTTCTCGCATTTGCTGTCTATGAAACGGCCTTCCGGATACTTGCTTCTCTGATAGCTACAACCGCCAAAAAATTGAATGCAACGCTGTCATCTTCTGTCCTTTTGAATCCCATTGATCTTTTATCTAGCCTCAATACCTATTGTACTCAGTATTATCTCTCGCTGTAACGCCCTTCGCACTCTCCACTTAAGCCATTTTTTGTCGACATAATGTGGCTTACCTTTGTCTTTCGTATTAATATTTTCATGGAAACTGCTCTGAGAAGCTATTTTCCCTGATTCCTCGATTACATTAATTTAAGCGGGCTACTAAATTGGCGACTAGGTCTCATCTTTTTACTGTTGAAATTGCTAAATGCAACCGATTCTCCTATTGCAACAGTTTCTTTACTTATGCTTATCACCTGTAAAGCCTCTTTCCGATTTCTTGCTTCTCTGATAACAACAATATACAATAATTTAAATGCAACGTCAATCGCCATCTGCTATCTTCATGAATCCCGTTAATAATGTGTTCTCACGCCAATCCTCCCTGTTTTCAGTCTTTTCTTTTACTTTCACTCCCTGTAAACTACTGCTTACTTGTTGTATCACTGCCTTCCTTAGAGAGAAAGGATTTCGTAAATCTGGATCTAGTGCACGCAGAAACTCTACACGTGTAGTATACCTGAAGATATTTTTACTTAGCCACAAGCTCGTTTCGCGAATAGGTCGTTGGAATGCAATCTAGTTGTTAAGTAAAGAATAATACCAGTAAATTTGTATAAAATCAGACCGAGACACCTCTAACCTCTGACCAAGAAATATATATTGCAGTTACTTAGAACAAACCGCTTACGGAGAGAACCATTGGAGAAAACAATGTGAGATCTTTCCATTCTTTAAAAATGATAAATTAAAATTAGAGTTTCTAATTTCATTTAAATGACGAATCTATCTTCAAATACACTGATTATTTAACTATCATTGACAAAGGTTTTAGAAATACTTTATATAATAGCCAATGAAAAGAAAAGGCTGATTATTTTCGCATTGCGAACTTAGAAATATTGTAGAAGAAATCAATGAAAACACTGGTAGGAAATATAAATCAAGGCAATTAATGGACCACTTGTCCGAACAACATTTAAAACATTTCCAAAGTGCAGAGTTCGCAGATTTGAAGATGGCAACCGTTCATACAATTAAATGGTTTCTCTGACCACCTTGGGGAACGTCCTCTCTTGAAAAGAGACATTCACTATCCAGTTGTTTTAAGAAAAAAATCAAAAAGTTATAAGAAGCGTCTCACTGAACGTAGTTGCAGTTTCTTTTCCAACTCCAGGATATATTTCTAGGTGAATTCCACTCAATGATATCACTTTCTTTCCACCGCCGTTTCTTAGTCATTATTTTTTCCTACAACACTTTTTGTATCTTCTGTTGTATTAGAAGGGTCTAGTTTTTCTTGAAAAAAAAATTATTTCTCAGGTTGTTTTTACATGCCCTTGTTTCCACATGTAGTACAATTAGATACAAAAAATATTACTTTTGCACTATGGTCTATACTTGTTTACTGATTGACATTTTCCATAACAGAACGCCGGTTTCATTTAATCAGTCCAGTGTATAGCAGTCTTGGTCTAGCTTCAAATGTTCAGTTTTCTTTACCTTTCTATTTGATAATATGATATTCCTCTGTATTATGCTAGGATAATTACAAACTTTAGATGAAAACACGCCACTCGAAGCGATGATAACTCATTTTTCCATAATAAATTTATATCTCACTACTAAGATGTGAATATTGGTTGCTGATACATTGTTTTTAATTTACCTTGTTTTGCCTGAATTTTCTTTTTGATTTTCAGTGACCTTTTATGAGAGTCGAATGAAGTCAATATGATATAAACCTTGTGAAGCAATGAACGCTTAACAGTGAATCTGCCACTAATTCAAAAACACAGCGATCCCCCTTCATGAACATATAATGATTGGCAAAAGGCTGGGATCTTGGTTAGATTTATTTTGTTTTACGGTATATCAATCTCAATGGGTTAATTAACGCCGACAAGATTTTTAGGATAGGTTCGTATGAACAGAATATGTATTCTTTGTAAAAAATCAGTTTGTAGATCAGGTTTTATTGACGTATTGTTAAAACGAGAATTTTTGTCCAGTGGCAAATTAATTGCTGGTTATTTTTTAATTTTTTTTTTTTTTTTGCATTGCTGATATTGTTTTAATGTATAGTTAGTATTTCTACTATAAAAATTAATTTTTATACTTTCATAGATATTTGAAACTAGTCTGGAGATTGACTATTTTCCCATAGGTGGGACTATAACGAGTGCTACTATTCTGGGTCAAGGTGAACCTGGGAACAAAAGCAGAGACCTTCTGCCGGATGTAGTTTATCGTCATACCAAGTACAATGTAGACATCTTAAAAACGACTCAAAGTGGCTCATATAAAATTCAGTCGAGTAAAAGAAAGAAAGAAAGAAAGAAAGAAAGAAAGAAAGAAAGAAATCAGAGAGGAATAAAGTCGATGGATAAAAACAAAGAAAAGAAACATGCGTAAAAATGAATTTTTTCTTTTGTTTTTTTTTAATTGTATCACTCCGAGTAAGGCGGTAATGCCACTGATGCGCAGGTGGCTACATAAAAGTAATAAGATTAAGTAGAAGAGAGCGAAGAGGAAGACGAACCAGTTAGAAAGGAGCAAGAGAAGAAATGGGAATACAGGTGTGATGACAGTTGCAAAGGTGGAGAGAAAGGAAAGGATATACGGGATGGTGAAAGACCTAGAGTCAAGTGGTTAATAGATGAGTATTGACATTGCATTTAAATTCCTGGAGGTTGTAACCGTCAGGAAAGCAAGAATATGGAAGAGAGTTCCACAGGCGGTAAGTGTGAGAGAAGAAGCTGAAGGAGTAGAATTGTCGTCTGCATTTGGTTAATCTAACTGTGAATGGGTGGGACCCAGTTGCCAATCTGGTTGCACGAGTAAACACCTGTTGCAGAGGCACCAGTGACTTAAGTTCGTTGGAGCAGAAGCCATGAAAGTATTTATAAAACAGACAATAGGAGGCCACATCTAGTCGGTGAGGAAGTGGCTGTAGTCGAGCCGCCAAGTCGGTACCTATCTCATTACTGATTCTCCTTTGGAGCCTGTCGAGAACACTGAGATGAACAGCAGGGGCGCCTGACCATATATGGCAGCAGTATTCCATGCACGGACGAATGGTTGATTTGTATATATGCAGGATGGAATCAGGCGGGAAAAACATCCTGGCCCGACACAGTGACTCAACCTTCTTAGCAATGGATTTAGCTATGGACTCGATGTAGTGGTTCCATTTGAGATCAGAAGAGAGGGTCAGGCCGTGGAGGCGCAGTGTATTGCTCTCAGGGAGACTCGCTTGGTTCATGCTTATGGGAGGCAGGAGAGGTTGCCTGTGATGATTGACAGACAGCAGCTTGGTCTAAGTCGCATTGAAATTGACAAGCCATTCACATTGAAATTGACAAGAAAAAGAAAATGAGATTTTGAACGTGGAAAGAAAAAATGACGTAGGTGAAGATTTCGATGACGTGAAGAAAAAGGAACGAGTAAAAAAGGCGAACGAGAGAAAAAAAATAATTCTGAGAGTTAAAGTCACGAGAGAAAATTGACGAAAAAAGAGAGAGAAAATTGATGAGGAAAGCGAAAGATAAATTTACAAGGAAAAAAAAGAAATGACGATGCAAGAGAAAAAGAAAGTGACGAGAAAAGATAGGGAAAAGTCTTGGATGTTGAAAGACTGACAGAGAGTTAGGGGGAAAATAGTTAAGAGTTATGAAAAAAGGCGATATAACAGAGAGAAGAAATGTAGACAGAAAGAGAGTCGAGAAAAAGTCGAGAAAAAGTGGCTGAAAAAATGTTAAAAAACGCGAAAGTGAAAACTAGGAGGAAAGAGAAGAGAAGTGAAAGAGACGAAAAGGAGGAAGAATCGAAAAATAAGAGAAAGGGGTAAAAAATAAAATAAAATTTGAAAAACAGACATAAAAGTAAAGCAGAATAAAACAAATTTCTGAAACTGAAAGAGATATGGTAATTGAGAAAAAAAAAGTAAAGAAACCGAGCACGAAAATGAAAACGGTGACAAACAAAAGCAAAGAAAGGAAGAGATGATAAAAGAGAAAAAGTAAAAGAGATGTGGAAAGAAAGAATGAAATAGAGACGAAAGATAAGAACGAAAATTTTGGTAAGTTAAAAAAAAGAGGGTCAGAGAGAGAAAAAGAAAATAAAATGTTATAAAATTTTGAAATAAATAAATAAAAAGCGAAAAAGTATTTCTTTAATATAGTATAGAAATATATATATATATATATATATATATATATATATATATATATATATATTTATATATATATCCCTCATTCGTCATAACATAACTTTAGACTTTTAGATAATTCTTTACTTTCTCTCGCACATATATATATATATATATATATATATATATATATATATATATGCATATATTTTTTCTAAACATATTCTTAAATATAACAGACAATGAATGTCTATTATGTTTAATCATGAGCTGTTCTAAACATCTTTCTTCATTTTTTGCTTTAATTTCAGGGGAAAATAAAGACAAAAATTGTCCAACATTTGTATATATTTTATTATGCTGGTTCTAAGCTTTCGGCTCACATGAGCCAACTTCAGAGAGGTTACATGGACATTAACATAAAGACATGCACCATCAAAGATGACATTATCTTGTGTTGACATAAAACATTGCTATGCAATGATAACAGTGGCTGAAAAGCAGACGCAGGTCGTAAATTTGTAATGCAGTTCTATTACGTCACACAGCGTAAGAGACAGAAATTTTAACAGAACCCTATGTCAAATGTGTTGTGACTAGATTGAAATGTGATTTTATTAAGTGTGGATTGCTTTGATTTAATTTAGATGGCCTCCAAGATGCCTCGTGTGAGTCCAAAGCGTTATAAAAATAGCCAAATGTTTGGCAAATTTTATCTTACTTAACAATATATGTTTAGAAAACTATATGCTGCTTCAATAAACTATATATATAATCATCCGCTGACATATCTGTTTCACTGTATCACAGCTGATCATTACGGTTAGACATCCGATTGGTTTTAAACCAGGATTAAAACCCAACTGAATTGGCGTCAGTCGGCGATTCTACCTCTGAGCTCGGTAAAAGGAGGCAGATATTTAACTATGATGCATCATACGCCAGCGGCCAGAGTGCTCTAATTCATATATATATATATATATATATATATATATATATATATATATATATTTCAAATTTACATTTTTCGTCACGGATAAAACGACTCGTAGTTCCATGCAAAACGTCAGCACTCAATGTAATATATATATATATATATATATATATATATAAAGATAGTCACGTAGCTGATTAATATTATATTCAACACCCCGACCCCAAGTTTCTAAACAAACATTTTTCGGTTCACTCGTCAGGAGGTTTCAACAAATAATGCAAATTTCTTTTGGTTTTCGTTATTTTTATGTTAAGTTAAAAAATAATGCGCTTTTTATGCTGGTTTTTCTTCTTTGTGTGTGTACGGATGTGTGTGCGTATGTGTGCATGACTACGTATGTGCGTATAGGTAGAACATAGTGGTCACCTCTCCTGTTCTTCATGTTTAATCTCCTTACACACTCTTCCTATTACTTTTTCTATCTTTTTATCTCTGTCGGCTCTGTGTATGTATGTGCGTATGTGCATGTGTATGTATGTGCGTATGTGCATGTGTGTATGTGTGTGTGTGTGCATAAGAAAGAAAGGAAGAATGAATGAAAGAATGAAAGAAACAACGAAATAAATGAAAAAGAAAAGTATAAAAATAAGGAAATGATGGCGTTGAGAAAATTAATAAAAAAAAAAAATAAACGGCCAAGACACAAAAACACACCATTTTTACTGTTCGTTTTGCTTTTATATTTTCAAATTTACTGTAAGGCATCACCTTCTTACTGTGTCCTTTTCTAATTCTTCTGCCCACTCCCCACTTTGCAATCTGAGTTGCGTCGTTTTTTGTACCAATACGAACCGTCTACACCAAGTGATTTCTTTTCTCCATACTTACATCATGAGATGAGATCAAAAGGGCAGATCACAATTCAATTTATCGAAACGCTGATAGAAATAAAAAGAAAAGGTGACGGGGATGGTTTAGAAGAATGAAATCGCAAGGGCATGCTGTGAAAGAAAAAGTCAGAATAAGTAGGCCAGAGAAGTCGATAGGGTTGCGATGCGGGTGCGTGAAACTTGGACTCGTGGCTGATTCGAAAACAATGGAAAATGGAAATGTGGTCGGTTTAAGAGGCTGCATGAACTCTGAATTGAGAAAAAATAGTTAAATACAAATAATAATAATAGTAATAATAATGTAAAGGAAGCGGAAAGATAATTCATTGTGTTTGAAACAAAGTTGATTAGCGATGACATATACAGATGATGGTGAAAAGTTGTCAACACAACCAAAAAAGCTGAAGCAAAAAAATGTAATGTTTCCTGATTCAGACAGACTTTTGGAAGTGGAGATCATTTTCTCCGTGTCCCTATTATAGATACACACACACGCACACACGCGTGTGTGCGTGTGTGTGTGTGTGTGTGTGTATTCGGCAGTGATAATTGTTACAAGCTCTGAATAAAAAATCGGTGATCCTAGTTCGTTACATTCATTTTCGCTCAGATAACTTTGGAAAAGATATGGATATATTTTATCTATATTAAACATATATTATAAACACTTATCTCAACGAGAATCTACCTTGAAAATGGATCGAGTGTGCTTGTAATAATGACAATGTGCTGTTGAAATGACCACCACGTTCACCTAACTTTTTTCTATGGAACTATGTGAAAGAAAGATGTATATACTTCCTATAAGTCCAGAGGAACTTAAATAGAGAATTGCTGAGGCACCAGACATTGTTACGGAATACATGCTACAGCGTCTTTGGCAGGAGCTGGACTACAGACTTGACGTGTTTAGTGTCACCGGTGTTGCGTGTATAGAACATTTTTAAAATTTGTGAAATCAGTTACAAAATCTACATCTTTTTGAATATCTTGTTTGAATTTTGAAAAATAAATCTTAAGTTGTTCAAGATAATGCTTATTAATTTCGTTTGACGGGGACATGTGCTTACTCAGATATTCGCTCTTTAAATTATGTCACTGTTGCAGGGTGGGGGTAGGGAAATCCGGTATATGATGCAAAATGTATGAAAAATATACATATTTTGCCATCATCACGTCAATTTTGGTGGCGGTATGTCTCTTCCCACGAACAGTTGACTTGTAAACTTTTCCGTAAAGGCGACACGAATTTACAAGACTTAATATGTGTGTGTGTGTTTGTGTAATAAATAATCCAAGAATGTTGGTATGATCAACGGACGACTTGCCAAAGATAAAATACCTTAGGCAAGAAAAACATCCTGATTAAGGAAAGAAAGAAATCAAAACAAAAAGCAAACACCTACTGATGCAATATACTAAAATTTGCAATACCTATAGATGTAATATATTAACTTGACCGGCAAAATAGTGATTGACATCAAAAGTAGAAAACAGTGGAAATAGCTGAGAAAGACATGATCGATATCAAAACCATAGAACAGAGGCAATAGCCGACAAAATATGATTGAAACCAAAGGCAGAAAACACAAGGCAACAACAAAGGATTGAAAATCAATGGCCGACAAAGATAAGATTAAGGTCAATTAAGCGAAAGTTCAAAGAGGCAACGGAGAGCAAGATTTGAGGTTATATAAGTCAAAGGCAGAAGAAAAAGATGACAGGACAGAGAGAGCGAGAGAGAATAGAGAACTCCCGCTGGCCTACAACTCTCCGTCGGCTCCCTCGTGTATGCGGGATTCTCTCTGGCTACTCTTACTTCACGCAACCGTCACCGACGAAGAATAAAAATATGTTTATATTTTTTATATATACGTGTCCTTGTTCATCTTTATATTTGGAGACAATCGTTACCGTTTTTCATGGAGATTTTTTTTTTTTTTTTTTTTTTTAATCATATCACCCCGAGCAAGGCGGTAACGCCACTGATGCGCAGGGGGCTACGTAAGGGTAAAAAGAATGGAAAAGAAAAAGCCGGAAACCACAACCTAAACAGGAACAAGGGATGAGCCTCTTCAACTGTTCAATAGATGTGGGTGGAGTGTGAACCGGGTGATAGTTTAGTCTATCTACTCCAATTGAAAAAAAAAAAAATAAGGAAAAGAGTGAAAAGATTGGAAAAGAGAAAACCGGAAACCACATCCTAAACAGGAACAAGGGATGAGCCTCTTCACCTGTTCAATAGATGTGGGTGGAGTGTGAACCGGGCGATAGTTTAGTCTATCTACTCCAATTGAAAAAAAAATAAAAAATAAGGAACCCGAACAGAAGCAGAATATGATATAGAGTGTCTAGACAAAGTACAAACACGCTCCACAACGTTAAAAGAAAACAAAGGACAGCTAGAGTCGCTACTCGTTTCACCCTCTTGTGATCTTCAGGTGACTGAAACCTCCGAAAATCGACTAGAACGCCTTAAAAGCAGGCACATAAATAAACTCATAAATAAACAATTTACCTCTATAGCAATAATTAAAATAAAGATATAAATATATAACAAACATTAAAAAAACAAACAAAATAAATTCAAACTACATACACATATACAATAATTTAAAAACGTAGCTCTTAAATTTATTATAAGAAATATACGTGTGTGTGTGTGTGTGTGTGTGTGTGTGTACACACGCATATATGCACATCCGTAAAGGCAACATGGATTCTCAATACTTAATGCCATTTTTATTTGGTTTGTAGTCTGGTACTTCATATATGATATATTTCTTGTCGAACTCAACAGACCCCATGCGACTCACATTTTTTCTTTTTTAAATCAGATATGCCAAAGCGAGGCAATAGAGTCACCAAGACATAAGAGGTTAGTGGATGTGAAAGAATTATAAAACAGAAACATTACTAAGCAACAAAACCAACAGAGTAATCAGGAAGACATTAGATAACGATTGACATTGCATTTAAATTTTTGAAAATCTAATTTAACTGAAAATAAAAATGGAACCGAAAAAGAGTTCCACAAAAGATAAATGCTAAAAAGAAAGTTGATAGCTTAGTACTTACGGCTACATAAAGTCTAGGTACCCCAGCGAAAACCTCATCCGAACAATTACCATGAAACAGGGAGGCAGCTTTACGGTAGTGAAGAAGTGATTGCAGCTGAGACGTCAGTAACATTAATATTGTTGATTCGTTTTTCGATCTTATCAAGAATATCTAAATATTCTGTATGAGCACTAGACCATATGTGTCTGCCATATTCAAAGCAAGGACGCATGGTAGACTTATAGATATATCAGATAGATTTTGGAAAGATAAACGGCACAGTGGACCAATTTTCTTAACAGCTGATCGGCCAATGGATTCACTATACATTTACACTGGTGGTTCTACATTTAAAATTATTTAAGACATTCGTCTCCCGCAAAACTTTCAAAAGCAACTTTTTCATTATGATTTTTCTTCCTCCAAGTAGGAGAGTGGGATGGAACTCCCAGTCATACGTACTTGTGCTGATGTTTGCGATGTCAATAATTCTTTCAGGTTATTCTTGCAGCATATATTCGGCCATCCGTATCTTATTCTTCAGCAAAGTCTCCGGCCAAAAGCTGGTTACGAATCCTGTTGTCACTGATAGTCATTTTTTCATTGTGACATAATACATACAATATTATTGCACACACACACACACACACACACACACACACACACACACACACACACACTCTCTCTCTCTCTCTCTCTCTCTCTCTCTTGTATATAAGGTAATTGAATGACAGTGTAGAGACATTCTATGTAACGCTTTTTGTCCCTTAAAAGGGCTTCTTTGACTAAACTTGTTATTAATGAAATTCTATATGTAAGTAGAATTGTTATCGTGAATAGAAATAGATACAATGAAAAAATTAGATTACTCGTTTTAAGGTCCAACTACGAAGGTTACAGTAAAAACTGTGTGCGAGCAAAACTCTTATAATCATATCACAACAACCTTTGTCCAATACTTCTAATATGTATATATATATATGTGTGTGTGTGAGAGAGAGAGAGAGAGAGAGAGAGAGAGAGAGAGAGAGAGAGAGAGAGAGAAAGAGAGAGAGAAAGAGAGAGAGAGAAAGAGAGAGAGAGAGAGTAGGGGCGCTGAAATAGATTATATCCACTTCCCAAAGTATGTCTAAATCAAGGAACATTACAATTTTTTTGCTTCAGCTTTGTTGGTTGTGTTTAGAAATTTTCACCACCGTCACCATATTTTATTTATTAATCTAACATATTTGCATTACTTTTCCGGTTACTTCTGAAAGTAGGGTACGCAGGTTCAAATCCTACATGTCCAGCCTGGTAAAATACTTTAAAAAAAACAGTGAACTGTCTTCTCAAATATGGGTATCCACTAAATAATATATGTTTCGTTTAATATGACCGACAAGGAAAATGTAACTTATTTTTTATTTATTTTTACAGAATTCTTACATTTCTTCTATTTGGTAGAAATAAGGAAGTAAAAATTTGTCCATATTATCCTTTTTTGGTTGGTTGATTTTTGTTTAGCGGCATATTGTTGATATATTAAGACAACTCGGAAACTATGGTTAGACGCTTTAAATAAAGAACTTAAAGTGAATAAGAAGTCCATTGGTGTCCGTTGAGAATAATTCTTAATGATGTCACGGCCAGTAGCCTAAGAAAGACATAATATTATAACCGCTAGGAGCGTGTTATAACAGTGGCGACGAGAAGTAGGAAAAGTATTCTTTGCCTTGGTACACATGATAACAGTGACAAGGGGAAATTAAAACCACGTTGGTTTAATGTTTATTTGGTGTGTTCAAAAAATAAACTAAAAAGATAGAAGGGGAAAATTAGGTATTCTTTAAATATGGAAGAATTATTAGTCTAAGTCGTAAAATACAACAGCAGTAACAGAATGTTTTGAAACTCCAGAAACAAGAACAGAATTTAATGAAGAAAATACGGAAAAAAATGGAAAATTCTCAAACAGGTTGACACAAGAACGAAAGGAATACAAAGTTTAATACCTGGCAAACTCTCCAGAAAGAGGATTGGAAAAATAATAACAAAAATAACTTTACTAGCGAAAATAAAATAAAAAGTTGAAGTTGTGAATAAATAAAACACTCACGGTAGCACAAAATGAACAAGGTAAGATGCCGTAAATAAAGAATTCAAAGTGAGTCAGAAAAAACAAACACATTCTGGCTCGCAATTATCAAGCACTCTGTCTTCAGACAGAGTAAGACTTAATCGATGCTCTGTGTACGGACCGAGATTCGATGGGAAAATTAAATAATGCATTGTACTCGATTTTCGCGGATGAGTGGGATTGGTAAATTTTGACACTTGACCCAAGTGTACGCTCTCTGGTTCCCCAAGTTAAACCCGGCCTTATGTCACATTTCGTTTCAGTGGGGAGACTGGATAAATACCAGTCTATCAGAGCCAGACAGTCTGGCTCGCAATTGTCAAGATCATTCCATCGGGCAGAATCCGACTCAGTCGAGATTTGTCTACGGGCGGAGATTCGAGACAAAAAATGAAATGCAAAGTGCAAGACCTCATGGTTGCGAATGATAAGTAAATTTTTGCTCCCTAAATTAAACCTAACCTTGTGTCACATATTGTATGAATGTGGAGACTGGTAAATACCAGGCCGTTGGTGCCTGTCCAGAGTTCGTTAATACTCATATACATGCACGACGTGTTTTTGTCGTTACTCGATTGGATCTCATATATTTGTTTTTAAAGGACTGTAACATTTTACGCTTATGTCTTTTTTGACGTTTTTAGTGACGTTTTTCGTTGAAGATTTATTTTGAAATCTTTAAAACCCTATCCATCTTTTTTTATGCTAATGTAGCATTTAGTTTCATTAATCTATTAATTTGTTTTTGTGCATATTGTACTTTAATTTTCAGTTTCGTTTGCTTTTCAGCATCAGTCCATGAAATTAATTTTATTTTTCTATATCTTCTCTTTTTAATTAATAGTTTTGGTTTTCATTTTTTATGTGTTACTTCTTTGTGCCCTAAAGTTAATTTTTATTCGTCTCCGCCCAATTGAAAGTGAATTTTAACTTTAGTGTAACGTTTTCTTTCCATTTATTGATTTTTTTTTCTTTTTGTGTTACATCGGCCATATTGTTTAATTAATAGACATTGATTTTTTAGACGTGTCTCTTTTTATAATTTTTCTTTCGTAGTATTTATTTCATAATTTGTTTATTTTGCTGGTTTTAATTTTAAAAAGAGAAAACCTTTAGTTGATTCTGTAAATTTCCTCTATTTTATTTTTTGCACAGTTTCGTTTTTTTCGCCTGTGATTTTTGTTTTTTCATTTTTACATTTGTTTTTCTTAATTATACCTTAAATTTTTTATCAAGCCAGGTTTTGTCGGTCTTTTTGTTTCATTAGGATATCTGTTTTCATTGTTCTGTATCTGTTTGGGACTTTCTGTTTAGTTTAGTTTTTTTCCCCTATTTATCGTTAAAAAGGTAGAAAATGAGAAAAAAGATGACGGTACTCTTATCAAAATTGACAAAATATTAGTGGGTTTTTCGCGTATCTGTCAAGTGAAAACAGCTGACAGAGTGACATTTTGATGCCGGACAGGCATTAGCTTCTTGGGATCTCTGTATTAAACATAGGAAACTCCGACCAAAATAGGTTATTAAGCTTTGGATTTCGTTTTCAGTTTTTTTACACCATGAATTTAAAATTTAAATTTGAAAATAAATTATATGTTTGGGATATGAGTTTTTCTTTCAAGCTTAAAGAGAAAGTGTCATTTTCTTCAGCTAGTGTCTAGACTGCTTCTTTCCGGTGTGATGTATACATTATCGCTACAAAGTTACTTTCTTAGATTTCTATGTATCCCAGCCATTAAAAAAAAAAACAAAAAAAAAACAAGTTTTGTTTTGTATTTTTGATCTGACTTAAGAGGACTTTTGGTATGATTAAAGTAAAATATTTTCAATTTTGGTTCAGAGTATTTTTCATCAATTTTTCATATTTTCTTAACTTGAATAAATTTTAATATCTATTAAATTGATATTATATCATATTACAAGACAAAGTACCGGATATATATATATATATATATATATATATATATATATATATATATATATATATATGTTAATAAACATTTTTATGAAGAGTTATTAACCAAATTCTAAGGTGAATATTTTGCAATGTTTACATATGATATTAATTTCATGACGTTTATTTAATAGAGTTTTATTTTTAAGAAATTTAATAATATGTAGTTTTTCATATTGACATGAGGGGCATGGGTCGTTTAATGACTTACATATTCTATTTTTCAAAGACTTTCTATTTTATTGTGAAAGTTTTATTGGTTTCTTTTACATACAAAAATACTTCGATATCTATCTATCTATCTATCTATCTATCTATCTATCTATCTATCTATCTATCTATCTATCTATCTATCTATCTCAGTCTGCTCATTATCTATCTATCTAGCTAACTAGCTATGTGATACAAACATTCAGATGATTTAACACAAAATTTTCCTCTTAGGTTTTATGAATTCTATCATGGACAGAAATGAGGGCAACGACGACGTTTTTAAAAAATAATAACAAAAAGGACATTTTAATCAGGAAGAGACAATTTACATTTCTAGTGTCTATAATGAGGAAATTGCTTATCTTTGGCGGCATATCAACCCATATAGATTATTTAATGTCGAAATCTAAATGAAATTCAAAATTTAAAATCAATTCAGGAGAAGAAAATTATTTCATGATTAAAGTATATTTAATTAGCTGCATCTTGTTCTTACCTTAGAGAACCAAGCGACGACCACTTTTTTCTCTTTACATCAATAATGGCAAACTGATTTTTTATTTTTATTATAATGTATATCATGTCTTCAGTTTTACTATAAAGTATATTGCTGGTATATTTATATTTTCTTACCGTTTTTATTTTTGTTTGGGGGTTCAGTATTCGCCCCTAGCTGGGACCAGAACAGGTGCTACCAACTTGGGTCAGGTTGAACCTGGGAACAACAGCAATTAAGAGGTTGTTCTATACTCTTCAAAACCACAAGAATTTCCAAAGGGTATATATTAAAGGAGACGATGAAAAGTAATGCATTCATTGTCAGTTTTTTATGTATGTATGTATGTATGTATGTATGTATGTATCTATCTATCTATCTATCTATCTATCTACTAATGTTAATTTTCTTGAGGACTTTGACACAGAATTTGATCTAACGTGTAATAAATGCGGTCGCGTCTCGGATAAAGCCAT
This sequence comes from Ascarosepion bandense, assembly GCA_037127315.1. Taxonomy (NCBI): domain Eukaryota; kingdom Metazoa; phylum Mollusca; class Cephalopoda; order Sepiida; family Sepiidae; genus Ascarosepion; species Ascarosepion bandense. Next base: position 1,417,912 of record JBBBDQ010000939.1, read on the forward strand.
CAGAAGTTTTAAGTCGCCGGAGATAGTGAGGAGTCATTATTATGGCGTATTGCGGCATTTCTAGTAGCAGAGACTGTAAAAAGAATGTTGATGGACTAAAATGTAGTATGAAAGCTAAATATTAATGTTCGATGATAGCTAGGTAGATAGATAGATTGTAACAGACGACCAACATTGCCACATCAGCATAAGAGAAAATAAGACCCAAGCAGGACTAAAAAGCCAAGCTTGCTATGCACATATTTCAAGACGAATAAAGCATTGTCATTACACCAAACAATGTTAGTATTTCGGCAGAAGCCTTCTGCCTATCTATTTATATATCTATCTTTCTATCTCAATGTAAGTCTGTCTATTTATCTCTCTCTATCTCTCTCTCTCTCTCTCTCTCTCTCTCTCTCTCTCTCTCTCTAAGAATGGTAGACTTAAAAAATCAGTGGCTACTCTAGCATCTACGCGTCGTTTATTCAGTAATGAATTACAACACTCTCACTACTGGCGTATGAATACATGGTATATCACACGCTAAAAGTCTGCCTCCTTCTACCAAGGGCATATAATTCAGAGGTAGTATCGCCGACTGCCGCCATTTCGGTCGGGTTTCAATCCTGGGTGAAAAGCAATCGGATGTCTAACCATACTGATGAGCAGTTATACAGCGAAACAGCTCTGTCCGCCGATGACTATAATTATATATATATATATATATATATATATATATATATATATTTGTATGAATGTTCCTATTTATCTCTCTCTTTTTATATCGATCAACCTGTCTGTCTTTTTATATCTATCTATCTATCTCGTTTGTTATTTTAATAGTAATAGGCCAAGTAACAAGTCACTCATTATTCTTTTTCAAAGCTTATTTCTGGCCTTTAAAATTGGATTCCAAGTTTTTATTATGTGTTTGTCTTTAAATTTTTATTTCAAAATGACAAATTGATTTTTCTCATGTCAAAAATGCATAAATGTTTAGCTGTTAAACAGGACTGCATTACCATTACATTAAATTGTTATTTATGCAGAAATCTCGACATGGAGGATGACTACAGACAATTGTACGACGGAGAACAGTAAGTAACCCGCACGTTTATTTGACATTACGAAAAACAAATGCACTTATCGTCCCAGGTATAATGATCTATGAGAAATATCCGACAGCAGCAGGTGGACTCACAGTGTTATTATTTTTATTCTTATTTCCGTAAAACGAAAATCACAATGAACCAAATTTCAAATATACAGTTGCATGTAAAATTACACACACACACACACACACACACACACACACACACACACACACACACACATATATATATATATATATATACTTATATATATATAGCGATTCCGACTGACAACAAATCGGTCGAGTTTCGATCCCGGTCAGAAGTAAGTGGATGTCTGGCCACACAACAGCTATGGTACAGCGAAACAGGCTTGTATTTGGATGACGAGAGCATAATATATTTTATGCTCTCATCAGGAATGAGCTCTCTAGAGAGGATAATTAAAAAAACAGTTACCACTTACACAATTTATACATTACTTTACAGTAATGAATTGAGTTCTTTCGGTGACTGGAGTGTGTCTACACGCCGCTTATATATTATTATTTTTATTCTTATTTCTGGAAATCTAAAATCACAATGAACCAAAATCCATATATAGAGTTAATACACACACTCACCCCACTGTATCTATCTATATAGATATGCGTGTGTGTGTGTGTGTGTGTGTGTGTGTGTGTGTGTGTGTGTGTGTGTGTGTGTGTGTGTGTGTGTATTGAAGCTTTAAAATGACTCATTGAATTTGGAACGGCATATATTATGCTAACGCTGTTAACAAATCAAATGTACGTGAAACCTGCCTATTCAATGATCAAACGACGCAAAATTTAAAAAAAAATACCATAATTTCTTTTTATCTCATATTTCATTCTCTGATGAAGTTTTAATAAAATATATTAAAATATTAGATTGATAAATGATTCCTCTTTCTTCTTCATGCTTTCAGTTACGCTCTCACTCCTTGATTGAGCACTCTGGAAGAATGTTAGACTTTGAAAAAACAGTAGCTACTCTAGCATCTAAGCATCGCTCATTCAATAATGAATTAGAGCACTCTAGCCACTGGCGTATGATACATCATACGCTAAAAGTCTGCCTCCTTCTAACGAGCGCCCATAGTTCAGAGGTAGAATCGCCGACTGATGCCAATTCAGTCGGGTTTCAATCCTGGGTTAAAAGCAATTGAATGTCTACCCGTACTGATGAGCTGTGATACAGCGAAACAGATATGTATGCAGATAGCTACATATATATATATATGAATGATAAAAGATTATGAAATTATAAACTCAGTTTTTGACAAAATAATATGCTTGGCAAGAATAGGTCAAATTAAAATAGTTTTATTTTTCACAAAACAAAATTGTAGATCAGATTAATGTGTAAAAAATCCGAAATACTAACCTTTCTTCAAAGACGATTTTCACCAAGATGGCTTCGTCAGACAGTTGTCATATACATATATACAGTGTGAAGTTTGTATTGATTTTTTTAAACTTTGCGGTTATGTTCCTGAAACCTGAACGATGCAAAATGTCCATGAAAACATGTTTAAAAGGCCATTGTTGTACCTCAACATAGGAACTCATTTACAAATGTTCAGAATGTCCTCCATTTGTTTCTATACACGCATCACTTGCCAGACTGGCTGACCGATTCAAATACTTTCACACAGTGTCGAATTCTTTCACAGGCCCCTATGTCACGTTGATGAAATATATTTGCTTTATTAATGTCTGCTGTATAAAATAGTTGTTTTGCTGGCCCCACAAATAAAAATCCAAACGTTTAAGTTTAAGAAAACATGCAGTCCATGGAAACTGTTCTCTCCCTCTAACTATCCATTTTTCATGGTGATCTCAGTCAATGCATCGCCAACGATGTGACTAAAATGCATTGTGCATGGCACATATGGGCCTTCGTATTAACAGGATTACATTCTCAAGTAGAGCTGGGAGTTTGTGCTTAATAAAATCCGTGTTGACAGCTCCCTTAAGACGTGCTCGTAGAACTTATGAACCAACCAGATAAACACTACAACTCAAGCCCACACAGTAATCGTAAACTGATCTTCGTGTCTATCCTGCATTGCACCATAGGGATTCCGGTCTGCCTAGAAATTTTGGTTGTGTAAATTTGCTCATCCATCTCTTCCAAATGTTGCCTCATCCGTAAATAAGACTAAAGAGACAAACAACAGATCGATAGTTTGTGCAATGAACCATCGGAGACAGTTCTATCGTTGAGAGATCAGAGGTAGAAAGACTCTACACTCGTTGCAAATTATACGGATACAGGAGCTGCTCTTTAAATCCCATCCAAGCAATTCTATAACATGTCCGATATAATAGGGCCAATTGATGTGTGCTGATACCTGGGTAGTTCTCGACAGCCTGTACAATGTATTTTTCCGTGATCAAGCGTACGGGTGGAACGTTGTCTTCCTCGATTCACAGTTTGTGGTGCCACGGATTCTATCTTAGCTACGCGGAAATAAACAGCAGTAAAAGTTAGATGATTCGGTTGCCTTCTGCAGTCTCGTATCCATTAACATTAGCCCGGCCGTATTTAAAAATCATATCTACCCGCTCACGATATGAATATACTGGCATTGTTCAACCGAACACATCTCAGTTAACTCACTACTGCACACGTTGACGACGGACTTGTCAGAAATTTACACGAATGACAAATGTAACCTAGTCTTTATGGCAACACGCTTGGGATATTAGCAACAAAGATGAGGACATTAGATTTAATGTAAATAATGTAAATAAAGAGGTCACTTCAAAATTCTTTGAAGTTTATACGAATCGGCATACAACTGAAGAAAGTCGGAGGTGAATCGTTTGAAACGTTCTGGTAATAATAACAAGGATAAGGAAATTAGTCTGAATATAACTGTAAATAAAAAGTTCAGTTCAAAATTCTCTGTAGGTTACATGCGTCGGTATGGATGAATTTAAGCACAAAGAGGCAACCTTCGGCGGTAGGTAAGTGATAGAAGCCAGATCAGGACTAATAATATTGCTGATTCTTCTTTCGATCTTATCAAAATATTAAGGTAAATAGCAGGCGCACCGGGCCATATGTGGCAGTAATATTCTAAGCATGTACAAATAGTAGACACAGATATGTAAGATGGATTCTGGAGATAAAAATTTTCTCGCACGAGAAAGGGTACCGACTTTCTTAGTGCCTGACCTAACAATAGATTCAATATAGTCCTAAAGAAAAAATTATCAAGAGCTATACAGACCAAGAAATTGTGAAGATTGTGGAGAACTATGGTCTCCAATGCATATACCTGTAGACGGATATATGATCACGAATGAATATGCCTGTAGATAGATATATAAATATACCTTCAATGTTTATAATAGAGCGATCTCTATGTAGGTTGTGTTCCGTGTAAGCGATCTGTTTACATCTGTACAAATTGTCCCTCTTTAATATGCTCATCGCCTAACAGAGTAAAATATAAGTTCCTACTTTCAATTATAATATAATGAACACGAGTGGAATTAGAACTCAGCTGTTAGATTTTCAATTCCGAGTTATTATCATTACATTACCGACCCGCACATTCAAGCTTACAGCAACTACCTGGTATTCCCAAGCTGCTACCCATCGAGATTTTAGCCTGACACGACCTTATGTATCTTCAATGATTGCATGTGATATGGCCGTAAGCCCCCAACTGATGTAGATTACTGAGTTGATCACTAATATCCTTGAAAAAATACGAATTGACCTATTCTAAAAGTTTTAAAACTGATGAATTAGAGCGTAGAGTGAGAAGTAGAATAAGGCCAAAAATAGGACAAGAACAGTGCGGGTTCGTCAAAGACACTGGAACAAGGAACGCTATTTTTATGATAAGGATGCTCTCTGAAATACTAATAAAAAAGAACTTGTACCTATGTTTTATCGATTATGCAAAGCGTTCGACAATATACGCCATAAAGAATTGATGGAGATGCTCAGCAGCCTCGACACATTTAGGAAAGGCATAAGAGTAATCAAGAATCTCTACTGGCAGCAAAACGCCTGGATACAAACAGGTAATGAATTCAGCAGATATACAAAGATAGATAGGGGCGTAAAACAAGTATGTGTCTTTTCACCAGATCTATTCAACTTGTACAGCGAGACTATTTTGAGGACCCTAGATGTTATGCCAGGATTTAAAATCGGAGGCCACAGTTTGAACAATGTAAGGTACGCAGATGATACAGTGCTGAATGCAGACACCGAAAGGAAACTACAAGACTTCCTACAGAAGGTAGCTGAAGAGAGTGACAGAAAAGACTACTAATAAACTGCAAGAAAACTGAATACATGGTCATCAGCAAAAAGGGCATCCCAAAATGGCAAATACAGGTGGGGGATACTACAATCAAGCAGATGCAAAAATGTAAATACCTGGGAAGTGTTCTAACAGAAGACGGAAAGTGCGACACAGATCTGAAGGCAAATTGGCATGGCGAAGGACGCGTTCCAGAAGCTAAGTAAAGTATTAAGAGACAGGAAACTTTCACTAGATACAAAGAAGAGAGTAATGGATTGCTATGTGGTGTCAGTTCTTTAATATGGCAGTGAATGCTGGACAATATCATCAACGATGAAGGAAAAACTTGAAGAAACTGAAATGTGGTTCTACAGAAGGACACTGCGGATATCATGGACCGAGCAGGTGAGCAATGATGAGGTTTTGGAAAGGATGGAAACCGAAAGGAAATTAATACTGAGTAATAGGAAGAGACAACTAAAGTTCCTGGGACATGCAATGAGGAAGGCGAACTTGCAGATGCTAACAGGTCAGATAGAGAGAAAAGGAGACAGAGGAAAGCAGTGGAATATTTGAAGAGCCTGAGCAGGTGGGTGGCAGAACGGGAGTTGCGTGGTGTTACAGAAAAAAAGCGTGTTGAGAGCCACCAGGGATAGGGAGAGGTGAGATGCCATGATCGCCTAAGCCTTGAAAGGACAAGGAACAGAGAAGAAGAAGAAGAAGAAGAAGAAGAAGAAGAAGAAGAAGAAGAAGAAGAAGAAGAAGTGTATAGAAGCACTTCTTAAGCACTTCTTAACTTCGATCAGCTATAAAATTGTCAAGTATAAATTCTAACAGTCAGTATTATACGTTGTACAAAAACTTTGATCAGGATCTTTTCTATTTCTTCAACATGAGTGAAAATAAATAAAATTTATAAATAAAAATAAATGTAAATATTATTGTACTATATTTACAGTGCCTTTTCCCAGATTCCTTGACTACATGACTCTAAGCGTACTTCTAGATGGGCAACTAGGTTACACATTTACTGTAGAAAAAGGCAAATGCAACCGATCCTTCGACTCCAACAGTTTTTTTTTCAAATACTTCTCACCTCTAGAATCATTTTCCGCTTCTTGCTTCCCTAATATCTACAATTTTCAATAATTTAAATGCTACGTCAATCGCCATTTTTGTCTTCTTGAACCCGTTCATCTTTTGTCCTTTGACCATCCTCCCTATTCTCAGATTTTCCATTTCACTTTAACTCTCTGTAAACCACTGCGTACTAGATAGATTTCTACCTTCCTTGGGGATCATTTAAACTTGTTTCACACAAACACTTTACATATTTAGTATACCGTAATATATTTTCACTCAGCTACAAGAAAAAATGTGTGAGTAAATGTTTTCCATTCTTTCAAAATAATAGTGTGATGAAGAATAGGATGTGCGAGTGCTTAAATTTTATCTCGATTATATACTTTACCATTCAAAGAGATTTTATAAATACTGTATATATTAGTCAATTAAAAGAAAGGCACTTCATTTTTGCATTAGGAACTTGAAAAATATTGTAGAAGGAATCAATAAAAACATTGACAGGAAATAAAAATCCAAGCAATTAATGGATCAGTTGTCCGAAGAACAACATTTAAAACATTTCCAAAGTGCATAGTTCGCAGATTTGAAGATGGCAAATGTTCATACTATTAAATGGTTTCTTTGACCACCTTGGGGAACGTCCGCTCTTGAAAAGAGACATTCACTATCCAGTTGTTTTAAGAAAAAATCAAAAAGATATAAGAAACGTCTCACTGGACGCAGCTGCAGTTTCTCTTACAACTCCAGGATATATTTCTAGGTGAATTTTAGTCAATGATAGCACTTTCTTTCCACCGCCGTTTCTTAGTCACTAAATTTTTCCTGCAACAATGTCTGTACCTTCCGTTGTTTTAGAAGCGTCTAGTTTGTCTTGAGAAAATTTATATCTTAAGTAGTTTTTCTATTCACTTGGTTCCATACGTAGTACAACTACATTCAAAAAACATTTCTTTTGCAATATGGTCTATACTTATTTACTGATTGACGTTTTCTATAACAGAACCACGGTCTCATTTAATCAGTCCAATGTATAGCAATCTTGGTCTAGCTTCAAATGCCCAGTTTTCTTTACTAGCCACGCAACTCGATTCTTCTTTTTAGTAATATAATATTCCTCGGTGTTATGTTAGGATAATTACAAACTTTAGACGATAACAAGCCATTTGAATCGAACGTGCCTCATTTTTCCATAATAAAGGTATATCTTACTACTAAGATTGAAAACTGGTTGCTGATAAATTGTTTTTAATTTACCTTGCTTCGCATGAATTTGTTTTTTGACTTCCAATTGCCCCTTTTCATGAGAGTCGAATGAAATCAATATGATATAAGCCTTGTGAAGCAATGAATGCTTAACTGTGAAACCGCCACTAATCCAAACCACAGCGACCCCCCATTCATGAACATATAATTTCATTTCAGTTTGGTTAAGTTTATTTTGTTTTACAGTATATCAGTAACAAGGGGTTATTTAATGTCGACAATACTTTTGCAATAGATTCGTATGAATAGAATATATATTCTTTGTAAAAAATCATTGTAGATACGGTTTTTATTAACGTATCTATTTGTAAAGAGGATTTTTGTCTAGAATCAAATCTATTGCTGGTAATATTTTTTTAAAAAAATGATATTTTTATGCTTTTTATAGTGTTTTGACATCAGTTGGGTGATTGACTATTTGCCTATATCTGGGACCCTAACAGGTACTACCACCCCGAATAACGGTATCCCTGGTAGTAACAGCACATATAAGAGGTGATTTCAGGCTCTTTGAACATCCTGATCTGCTGCCGGATATAGTTTATCGTCATACCCAGGACGCTCTTCATTTTATCATATATTTGTGTGTTTCTGTTTAGACGCGATTAACATATCAATACGTTTGTTTATATTTTTTAATCTTTTTTTTCCGAGAAATATTTTAATGAAAGCAAATACGTATGGATTTTACTTATTGCATTAATCTCCCCGTGTCTTGCTCTTATAAATCTTCCTTCTTTACGTCTTTCTTTTTCGATCAGCTAATAGAAACTTTCAGACAGTTATCTTCCTTCTCTTGCCTAGTTCAATTCCTTCTGGCACTTTAATCTCTCGACTTCCTTCTCTTTGCTAACCCCTAACTCTCAACCTTTTTCCATGCCTAATACATTTTTCATTTTCTTAAATTTTCTCCTGTTTCTATAACATAACTGTATTCATCTCTTTTCCATTGAGTCTTTAATTTGTTCTCTACCAATCTCATCTTTAATATTTAGTTTTTCTATTTTCTGTGTTTTATATGATCCTTCTTAATAATCAGTAGTAAAAAAATCATTTAAAAAACAAGTTTCAAATGAAACAATAGAAATGATATTGTGTAGTCTGACTATTAGTCAGTCTCTATTTGCTCGTAAGGCAGGATTTTCAAAGTATAACAAAGGATTAGAACTAAAGGATTAACCATCACGTGAATCTGTTCAGTCTTTCTTCGTTTTTTTTTCGGATATTTTTGGACTTTTTTTTTAATCAAATGAAAGTAGCATGACAAGTGAAAGCGAGTCTTCGTACTATGGCTTCTCTATCGCCTGCAGCTTGAAGTTTACGCATCAAAATCTTTTACGCCAGAAAGTTTTCATGGAATCAATGTTGGATTTCGGGAAAAGTGGTAGCCTTAAAAAATTTTAGAAAAGAATTTATAAAAATACACAGAGAATGAGCTATGGAAATGAGCTTTTTATTTAAATAAATTATCTATTATATTTTTATGGTAAAATATTTTTCTTTTTCTCTTTTTTTTTCTTTTCTTGCTTCTTTTGTGTCTTCTTTCTTATATTTTCTTTATTTTCATTTATTTTCATTTTTCTATTTAATTCCTTCTTCCTTTGATCCTTTATTTCTTTTTTCTTCTTCCTTCTTTTGTTTTTCGTTCGTTTTTTCCCCTGTATTTATTTCATCATTACATTCTTTTTTCTTTGTATATTATTTTACTTTCTTTAAGCTTACTTTTTCTTTTTCTTTCGTTTTCTTTCTTTTCCTTGTTTATTTCATAATTTCTTTTTTTCTTTACTTCCTTTTTTCTTTTTCCCCCCCTTCTTCTTTATTTCTTTTATTTTGGTTGTTTCTTTTCTTTTTTTTTTGTTTTGTTTTGTTTGGGGATGTGCGTTGTGGATATTGGCTCGGAACGAGAAATCGGGGAGCCGAGTTCGAATTCCAGTTGAATTCATTGCATTCACTTACGCGCAAATAACCTTGGGAAAGGTATTAATCCGTCTCTTCCCTCCAGTTATGGGTTAAATAACAGGACAGATTGGGTTCTATAGCTTTGGCCGGCAACCAGTCTACCGCAGAAAGCAATGGCAACCTACTGCGGGATAATCTTCTGCCCAGTCAGTCATGTCTCTTTCGAGACATGATCGCCCAAGCGTGTATCGCGTATGGCACTTAACTGACTGACTTTTGTTTTTTATTTCTTTCATTTTGTGGATTTATTTCTTTTTATGCCTTTTGATTTCATCATCTCATTCTTACGTTCTTCTTTTTTCTTGTTAACCTTTTTTACTTATTTCATCTTTCAACTCTTCCTTCTATTTACTTCATAATTTATTTCCCATGTTCTATTTTCATACTTTATTGCTTTCTTCGGTTTTTCTTTTTCTTTCTTACTTTCTTTTTATTTATATAATTATTCATTTCTCGTTATTTCTTTCTCTTGTTTCAAATAACCATTTCTTCTTTCCCATCCTCTCCTTCATTTTCAATTTCTTCTTTTACGTCTTTCGCTCTCCGTCATTTCTTTTGTTCATTCTACGTATTGATATTATATTAGTGGTTCAAATAACAGCGATTTTGTCTCGTATGACAAGAGTACAATGTTAAACACACTTTTAAATGTGCTTTTCCCTAACAGAATCGACAGATATACATAATCCTGATCTTGTACCGTTTTCTAAGATATAAAAACCGTTTTAGTCTCATATACTTGCAAAATTAATAAGCAAAGGATATTACTAACAGATATCTTCTCTTCTTTCTTCTCCTAAATGGTAAACTCTAAATTTATTATATCTATCTATCTATCTATCTATCTATCTATCTATCTATCTATCTATCTATCTATCTAAAATTGACAGACCATGCATTTATGGGGATCAATCACTGCTATTCTAGAACAAAATAAAAAGGGTTAAAAAGAAAGGGAGCTGAAGGAATATATACGATAGGAAGCTGTGACTGGGCGTAAATACGAGAACATTTTGAACTATATGTACAACACACACTTTCTATGATAATTAGTAAACGATACACACAAGCCCCATAGAGACAACGGGTTCATAATAAAACAAACTGCAAGAAACACAAATTCCTAATCCCTCAAAGGCAAAAGAAGAAAAATTAAAAATCATAGGATTCAAAATCCATATAAAACGAAACCTAAGCTTTTCTAGATAAAATATTCAAGTTCTACAATGGTACATAACAAACACAGTGCAAGAGTGCAACCTTCTTTATATTATCAATACCTTCAAACATCCATCTACCAAAACAGAATATTTTCAAACAAAACGTTTAATGAAATTATTTTCATTACAGACGAAACGATTGTGAGACATTACTAAATAACGACTGATTTTCAGCAAAAAAAAAAACAAAAAACATTCAAACAAAAAGATTCAACAGAAAATGAAGTATTATATATAATATTCAAATTAAAATGAAAACTAATAATAAACATAAAATATTCATGAAATTCATTGCCAAAATCAGCCACATTCTACAAAATATTTAAAAAAAATACGATAAAATTCATTTATAATTACACGGAAAATAAGTTACAAAAGATAAAAAGATAACCATAACCTCTTCCTGTAACTGCAGAACAACGCCCGAACGCCCACTTAATGGTAACTGCCTATACACCAATGTAGCTTACAAAGTCACAATCACATTTACAGGAGAATTTACGGAAGAATGTATACCAGAATACATGAATATACATGTAAACAGAATAAAAGCTGCGCACGATATTTAATAACATGTATATATAAATACCACAAGATTTTCAAATCACATATGGAAGTTCCAGAAGAAAAAAACATACAAAATAACATGGGAAATAAAAAAAGTAGTACCAATTACAAAAATACATAGAAACTCTATAAAAGTTGCTAAGAGGAAAAATAACCATATTCATTTTCATAGAACAACTAAAAAAGCACATTTATCAATGAAAAGCAAAAAACAATAGTACTACACTACATAAACATATACCAAGTTTCCATCGGCTAAACAATTAGTAACTATAACAGAAAATAAATAAAGTTTATTTCAAAGAAAAATGTCAGTTCTTAGAACCTAGAGAATATGAAAAAGTAAAAACAAACATGTTCCCCAATCGGAACATTTATGGTTATTTTTACATCTAAGCCAAATTTGGCTATCGCTCTCTATCAGAATGAACGATGTCTATAACCAGTGTTTTTACCATTATACACTAGTCTGCGTTTTAAATGTTCCTGAGTTTTTAGCCTAGTATTCCGATGGCCTGATGATTGCGCACAGTGCATAAAAAAACTCGAGTCGCGGCCGGTGTCCAGTATCGAGAATAACCAAAATGTTGATTATATTCAACCCTACCACCTTGTGTGGGATGGAGCACTTTTCTATTTTCGTGTAACACTGGTAGTTTCTATTTTCGTGTACCACTGGTAGTTTATATAGAGTTGGTACGGATGGAATAAAATTCAGATATTAAAACACACTATTCTTAAAAGAGTGCTCAAAACAGAGTAGAGTAAATAATCTATATATATGTAAAAGGCCATCTGTGAGCCCGCGTGTGACTGTAATCTATGCACACCTACATTTTGTAAGCTATGCCATTTAAACTTTCTAGAGACACATGTCTACAGGGAATCCAGGTCGACACATACTTTATGAGTTTAAGTTCAGCAATTTTTTTGGCCACTTGTTTACATTTACTCCGTAAAACATCTAAGATCTAAGATGGTTGCTAGATTACGTCACAGAAATCAAATCGCATGTGTCAAACGCGACTAAAAAGAAAAAATGAGCCTTTTCATTTAATCTTTATTCCGACGTTTTAAAATTCATTTGGTCAACAAAAAAAATATGAATATTTTCCCCCGTAATTTTGAAACAAAAGAAATATTTAAAAAATGTGTTCTTTCAAACAAAAAAAAATATGTAAAAAAATTGACATGGTTAATTTAATTATTTAAGTCCTTATTTTCAGATTTAATATTTCATACATCAGAAAATAAAATTAAAAAAAAGCTTCTTTCGCTAAATATTTCATGCAGGAAATCAACTGTCTGTAATTTGTGTGGCATTAATGTAACTTTTTCCTCTAAAATTAAATGTCTACATTTTTAAATATTCTTCGAAATTTTCTGAAATTCATTTAGTCAACAAAAATGTAAATATTTTACCCCGCAATTTTGAAACCAAACCACACACAATGTTGTTTACAATGTCACACAAAACATCAACTCACATTTACGCAAAACAAAAGAAAATAGATTTTTAATGGTATTTTTTAACAATTTTAAAACACTAATTTTTTATATAATTATTTTTTTATATGACTAAGTTTTAAAGTGAGGCCGCGACTACAAGCGCTCAGAAATCGTAACACGCTGCATTAATCATCTAATTAAAAAATGTTCTGAGTTGCACGAGCAACGCCGGGCTATGATGCTAGTATTTATTCAAAATTTATAACATAAATATATTATAACATTACGACAAAGTACTATATTGTTTCAACGCTTCTTGCGTCTTCTCAAGTGGTGGTGCTTATTGTAAGATGAAGAGATTTAAAAAGTTCAAACCTAACCAAACCCCCCGCATCAGGGGGAGATATTGTTACGCAGTCTGTGATGACCAATCAAAATACAATGAATGCTAATTTGAAAAACATGACAACATACCCTAAAAACAATTTATTGGTGTAATTTAATGTTTGATTAAAATAGAATACAGTATTACTAATTGACTATTAATTTCACTTTAAAATAAAAACAAAAATTCGTTTAAAAAGTTATTAGTAATTAATGTTAGAAATTGCGAATTTCAAATTCTAAATTTAACTCAGCATCGTGTTTAAAATATTATCAAGTTTTTCAATGGTGAAAAGGGTAAGAGAGACAGACACATATATAAATATATACATACAAATATATGCGCATACATATACATACACACTCACATATATATATATATATATATATATATATATAAGATAAATGTGTGTGTGTATGTGTGTGTGTGTTATGAGTGTGTGTATGTCTTCTAGTTCTTTTTATTTATCTACCTTTTGTGGACAATTTTGGTTCACAAAATTTTGTCTTATCTCAGCGCCAAACGAATTTCTCGTGAAAAGCTAAACCAGGAAATCACGAACTGTTAAAAGTCATTCACGCATGCGCACACAAAAGCGCCTTCTCACCAACAGTCAAGTTCTTTAAAGATATCGATATATAAATGCATTCACGTACTCTGTATGGTAGTATGCACGTAACTTACTGTAAACTCAACATTATTTAACTGCTAAGTGTTTTATTGCGTATGTCTCAGGTCTGTCGTTTTTATATTATTGCTTATAGTAATTATTAAATGACGGTTGAGGGTGTATCAGTGACTGAATTTACTTTCTTTTTCTTCTCATCAATGCAGCTTACAGGAAGATGTATTTATTATGAGCTGACGCCGGTTGATGTTTCAAGGGATGTAAGATTCATGCTTTTACGAAGTGATTTAGTTTATTTGCCTCTTAGTATTTTCATTCATACGTGCATGTATTCACCTATCCCCAAACCAAGTAAATGCTTATAATCTTAATTATAAATAACCAAGTAAATGCAAATCATTTGATACATAAAGGACCAATATTTATATATCACTGAACAAAGTAAAAGTATTCAATTCATACTCATCTATGATCATTTAAACAAAAGTAAACATTTATTCTTTGTTTCCTGTGTAGGATTTTTTTTTCTAATCATTTCACCCCGAGCAAGGCAGAAACGCCACTGATGTGCAGGGGGTTACATAAATGTGAAAAGATTAATTAGAAAAGAGTGAGGAGTACAAGCTAGTTAGAAAGGAACAATAGAAAGCTGAGAAAGCAGGTGCAATGACAGGTACATGGGCGGAGATCAAGGGAAGGTTATACAGGGGAGGGGAGAGAGCTAGAGTCCAGTGGTTAGTAGATGAGTATTAACTTTGCATTTAAATTTCTGGAGGTTGTAGCCGTCAGGAAACCAAGAATACGGGAGTGAGTTCCACAGGCGGGAAGTGCGAGAGAGGAAGCTGCAGGAGTAGAATTGTCGTCTGCATTTGGCTAACCTGACTGTGAATGGGTGGGACCCAGTTGCCAGTCTGGTTGCACGGGTAAACACCTGTTGAGGAGGCATCAGTGACTTAAGCTCATCCGAGCAGAAGCCATGAAAGTATTTATAGAAGAGACAGAGGGAGGCCACATTTCGACGATGGGAAAGTGGCTGCAGTCGAGTCGCCAGATCGGTACCTATCACATTACAGACTCTCCTTTGGAGCTTGTCAAGAACACTGAGGAGAACGACAGGGGCACCTGACCATAAATGGCAGCAGTACTCCATGCACGGACGGATGGTTGACTTGTATATATGCAGGATGGATTCAGGTGGAAAAAACATCCTGGATCGACATAGTGACCCAGTCTTCTTAGCAGTAGATTTTGCTATGGATTCAATATAGTGGTTCCATTTGAGATCTGAGGACAGGTAAGTCCGAGGATGCGTAGTGTATTACTCTCCGGGAGAATCATCTGGTCCATGCTTATGGGAGGCAGAAGAGGTTGCCTGTAATGGTTGACAGACAACAGCTTGGTCTTAGAGGAATTGAAGTTGACAAGCCACTTCTTGCCCCAGTTCACCACAGAGTGTAGATCCCGCTCAAGGTCAGCAGCGAGATTATGTCTGTCCGCCACGACAGGTTTCTTACTGAAGTGGGAGTATATTGTAGTGTCATCTGCGTAGATGCCTACTTGGGACTTGATCTCATCTGGGAGGTCGTTGATGAAAATAAGGAAGAGCGTCGGGCCCAGGATAGAGCCTTGTGGGATTGACTTTAGTTCGTTCTAATTTCTACTTCAGCACTTCATATCTACCGTCAACACCTATACACTGAAATTTATACTATTCTTGGGTTTCCAGTTCTTTCAAAAATCTTCTTTTTTTTTCTTCCTGTAGCGTCATAGTAGCTTTATCACCATGTTTGGAACAAATTTATTTAAAAAATTAAAGGCTTCTGAAGTTAAATATAAACAACCAATCTGTGCACATCATAGAACCAAATAAATACATATCGACTAAAATATAAACGATCAATATTTACCTAAAGACATAGCAAGTTAATGTACATAGACTTAAATATAATTTATTTTAAAGTTTTCGACATTTAATCAACCAACAAGGATTGCTATATCGTAAAATCAACCAATCTCATCCCATAAAAAGAAAATCGATCTTCGTATCTGAAGATGATAAGAATTGTCTGTCATACTCACTAATTCATAAAGATTATTTTGTATAGTTGATGCATGTTCGGTCTAACTGTTGATGCATGTTCGGTCTAACTGGAGTATGGCTAGACATCCAGGATTATTAAAAACCTCTGAAAAGGCTGGTGAACTTTTTTGTACAGTCAACTGTTATCTACCATAACGCGGTAGAAATGAATCCATAGCTTTGGAGGCAAGTATTGCCGCGAGAAAACGGCATTGATAAGTGGAAGCGATTCCTGAAATGAAATCAAGCAGCAAGCTTGAGCCCTAAACACCTGGATAAACAGTTACATGTCTATGGCCAAGGCGATCATTCAAGCATCGGTTTTGGTTTGACTCGGAGGGTGATGGGCTCAGCTCTGATTTGCATAAATTAATAATCCTCCAGCTTTCAATGTGGAGGGAACTGATCAGGTAGGCTGATGCGCATCGACCCGACGATCAGAACCGGTGATTAGCCTGATAATAGGACAGAACCGGTGATTAGCCTGATAATAGGACAGAACCGGTGATTAGCCTGATAATAGTCCAGACTGAGTGCTTCGCCCGCAGATTCTCCACTAACTCGACACTGGACTCGTCTGGAGTATCTGTACCCGACTTCTCACCCCGAGCTGAGGCCCAACTGACTGACATACGCATAAATCCTTTGGTGGTCTCCAAATTTTCTTTTCAAAACTTGACCTCCATAAAGCGAGCGGTGGTGACGGAATACCAATCATTGTCCTAAAGAAATGTGCTCCAGAACTCTCCTCTGTTCTCTCTAAACTTTATAAATACTGCCTCTCTGCCTCTTGCTTTCCTGCCTCCTGTAAATCCTCCTCTGTGGTTCCTATATATAAAAATACCGGAGAACCATACGACCCCGCTAATTATCGCCCTATCAGCCTCGTACCGATCCTTGGTAAAGTATTCAAAGCCATCATTAATACCGAGGTAGTACAACATCTCACAGCCCACAGACTCTTCTCTGACAGACAGTATGATTTCCGCTTCTCCAGGTTTACTGCTGGTATACTCACGACCATCACTGATTATATACACCAGGCTCTCGACAAGAACGGCGAAGCCCGAACTGTTGCCCTAGACATCTCTAAAGCGTTTGACAGAGTCTGGCACGCTGGCCTTCTCTGCAAGCTACTGGGCTACGGTATAAGTGGACAACTGTTTGACCTAATCCAGTCACCTCTCAGATTGCAAAATGAAGGTAGTATTGAACGGACATGCCTCCCAATACTATCAAACGAACGCGGGTGTCCCTGAAGGCTCTATTCTAGGTCCCACACTTTTCCTTATCTACATTAACGATCTCCCCATAAATATGATCCCAAGTAGGCATATACGCTGCCGACACTACGCTTTACTCTTGCTTTGATGAAAAGTCTGCCGAGGCCAACAAAGCAAGCCTCGCTGCCGAGCTCGAAAAGGACCTCCAATCCCTGGTGGACTGGTGTAAGAAATGGCTCCTGAATTTTAATGGTTCTAAAACGAAGCTGCAATCAATTAATCACTACAGACAATCGCTCCTACCTCCCATTAGCATGGATCAATCTAGTCTACGTGAAAGTAAAACACTGCGCCTCAACGGGTTAACTCTCACAACAGACCTCAAATGGAATGACTATATAGCGTCTATAGCTAAATCCGCTGCTAAGAAGCTCGGTTCTCTGTGCAGGGCCAGGAAGTTTTTCCCGTCTGAAACAATTCTGCACATATAGAATCTACTACCCGCCCGTGCATTGAATACTGCTGCCATATCTGGTCGGGTGCTCCTATCCACCTAGGGGTACTTGACAAAATTCAACGGAGAATCTGCAATGTGATCGATTCTGACTTGGCAGCTCTGATACAGTCACTTTCTCATCGGCGCAATGTGGCTTCCCTGTATCTCTTCTACAAATACTTTCATGGCTTCTGATGAACTTAGCTCACTGGTACTCCCCATACATGAATTTGCTAGAGCCACAAGATTAGCAACTAAGTCCCTCACCTTTACTGTGAAACCAATAAATTGTAAACGCAAATTCTACTCCATCAGATTCTTCTCTCGCACTTCCTGACTGTGGAATTCCCTTCCGTTTATTTTCTTTCCCGACAGCTACAATCTTCAAGAATTCAAATGTAAATCAATAGTCATCTATTATCTCACTAATTTGCATCCTCTCTCTCTCTCTCTCTCTCTCTCTCGTGCTTCTTTCTTCGTCCACTCCACTCTCATCAGTATTCTCATCCTTCTCCTACTCTCTTCTTGACATCCCCTGTAACCTAATACTCTTTCTCATAACTTATCTCATATGTAACCCCCTGCTCAACAGTGGCAGTAAGATGCCTTGCTTGGGACGACACGATTATAAAAAAACAGCTAATTAGGATAATAACAGGTTTCTCATTGGTAGGAAGGTGTCCGGTTAAAAGGTTTTTTTCTTGTCAGAATCCTTCTTGCACCATTCGTCCGCACATTGAATAGTGTTTCCATATCTAGTTGGATGCTTTTGCTGTTCACCTCAAGGTTCTCAACAATATCCAAAGAAAGATTTGCAATGTGATCGGTCCTGAATTGGCATTTCGACTGCAGTCCTTTTCTCACCGAAGTGACGTGACTTCCCTCTGCCTTTTCTACAAATATTTTCATGGCAACTGCTCTGACGAATTACCTTGGTGCTCCAACCACATGATTTTAAACGTGCTACTGGATTGGTATCTAGGTCCCACCCTTTTACTATTGAAACAGTTAAATATAACTACCTCTTCTACTCCAATTGTTTCTTTTTCCGCACTTCCCTCCTGTGGATCTCCTTTCAATTTACTTGCTTCCCTGCAGCTATAATCACCAAAAATGTGCCTGCAACGTCAATTGCCATCTTCTATCTCCTTGAATCCCATTCATCTGTTTTTCTTTCTTCGAAACACCCTGTCCTCGGTTTTTTCTCTCACTGTAGTCCCATGCGCACTAGTGTCTGTCACGCCTTGTTTGGGGGAAATTATTTTTAAAAAAGACGCACACACATATATACACACATACGGGCGTGCTAGTCTTAGGCTAAGAAGAGAATTCAAACATTGGTTTTCAAGCGACGTACACCATGAAATAGGAAGCAAAATGAATCTAACCGATAATTTTTCCTTCTTAGTAGAACCTTTGTCGAAGAAGACAATAAATATTAATATTCTTCTTCGTGTTTAATGTATTGCATCTCTTCAGGAATTTTCACAGTTATTCCTCCGTGCAACTTTCTATCTTTCGTAGCTCAAAGTTATGACTGTCCTCCAACTACCCCTCCCAGTTCACGTTCTGCCGTCCATTTATACAAACACTTTAAGTATGCTCGTCGCTAGTTCCTTCTAGTCGTCTTGCCTTCACTAGGTCCGGGGTGTGTTAAATTCACCAGGCCCTCCCTTCTTACTATATGTTCCAGAAATATCAAATCTCCCTTCTTTCTAAGAAGTGTGCTGTTTCTTTCTGTAATGATCTTTTATTCTTCTTGAACAATTGTATATCCAACAAAATTAAATCCATATACGAACGATCGAAATATAAACAAACAATTGTTGAATGACAAATTTAACTACTTTTTCAATAATAAAGATGATATTTATTAATGAAACTCATACGCTGTGTTATGTTGCAAACACGAAGATGCGTTGATTCTTTGCACTTGATTTTTTAAAGCTGTCGAACAGTGAGAGAGAGAGAGAGAGAGAGGGTGAGAGTGAGATAGCCAATTTTTGTCGTTTGCTTTGATTGAATGGCTCGCTGCTCTATGTGTATATTCTTTCTTTTCCTTTTCTTTCTTCCTTTCTTTCTTTTTTGGGGTGAAGGGGAGAAAATGAGAGAGTAAGAATTGCGTCCATCACTACGCACAACTTTTTCGTTCTGTTATCCCCGCACATCTTTGTTTCCAAAGCTCTTATCCTGGATTTTTTTTTTGTTTTTTTGTTTTTGTTTTTTTTTTTTGTTTTGTTTTTGTTTTGTTTTTTAGGGAATCACTTTTTTTTCCGGCTTCGAGATGCCTCTAGAACCACCCAGAATATTCTAGTAAAGAAGTCCGCGATTTTATTTTTATATACTTTTTTCTTTTCTTCTTATCTTTCTCTATCTTTTTATTTATTTGTTTATTTATTTATACACTTTTTTCTCTTTCTATCTTCTCTTTTTTATTCATCAGATTTGTTTTCGTTGTTGTTCTCTATTTATTCCATTACATAACATGTTTCATTTTTCTTCAAAATGTTATTCTTAATGTCTTCCAGTAAGGCGACACTCCTGTTGTTTGTTTAATAATATGGAATAACTATATACAATTTTTATATATCAAAAACAATTTTAGCGGAAAGAAGCATAACAAAGTGGAAAAATATTTTTTGTGACTTCATCCGACTAAATTTATGTTTGCGTTGATGCAACTGTACATGCGCATGAAGGAGAGATACTGAGAATTTTAAATTTATTTTTTTCTTTTTCCAACATCTTTTTTAGTATATAACCTCGTCAATGTCATTTAGATGCTTTTCTTTTTGTTTATATTTCCAGCAATTTTTTGTTAAACATCCCATATTGCGATATATTAGATCTACCAAGAATAGTGAAATGCTATAACTACCAGGAAGAAAATTTACTGTAAAAAATATCTAAATTTAAAATTCCCAGTGCCTTTTTTTTCTACGCATGTGTAATTGCATCAGAGTATTTTTTTATTATTCGAAAGCCGATTTTCAAACAGACAGCACATTCTCAATGCATCATAGGGCATTGTGTATATTTGATTTCTCAAGGCAGGGGATTGGACAACGAAAGTTCAGGGGTCGAAACTCTGACAAAATGTTGTTTCATCCAATGCACAAATCGTATGAATTAAGCTTTTAGTCGGAAATATTTTATCATCTTTTCTTTCTTTATTTATTTATTTATTTATTTTTACTTTAATGCAGTTAGGTTTTAGTTTAAGTATCTTTTAGGAGAAACAAGTGAACAATTTGCCGCTCATTGATCTGTTGAAAGATAAATTCAGTCATTTTCTCACAACGGCTTTGTAGATTCCCTGTGACTTTTCTAGAAATACTTTTATGATAATTATTCTGACGTGCTTTCTTCTTTCGTACTTAGACTTAGCGAACATGTGAGCAACGACGAAATGTTGGAGAGAATGGAAACAAAAAGGAAACTTATCCTTAGCATCAGGATGGGATATTTGAAATTTATGGGGCACCTAATGGGGAAGGAGGGCTTTGGAAATCTGCTGGTAACGTTAACCTATTCATCTTTTATGCAGCATTCCCATTCAGGACGTAGGCAATCATAGCCCTCCACATGTTCCCGTCCCTTGTAATTGCGTTTTTTATTTCTCCAAAACCCTCTTTTACTATCCATTTAATGAAGCTCATCGAGTATATTACGAACTGCTTTCCTATGTCCCTCTTTCCTCTAATCTGTTATGTGAATAGCAGAAGTTCTAGTAGACGAAACGGGTCGCACGAAAACGTGATCATGTCTCTTTTGATTCATGACTGACTAGGCAGAAGATCTTCCTGCAGTAGTTTGCCGTTTCTTTCTGTGGTGGACTAGTTGCCAATGAAGAACTCAGTCTGCTCTGCTATTCAACCTATAGTTGATGGAGAGGAGATGGATTCATACCATTCCTAAAGGTATTTGTGCGTAAGGGAATGTAACGAACTCGACTGGAATTAGAACTCAACTATCCGGTTTCTCATTCTTACGTTATCAAAGATCAAATTACAACAGTCTTTCTTATCCAATATTTTGTGGCTTGTGGTTTCACTTACCCGTGGTTTTAGCACAGAAAGAACTTTTTAAAAAATCAGAAGTATTACTCAATTAAGTGCCAAAGACTATGCAGTTTTTAGATATACCAAAAAGAAACAATCAAGTTCTTTCTGTAGATAAAAAGATGAAATTTCTCAGTTTGTTTTATCATTTCACATTATGCTAAGCAAAAAGGTACTAGGATGCTAATGGTTAATGAGAGTAAAAGAGAGGAGACATTAAAAGAGAATGATTCAAGGGGACAGAAGATGACAATTAATTTTGCATTTACATTTTTGAAGGACATAGTCGACAGGAAAGCAAGAAACCAGAAGTGAGTTCCAAACGCTGGAAACGCAGGCAAAAATAGTCTGAATTAAACTTTCTACTTACATTTTGAATACGGGGGAAATAAGGAGGATTTGACACTGGGAAAGTAGCAAATAGTGTCCTCGATGTAAACTATGTATCTTCTCACCGGTCTTATTCAACCTCTATAACGAGGTGATTATGAGGGAATAAGCATTCCTACCAGGATTCATTATTTTTGTGTGTTTTTTTTATAATCATTTCACCCTAAACAAGGCAATACTTCTACTAGTGCGCAGGGTTTACAAGGAGGAAAGATGGATGACAGAGAAGAAAACAGTATAGGTGATGTTGTAGAAAGGGGAAGAGGTGGGTGGGACTAACGTAGATAGATGATGCCTATTGACGTTGCCTTTAAATGTTTGGAGATTTTAGCTATCAAATAAGCAATCTTAACAAGATGATATGCAGATGATACAGCGTTGTAGCAGACACGTAAAAGCGCCTGCGGGAACTAGTAAGGGAAAGCAAGAAGAAAGGACTAAACATCAACTACAAGAAGACAGAATTTGTAGCTGTTAGCAAAAGGAAACTCCCAATATGGAAACAACAAAATGGAGATATCAAAAACAAACAAGAACATGTCTGAGAAGTGTTTAAACAGAGGTCGAGAAGTGTAACACTGAAATCGAGTAAATATTGCAGAGCATAATATAATCATATAATTAAATTTTTTTAAATAAAAATAGATTGCGACGCGGAAATGTTTATGTTTCAAGATTTCTATCTCGTCATCAGGCAATGTTAGATCATAGTTGTGAAAATTATTCATGCGCCTCAGATAGTGCAATCCTAGGTTAAACGGGTGGCTGCTAGCAGAACCTATATCTGACAACAGGCCTCTGAACCATGCCACACAAGTAGAAGAATCCAGTCATGGCTGTCAGACAATTTTTGCGACCACATCACCTTTGCATTGGAATAGTTAATAATCCATTCCAAAAGCCTTGCAGAGTACTAACAAAACAGAGAAAAATCATTAGAAAAGAAAAAAGAATACTAAACTGTTACTTCCTATATGGCAGTGAATGCTGGATGGACAATTTCTTTAAAGATAACAGACTTGAAGCAACAGAAACAGGATTCTACAGAAGGATTATGAGAATACCAGAGAGCAAATATGTGATCAACGAATCAGGAAAATGGAAAAAATGTAAACTCATACTTGACATAAAAAAGAGAGAGTTGAAATTTCTAGAGCACATAATGTTGAAAGAGAGCTTGGAAAATCTGATTCTCACAGGAGTGGGACAGTGGCAAAGCATAACTTATCTAGAGCTTAAGTGAATGGACCGCGGAATACGGTTTAACAAAAGACAAATCTTATTCAGAGCAAAAAAAAAAAAGACAAGAAATTGTAGAAAGCCATAATCTCTTACGCCCTGAAGTCAAGCTATGGAATGAGTGATACAGTTTAAGACATGGTCAGTTATTATGAGACATGTCTGTTGAGATCTGATTGGTTGGGATATGTTTATATATTTCTTATTTAAATCAGTATTCAATGATATATATATATATATATATATATATATATATATATATATATATATATATATATATATATAAGAGAAAGTGGTACCTCACCTGTGATTGCTTCTGATGGTGCAAAACTTTTAACTGAGAAGAGTGATATTCCGTTGCAAGACAGTGCTAAATTCAACCTCTATTGTTGATGAGGCAGCATTTGCATCAATCCCCCAACGCCCAGATCTACCATAGCTTGGTATTGAACCTTCCTTGAAATAAGTCGACGATAGTGTCAAACAATTATCTTCAGGCAAGATCTCTTGAAAAGATGGTTTATCACCTGAAATTTATAAGTATGGAGACCCAAAACTAGTCAAAAAGCTACATCAGCTATTTAAGATAATTTGGTTTTATGGTCAGGTTCCACAAGACTTTAAGGATACGGACATTAAATATCTTTATAAGAACAAAGGTAATCGGCATTGTTGTGACAATTCTCGTGGAATCTCTCTTCTTTGTATTGCAGGAAAAATATTGGCCCTTCTTATTCTCAGAAAAATCAAAACAAATCTGGTTGATGACATCTACCCAGAGTCACAGTGTGGGTTTAGGTCTGGCAGGGGTACTATAGATATGATTTTTTCACTCAGAAAAGTTGCTGAGAAAGCTTTCGACACAGTGAACAGAGATGTATTTTGGAAGATAATGAAAAAGCTTGGAATACCATATGCAATGCTTAAAGTTATTGTATCATTCCATGACGGCATGAAAGGTACTGTGATCTCTGATGAATCTGCTTAGGATCCTTTTCATGTCTCAAACGGTACAAAACAAGGATGTGTGCTTGCTCCAGTTCTTTTTGCACTGTATTTTTTGGTGATGCTTCAGCATGCTTACAGTGATTTCGATGGTAGTGTGAACTTCCAATTCCGTTCTAGTGGTGAATTATTTAACTATCAACGTTTTAAGGCCAAAGAGTTGCTAAGAACCCAGATGATATATGACATGCTATTTGCTGATGATGCTACTTTGGTGGCTACATCGTATGCTGATGCGCAGGAACTTGTAAATAGATGTTCTGAAGCCAGTAAAGCATTTGGACTCACGAAAAGTATTAAGGAACCTGAAGTAGTTCATCAGCCGCCTCCTCATCAAAAGCAAGTATATGGTGTGAAACAAAATCCTCCAGTTCATTCTTTTCCTGATAATTGCATAACAGTAGGTGGGAAGATTTTGAAATATGTTAAGTGTTTCACATATTTAGGTAGCATTGTGAACTCAAAAGGATATCTTGACGATGAAATTGTAAATCGTATAGTTTTTGGTAAACTTCGGCACCGCTTGTGGAATGACAGAGGTATAAAGTTGGAAACAAAAATCAAGGCTGTTGTTCTGACAACTCTCTTGTACGGTGCTGAGGCTTGGACCCCTTACGGCTCACATGTCGTGCAGTTGGATGTTTTTCACAAACGCTGCCTTCGCACAATATGTGGATTTATCCTGAGGGACAGGGTGTCCACTGCTGATCTGTTTGCAAAGTGTAGTGTCAGTGGAATTGAAACTTTTCTTATACAGTGTAAGTTGCGTTGGGTCGGACATGTTGTCAGCATGAGTGGCGATAGAATGCCTAAAATACTTTTCTACGGTCAGCTTCAGTATGGTAAAAGGCGTGTTGGCTGCCCATTGTTGAGGTACAAGGATAAGCTTAAGTATAATCAGATAGCAAGAAACATTCACTGACAACTTTTAAACAAAATGCTTCTGACAGAAAACTATGGAGATTGACGTGTCACATTGCCTTACAAGCTTTTGAATCAGAAAGAGCACAAAAGCTCAGAGAATCAAGAGAAAAGAGGAAAGAAGTAGCTGCCAGACCAAGTGGCATTTCGTTGAATACATCTTCGTGCACGTCTTGTGGTACACCTGCAAGTCATTAGCGGGGCTCAAGCCCCATGAAAGACATAAACACCGAAACTGGAATTAGTTTTTGAGACGCTCATACGTAGAAATCGACAGGAGAGTCCATTATATATATATATATATATATATATATATATATATATATATATATATAAATGCAAACTTATCACTATACTCGTTTCGAAACACCCTCTGCGTATATACTCGGAAGGAAAAAAATGGTTTTAAAAAAAGAAAGAGCTAAGCATATGAACATTAGCCAAAGCGATTTGGACCGAGCAAGTACGTAGCCCAAAGAAAAAAAGACGAGTAATCAATAACAAAAAGCGCTTCATACTTAAGCAGAGCAAACTAAGTAAATTAACGTCGCGAACCAACAAACCTACCAAGATTTCACCTAAACGGATCTTCAGGGATCATCAGGGATCTTCAGCCAATGTTCCCTGAAGATCCGTTTAGGTAAAACCTTGGTAGGTTTGTTGGCACACGAGGTTAATTTACATATATATATATATATATATATATATATATATATGTGTGTGTGTGTGTGTGTGTGTGTTCTGAAGGTTGTGTATTTAAAAATATATAAGCCTAGCCTGTGCAAACAGAAGGAACACTTTATTTGGTTCTTACGGCCGTTGCAGGGAATGGGTGTCCCCTTTTTACATCTAATAGCTCTTTGTGAAATATTACGTTTACATTTTAATTAATTTTGATTAAAAATTAGTGTTTACGCGAGTTACACCTTCCGTTCTTCAATTCATACTAATGTGTACTGTCTATCATTTAACATTTTGCCAACGAGCACCTTCGATAATGTCTTTGGCGAAAGGGTCCTAAGTTCTTCTTTACTTTCTCTGACGTTCGTTCTGTTTATATATATATATATATATATATATATATATATATATATATATATATATATATATACCCAAACAGAAAGTGGCATGTAGATAAAGTTTCAAGGAAGACCTATTAATATTAAAGCTGATCCCGCCAGATGGCTCGATGTAGATAAAATGATCTATTTACAGAGCCAGATATCTATATTTTTGTCAAGTAAACTTCGAAAATTACGTGTGACGTATGATCATTTCTGCGAAGTATGTTTGCTTCGTCAGCGATCTATCTATTATTATAGAAACATTCACAAAATTTTTCGTACACAGGAATTTCACTTAAAAAGAAGGAAAAAGAAAGAAATAAGAAAAAAGTGGGAAGGAAAGTTAAAAAAAGAGAGAAGAGATTATGTTAGAAGACAGACGTCCAGACGCTGTTGCAGAGGGCAGGGAAGAGTGAGTGAAAACAAAGAGAGATAGTGAAATAGACTCAAATTCGATTTCTGAAAAGAACTTTTATAGTTTATATATGTGTAAAGAAATAAAAAATAAGCGTGTCACAGGAAGGGAAGTCTGGGAAGGGAAACGGGAATGAGGGGGGAGAAAGACGAAAAAAGGAGAGTTAGGGGAAATGTTATACGAGTGAGGGGGGGATAAAAAAGAAGAAATTAAAAAAGAGAGAAAGAGGGGAAACGAACATTGGATAAGCAGACGTGACAATTGTTAGCCAGGGAGGGTGGAAAGAAAAAGGTAGATATACAAAAATTATCTATCTATCTAGATATAACTAAATTTATCTTTGAACACGTCTCGAAACTAGCAAACTAGCCTTGACGATCCATTTGGTGAAACCTTGGTAGGTCCGTTGGCTCTTGGTTAGCTACTTACTTATCTATCTATCTATATAGATAGATAGATAGTGAAGAGACTTAAATTGGGAAAACAATCTTCCCTCCGATTTTTGTATCTCTCAACCAATCTGATCATGTGCCAGGTGAACAAAAGCAAAGTAAATGTCTACGTATAAACATCTAGGTTTGTATTTAGGTGTCTAGGCAATCCGCGGTGCACGTTTGCTTGATGTGTATTGTTTTAATCTCTACGTAGAAAGAAAATCTGAAATGCTTAGGAAAAAATCGGTTTGTACAGACTGAGTGCGAGAAAAGATCAAAGAGCGGTTGTCATAGCAACAACGGAAAATGTGAGGTACATCTCAGAAGAAGAGATGCGAATAGGAAAGCTTCAGCTATGATGATACAAAATATCAATTAAGAAGTGAGACTAAAAAGGTACGCGTTAATCATCAGATATGCAACCAGATAGATAATTAACAGATAGTAATAATAAGGTAGACATGCAGAAAATGAGACAGATATGTTGTAGTTAAAATAGATAAATAGATAGTTAGGAATAGACTACGATAGATAGATAGATAGATAGATAGATAGATAGATAGATAGATAGATAGATAGATAGATACTGGTGCGATGATATAGTGCGCGATGGATAAATTGTCGTATAAATTACGCAAAAATGAAAATAACATATCTCATTTTAACAGACATATTTACCAAAATCTTTTTTTTTATCATATCACCCCGAGCAAGGCGGTAGCGCCACTGATGTGCAGGGGGCTATGTAAGAGTGAAAAGATTGGAAAAGAGAAAACCGGAAACCACATCCTAAACAAGGAACAAGAGATGAGCCTCTACACCTGTACAATAGACGTTGGTGGAGTATGAACCGGGTGATAGTTTAGTCTATCTACTCCAATTGAGAAAAAAAAATGAAAAAGAAGAAAAAGAAGGAAAAGATAAGTGAGAAGATTGGAAAAGAGAAAGCCAGAAACCACATTCTAAACAGGGAACAAGGGATGAGCCTCTACACCTGTACAATAGACGTGGGTGAAGTGTAAAGCGGGAGATAGTTTAGTCTATCTACTCTAATTGAAAAAAAATTAAATAAATAAATAAATAAAAAGTAGGGGCGTTGAGTAAACTAACGTCCAGTAAAAAAAAATTTCTTTGAAAAAAATACAAAAAAAAACCGCACCCGTTCAAATAACTATGAAACTTTTAAAATTAGCCACAACAAAAAATTAAAATAAAATAAAATCAAATCAAAATCATTAATTACTAGTAAAGTTGTTCCCCCCCCCCCCCCAAAAAAAAAAAAAAACACGTGCTCAACCAGTGATAGAAGAATTATTTTATCTTTTTGGATACTACGTGCATGAATGCGGGTTGGGTATGGGAGTCAACTAACTAGACAATGGCCGAGCAAAGAAGACGACCAAAATTATACAAAATATCTTGAAATACTCAAGAATAACTTTAGTCAATAACATGTTATTGATTTTAATCACGGACTCCTGACGACTTCGTAATCTCACGCATCTTTTCTGGACGATCTCCTCTTTCAAGTTGGTGAAGACTGCTAAAATCCTTGCCTTCAGTTCATCTTTGACGTTTTGAGGAGTTTTGTTGGTCTCTCGCTCAGTCACGCATCATACATAACAAGCGAAAGAGTTGCAATCTCAGAAGTTAGGTAGCCATATTTAAGAGTTGATATGGTCGCAAAAATTGTCTGACAGCCATGACTGGGTTCATCTACTTGTGTGGCATGGTGCAGAGTCCTATTGCCAAATATAGGTTCTGCCAGCAGACACCCTTTTAACCCAGTGTTGCACTATCTCTTAAAAACCTCTGTGATAACCTGAGGCGCCGTGGAATGATGCATGAAAGCATAACGACCCTATCCCTAGTGATCAGTCCAAACAATGATATTATAAATATGAACAGAATCAGATCATCGTGTTATGAAATTGATACGAACATAGATAGATAGATGTAAATGAGGTCATATATCAAAACAAAATTCTATAGACAGAATATATATATATATAATGTTGAAAAGTTTTTCAGTTAACTAACCAAACTCATGCCGAGTTCGAAGTTTCGTGAAGGAACCATTATGATGTTCTTACTCCTCAGTTTTCTTTTAGTGTGCTTTCAGGAAACTTCGAAGTTGGCATGACTCTGCTAAGTTAATTGACAAACTCATCTACTTTATGCGCACTTTACGACAAAAACGTGCTTCATAAAACATATTTTTACTAGTAAACAACTGAAAAAACAACAATCTTAACATCACAACTCAACACTTTATATATATATATATATATATATCTTTAACAATTAATCTTGAATTACCTCATCTAGAGAATAGTCTATTTCGACAAAAGAAGTTGTCACTCGTCTGTTCTGTCAATATATACATGATCAGTTAGTGACAAATTGTGATTTGACAGAGACAGATATAATCTTTAAATATTAATAAAACAGTCAGTCAGTCAGATAAGTGCCATACGTGATTCACGCTTTCGAGACACGATCGTAAGGTCAGAACATTTTCCGGAAGGAAATGTGTCCTGCTATTTAAATGTGTCTGCTTTTTAACCCATTGCTAGAAGGGGAAGATATGTATTAATACCTTTCTCAATGTATTTGCGCGTAAACTGGAATTCGAACTCTGCTCTCTATTTTCTCATTTTGAGTCGATATTTATAGCACACAACGCACATCAAAAAGAAAAATGTAGCTTACCCTATCCAGTTCCGCCTTCGTCAAAAATTTTAAATCATTCATACAATTGTCACAACACATATTCTACATAAATCATCAACTCCTTTGTCACGTTCTAGATAATCTTGTTTTGGAATGTATTTTTTGACAGCAACTTTAACTTTTGGAAAAAAATAATTAAGAAATTACCGGTAGGTAAATGTAATCTCGTGTAGGTAAATGTAATCTCGTGTAGGTAAATGTAATCTCGTGTAGGTGAATGTAATCTCGTGTAGGTAAAACGATACTTTTCCAAAAAAATAGAAAGCGAACGAAAGATGACGAATAGGCAGAAGATTAACTCAAATGTAGTTGTATACTTGCCGGATAATATACGGAATCCTTAAATTTGTGTTAATTCTTGTGCCGATATTGCCGATGTCTGGAGGCAACAAACATTAGCAAACGCTTTTTATTCAGTAAACGATGGCGTGAATATAGCCTAGACCACCGAGCCCTGAAAATAAAAAATGTAGTTTTTAACATCTCTCTCTCTTTATCACAAAAACACACACACACACACACACACACACACACACACATATATATATATATATATATATATATAACATAGTGATGATATACGTATACTGTCTTAATATGCATAGGAAAAATTACAACTTTTTAATAATGTTTTTCTTATCTATCTATCTATCTATCTATCTATCTATCTATCTATCTATCTATCTATATATATATATATATATATATATATATATAAGTAATGTATGTTTGGGCAACAATTTTTTTTATTAACATATTTCGTTAAAAACAGCCAACAAGAAAGATTTTATTAATTTTTGATTTCATTTTTGCAGTATTCTTACATGTTTCCTTTTTACTAGACCTAAGGAATGTGCAACTGTTTTGTAATATTTTTTTTACTTTTCAAGCGCTTTCAAGCACTTCACTGGCCATTTTCAATGATGTTACGTTACAGTCAAAACATGAAGATAAAAAAACAACATTGGACAAATAACATCAGGAGTAAATGGATCACAGAAGACGGTTTAACAAAACCTTTTCATCGCAAAAATGACAGGACATTGTGAAAAGCCATGCTCTCCTACGCCCTGAAGGGACACAGCATGTAGACATAATAATGTATCAAACTACTGTCTTAGTAATCGAGCCTATTATATGAACAGTTATTATCAGACATGCCAGTGGAGATCTGATTGGTTGGGGATACATTTATTTTTTATTTTTATTGAAATCAGCATTCAAGAAGATAGATAGATAGATAGATAGATAGATAGATAGATAGATAGATAGATAGATAGATAATGAAGAGACTTAAATTGGGAAAACAATCTTCCTTCCGATTTCTGGATCCTTCGAACCAATAAGGTTTTACTACTATATTGATAATATAATAAACGGTAAATGAGGATCAGCAATGGATGGTGCCCATCTTCTTACACTTATGCATAAGATTTCTGTTCTGTCTGTATTTGTGTTAAGCCATTAGCCATTCAGCTACCGATCAATTTACACTAAGATTTGTTTAAAGTAGTTAGTTGCTTGTGAGGGACAAAACACACTCTCTTCACCAAAACAACATAAACCCGTACTGTGTGTCACTCATTATATGTTTGTGATGATCACACGTTATATTATCACGGAGTTTGAGCTCCCTGTGGTCTTAAATACATGTTTGATCATAGTATGTATTTATAGGTAAACAAACACGGATGAAAGTTTTGAAAATCCTTGAATAAGTCCTCCCTAACTTTAAAAATTTTCGGTATTTTGAAAATTCCAGTCGAGCTTTCGTAAAATCCCTGTTCTTGCGTTTAAAAAATAGAAAAAAAATTGTTATTATAAATTGGCTGAAGATACCGAAAGGTTGAAACCTCGGTTGCAGAAATTATCTATTTAAAAATTATATATATATATATATATATATATATATATATATATATATATATGTGTGTGTGTGTGTGTGTGTGTGTGAGTGTGTGTTGTATACCTACCTTTATAAATTAATATAAATACGTGGACATTATTGGAGTAAAGAAAGAGTAGAGTAATTAATCTGACTAGCAGTTCAGTAGCAGTGTATCTACTTCATGCGGCGTGAAAGTCCTGTATTTGTTGATACACTATTATTCCCATCCTTCGTTCTGGTGATTGCGCACGCAGTAACCTCTTAGAGTTACTACATTGCCAACGAAGATTGTGCCGAGAGCCAAAATACAACATCTTGGCATCGAGGGTTGTGCCGTTGGCAAAATACAATATTTTGTTGTCAAAGATTACGGCGTTGGCCAAATACAACATTTTAATAACAAAAATTGTGGCGTTCACCAATACAACATTAAGTGACGAAGAATTTTGGTAACAAGATTTTTAGTGGTGAAAATTTTGGCCGACCTTAAGAAAAAAGATCACCAACACAACAATTTTGTGACGAATGTTTTGGGCCGGAACTCAACTAAACGTTCATAGATATAACGTTCTACGAACATAGAATCGACGAAAACGCACACAAAAGAAGTTACCAAATTAACTTTTGTCAACAAAGGATCACGTAAAAATTTATTAAGTTACATAGGTAAGAGAAAATCAAAAGTACAAAAATATATAAAGTATCTTTTTGCTACAAGGGTTTGCAAGGATTAATATATATATATATATTGAAACATTTTTGCATGGACTTTTTGTCCAATACGAATCTATAACGAAACAACAAAATAACATTACCAGCCAATAAACATGAAAGATAAAGAAGAATTAAATTTTTATGAGTACAATTTACTTGACAAATGCATACAAATCTATATGCAAATAATTTTTAAGTAAAATTAAATTGAAATGAAAATTAAAATAAAATTCTTATATATGTTTTAAAAATAAAAACAGTAAGTTACTGTGGCATTCTTTGAAATTTTCTTAAAATAAATAATAATCATCAATAAACCATATTTTCGATCAGAAAAAATTATAAATAATCTTTACCGTGAATAAGATCACATATTTTCGAATTTTTCCTGTAATTCTAGAGAAAAAAGAATTAAAAATTTGAATGGAATATCCCTCGTTTTCGAACATTTCTGAACCCCCCCCCCCAAAAAAAAAACCAAAAAAAAACCGGATAAATGAGAGAGAAATACAATTGTTTCCAAATATTCCCTTCACATTAGAGAAACAAGTAAATATCATAGGGGTTACAAAGAAAACACATTGAACAGAATAATTAAAAAAAAGTTTTTCATCAGATATGGAAAGAAAACATTTATTGTTGCGGGATACATATATACAAAACAAAGAGAAAAAAATGATCATTATGACAATGTAATATGGACGTTATGGCTATTGCTGCTGGGTTGGTTCTTTCACCTAAACATCCATGACTTGTTGAATAGCTTTCGTCGCTGAAATAAATAGGCAAAGAGAAAAGAAAAGATACAGAGACACTAGGAGGCAGTTTGGACACTGATTTTATTTTTTGATTCCAATGACCTCTTGTTTGGGAAATTCCTTCCCGAACAGTCGGCACGTTTTTACCAGTCAAAGTCCAACTGAAGAAAGAAAGAGAGAGAGAGAGAGAGAGAGAGAGAGAGAGAGAGAGGAAGAGAATTTATTTTTGGCGCCAGGAAGCCTCTCTTTTTGCACATGCGTAAATTGTCTTTCCTGTTAGAGAATTGCTAAAGCCACTTGTGCCTTTGGAAATCTTCGACATCGCTTGTGGAACGAAAGGAGTATTCGACTAGACACAAAAATCCTTGTTTACCGTGCTGTTGTTCTTTCCATTTTTCTTCACGGCTCTGAATCGTGGACTCTGTACAGACATCACATTCATCAGTTAGACGTATTCCACAAAAGCTGTCTACGCTCCATTTGTGGTCTTGGCCTCCGCGACAAGGTTTCAAATGCTGAATTGTTCACAAAATGCAAAATATCTGGAATCGAACCATTCCTTATCCAATCGCAATTGCGGTGGGCTGGTCACGTCTTGAGGATGCCTGATGATAGAATTCCGAAGATTGCGATGTACAGTCAGCTGGGAGAAGGAATGTGGGACGGCCTTGGCTTAGGTACAAAGACAAGTTGAAGAGTAACCTGGCTGCAGTGAACATACCATATGGAGGTCTTGAAAATGTAGTGAGTGACAGCAAAGAATGGAGATCACGGTGTTTTGAAGGTCTACAAAAGTTTCAATCTGAAAGCACAAACAAACTGAAAGAAAACCGAGAAAGAGCAAAACGACTAGCAGCGGCACCACTATCTGCAGCGGTCAGTCTACATTCATGTTCTATTTGCGACCTTGTTTGCAAATCTCTTGCTGGACTGAAAAGTCATCAGAGGCAAAATCATAAATGAATTTTATAAATATAAGTTGTCTGAACCTCATACGTCGAAATCGACGGGAGAGTTCATCATATATATATATATATATATATATATATATATATATATATATATATATATATAATGGTTACATATATATATAATGGTTATATTATTCCACAGTTCAATATTTACTCTTTATAAAATGTGCTCAATACTCTCCCACTTGTCTGTACCTTAATCGCTACATTAATGCTCCAATGTTCATTAGTCGACACCCATTATTCTTTTAAGCTATAATAACTTCTTCAATACATTAAACTAATATGGTGTCATTTTTTATTCTTCTATTTTTATTTTTAGCTTTATTCTTTAATTTAAATTTAAATTGCCTTATCAATGACCTCGTAACTGAATTTCATTTCACTGCCTGATGATGGTGCATTGACCACTGAAATTTGAGGTGCAGAACGGGATATGTGATCCGATCTTAAAATGAATACACTTCTTCGGACCTCTAGGGTTAGTGCCGCAGAATCCTGAACAAAGAAATATCCCAAATAATGGAAAATATATCACTTGAAAATATTCAGCATTAGCAACATTTAAATTGGGTAGCAGAAGTAACTCTAAGAGGAAGTATTGCCATAATCAAGATACTGACGTTCCACACTAGCTTTAAAAATATTAGGAAAAGTAATTCCATCAATACTAGAAAGATCGATTACAGTCAGTGGACTTCAGAAATCTATTTTCGTGAAAAATTATTTTAACAGAAAATTTTTATAATTTTCAACCTATAGTACCAATGACTGCTCGGTCAACCTATCCAAGTAAGCGGCTATTATTACCATTACCATTATAAATGATAAGAACAGATACTACACTTTAATCCAAGTTCGATGAACAAGGAGTGAAAAATACTCTAACTTGACTAGTGTAGTCTGCTCTGACATTGGTTACTGAATTCTTCCCTCCAAGGAAACGTTTTAAACTACCATTACTATTAGTAATGATGATAACATATCTTCTTCTTTTATGTGCCGTATCTCTTCTAACGTAGGCGATCGTGGCCCTCCATATCTTTCTGTCTCTTGTTTCGCCTAAACCCTGCTTTGCCACCCAACAGATACCTCATTTAAATCATGTTCCGATTGTCAGCACACAAAGAAACACGTCTGGAGTCACACTGCAAATGTCGAATGCTTCCATAGAAAAAATTGGCTAATATGAACATTATTATAAGAAGAGGATATGTTACACAGAGAGTCACCCGCATATCTAATGTCGAACACAACGTATATCTGAGCTCATGATTGACATTACGTTTTATTTTTTATCTGTTTTCTCATTATGTTTATTTATTGAAGTTACAATTTGCTTAGAGACATCCGTACAGTCTGAGTCATCCTCTTTAATATGTACACTTTTACATTTCTCTTATTCCAGATAAAAAAAACTCGCAATCTAACTCTCCCGCATTGGGAAAAGGCAGTAACAATGATATCATTTTCCCTGCCGAACACATAACTTTAGGCAAAGGTCTTTCTCTATAAAAGTAACACAGTACAACTCCATTGTTTCAGGTTACGACAGCAAAACTAAATTAGACACGTCTCAAATGCCAGAAATTTGTGTTGCCCTTAAATATTGATATAATCTCGATACACACACATACAACTAAAAGGCATGTTTAGCTGAAATATAGAGGCAGAAAGATTAAACAATTGACGAAGGAAACTGATAATCGATCAGATTGTAGCTATTGTTCTGTTACAAGGAAACGATCGTTCCCTGTTCAAAATGAAATACAATAAAATACAAACGAAATCAAGAAAAATGCTTATGTTGTTTTTACATTATAGATGCTTTGTTCAATATTTTCAGGAGGTAAAAATATGTCCACGGGGGGATGAAGTTTTGATACATAGTGAAAAACACGAAGGTGGGCTGTAAAGGTCACAGGCAGTCAATGATGGAGAGGCGCTATATTTCTAAAATCTTGCATACATAAATTTCTGCACTTCTATTAAATAAATACGATATTTTGTTCAGGAACGAGGGTAGACTGAAAGATTCATGAGGTGAGAATGAAAATGTAATGCTAGCATTCAAATTTTATGATTTACTGAATTGTTGATTTTCAGGTGTGGGAATTGGCTGAAAAATTCCTGAGCATTCTATGAAGTAGTGATGTTATGTAACCCTATTTCCACGTAAATATACTTTGTGGTTTATTACAACGAAGTGAACGATGTTATTAATAGTGGTATTGTTAGCTGTGCTTTATTGTAATTTGTGATGTGATCTTTACTTAAAAATATTTAATACTTATGTACTTGTAAAATCCGAAAAATAGAGAAATTAGCTGGAAATTGGGAAAAAAGAAAAATATATTTTTCTCATTGTATTCGAAGCGAATATTTGTTCGTAAAAATGGAAAGCAAAGATCGTCAAAAGAGGCTGTCAGAACTTTTGATGGGGTTAAGTTAATGTCAGATCCTTAGTTCCCACATTTTAATGGTGGCCATTTTCCATTCTGGGTAGGATTTTATCGATTTTAAAATTTTTGAAAACCTAAAATGATGTAATTAAGAAGAAGAGGACGATAAGGAAAATAAGTCATATGAGATGTTGATATTTCATTCGTTAAATCATAACTCCACCGTGAATTGTGTAGGTGGAAAATAATCTCATTGGTCAAAGTTTTGATTGCATAGATACCTGGTTCATCCTTCAAGAGAATTGGGGACAACTATAAAAATCGACACCAAAGTGAGAAAAATCAGTAGAGTTTGAGTCAGTTGGAGTTACAGTTGAGATGTAACGACTGAGGGAAAAGAGTTCCCAACTGGGAGTCATGCCGATTGGGGTGCCAGCCGTAGGGACATCCTGGTCACGGCA
Source organism: Ascarosepion bandense (assembly GCA_037127315.1). Lineage (NCBI taxonomy): Eukaryota > Metazoa > Mollusca > Cephalopoda > Sepiida > Sepiidae > Ascarosepion > Ascarosepion bandense. The sequence continues at coordinate 1,455,091 of JBBBDQ010000939.1, forward strand.
CCACTTATAACACTTGCCTCCAGCTGGCTCGCTGCCTCTGGTCCGGAACTTGTTGTGATAATGATGACCTGATGATGACCGGAACCTGAATGGCTTTATGCTATCGAAACGGCACCAACTATGACGACGCTCCCGGGTTGCCAATCATGACGATGACCTGATGATGACCGCGTCACAGTAGCTGGTCTATTACAACCGTGAAATTTTCTGCTCACGCTGTGTTCTTTGATCTCAGGAAAGTCACGTTAAAACCCGGCAACTGTTTCTCTACCACCTCAGACCGAACACATGTGTACAGTTTAAAATCTAAGATCTTGCAGACATTAATTTCAACTCTACTTACCAATATTAGCCATGTTTTTTCTAGGTGGAAAGATAGACTGAAAGTTCATAATCTGAGAATGAAGGAATTGTGGTAATGATCTGAAATCTTGCATACATTAATTTCAACTCTTCTTTTTAATGATGGCAATATTTATTACTCAATAGAGCATAAAGGTTTATGGACTAACAATGAAGGCGTGATACTAGTGTTCTGAAATCATGGATCCAATATTTTTAACAGTTCCTATTAATGGTGGCCATTTTCTATTCTGGGTAGGAGAGTGGCCTGAAACTTTCATGGGCTGAAAATGAAGGAATGATTGTAGAATTCTGAAATCTTGCATATATTAATTTGAACTAATCTTCTTAATACTGGTATTGCTTCTTTCCAAATTTCAAAGAAACACTATGAAGGAATGATGCTAGAGTTATAAATCCATGCATACATAAATTTCAACATGTCTTATTAACATTGGCTATATTTGCCCATTGTAAGAGGGGTTTACTGAAATCTGTCCTGCTATTCAATCTATAGCTGGAGTGAGAATAGAAGGAATGATATTTTTCCAATGGTATTTATGCGTAAATGAATGCAACGAATTCGACTGTAATTCGAACTCGGCTCTCCGATTTCTTATTCTAAGCTTACATCTATTACACAACAAGATTGAATACATTAATTTATAATCTTTATATCATTTTAACGCATTGTCCGTTCCATGTACTAGGATAAGATGAAAAGTTCCGAGGCCGACAATGAAGCATTGATGGTAGTGTTCAGATATATTAATACATTAATTTCAAAAAATTCATTTTAACGACTGCTTTAAAGATTAAATGAAACAAAGGAAATAAACTACTGGACAAAAGTTAAGGAACGATCTTGTTAATACTTGACTGTGAACAAAATATCAGCAAAATTTAATATTTGGTAAGCATCCCCTTATTTTCAATGACTTCTCTTCATCGTTGTCCACATGTTTTAATTAATTTTCATCTTTCAATAGCTCTCATAAGTGATCCTGTTTTTTTTTTTCAGGTTTCTTTTCTGAGCCCTTTCTCCAATTATCTTTCATTTCTATTGGATTCAGGTCTGGCTCTGGGCTGGCCGCTTTATTAGGACGATTCCTTCTTCATCAAATAAAGCCATAACCTTCTGAGCCTTGTGGCAAGGTGCATTGTCCTGTATGAAATTAGGAGATTCATAAAGATTATGGTGTAATCATGGTACCACATGCTGCTGAAGAAGCCTTTTGTAAATCTCAGCATTGATATTGTCATGTACACGGATGATATGGCCAACTCCTGCAGATGAAATTATTCCCCCGCATCATCACACTGCCGCCACCAAACTTAACCGTTTTCTTGACACAATGAGAAGACAGTCTTACGTAAGTTTTTCCCACAGAACCAAATATAGTAAACTTGGACTTGTCACTCAAATGAACTGTATCCAAATGTGCGTCAATCCAAACAACATGTTCTCTCGCATACTCCAGGCGTGCCCTTTGGTTTCGCTTTGAAATGAGAGGTTTCAAAGCTGGAATACGGGCATGCAATCCTGCATTTTTAACCCGCGAGCAACAGTTTTCCTTGAAACCTTATTATCTGTCTTTTCATTAAATTTACCGACAATTGATGTAGCAGTTTCAAAACGGTATTTTGCAGATATTCTAACAATTCTTTGATCTTCTCTTTGTGATGTTTTTGGGGATCTGCCGGTTTTTGACTTGGCATCTAAAGTTTTATCAGTTTAATTACACGATGAACGACAATATTAGACATATGAACAATATCAGAAATTTCTGAACTTGACTTTTTTTCTTGATAGCGATAATGAGTTTTTTTCTTCAAAAGAGAGCGTTTTGCGTGTAGAATTTGCACTATTGTTTAAAAATAAAGTCCTTATGATCAATAAACTTTTACTTATTGTTGAAAAGCTCCATCTGGTTTTTAACAATGTAAATTAAAAGTTTATTAATGTTTCGTTTAATCTTTATTTTAAAAAACTATTATGTAAATTTTTGCAACTTAGTATAATATTTATGCATTACATCCAAATCTTTATTCAGTAAAAATTTCATTGCTAATCATGCATTACTCTTTAAATAATAAACATATTTATATCTTTGTTGTTTCCGTTCCTTATATTATGGCCGCTAAATCTTGCATACATTAGTTTCAAGTTGTTTTTATTGATAATGACGCTCTTTTTTTTCAAGTTGAGAGCGTAGACTGAAAAGTTCATGGCTGACTAAGACGGAGTTATTCAGAATCTTTCAACCATTAATTTCAAATCTTCTTATTAATAATGACCCTCTTTCTTTTAAGGTGACATCGTGGGCTGAAACGTTCCTTTGTTGACTAAGAAGGAGGGATTCAAGAGTTCTAAAATCTTTCAAACATTAATTTCCACTCTTCTTATTAATAATAACCACCTTTTTTATGTGCGACTATGGTCCGAATTGATCATAGGCTGATAATTAAATAGTGAACGCTACATTGTTAAAATTTTGTATGCATCAATTTTAACTATTCTTATTAATAAATGCTATGTTTCTCTACTGTAGCGAAAGTAGGCTGAAATGTTAATGTGCTCACAATGAAAGACTGATACTAGAGTTCTGAAAAATATTGCATACATTAACTTCAACAATTCTTATTAATGAAGGCCATATTTTTTCCCCGTGTAATGGTGGGCTGGACTGTTCATAGGCTGACAATAAAGGAGTGATGCTAGAGTTTTAAAAACTTGCATACTTTAATTTCAACACCTCTTATTAATAACAGCCTTGCATATTCCCAGGAGCAAGTGAGGCCTGAAAGATTCATAGGCTGTCTATGAAGAATTCATTCTAGACTTATGAAATCTTGCATAGATAAATTCAAACGCTCTTAGTAATAATGGTCATACTCTTTTCCAGGGGCGAGGGTGAACTGGAAAGTTCATAAGATGTACATTAATTTCAGCTATTCTTATTGTTATTTGACATATTTCTTTCCACATACTAGTCATCGGGCTTGAATCAAACCATGTTGACGTGTCAATGCTCTTCTCAACAATGATGCATATCAAAAATATTTCCTATATATATATATATATATATATATATATATATATATATATATATATATATTAATGCAGGTTTCATTGAATAATATAGACAAATTTTGTCTATTAATTTTGTGTAGGATCCGTTCGCACCGTCTGATATACTTGATGGTGATATCGTTGAAAGACAACAAAAAATTCCAGTAATCTTTGATTTTTTTATCAGGTCTAAGCTTTCGGCTCACATAAGCCATTATCAAAGAATAAATATTAACAAACAGTAAACATAGAACACTATATATATTATACTTTAGAACATGTAACTAACCGATGTGACATTGTTTTTAATGTCGAAACAAAATGTACACTTTTTGTAGTAGGTTGTAGTTTGTACATGTTCTAATATATAATTAATAATAAATATTCATTACTCTATTTTTATATTGAGCACTGTTTTAAATTAATGTTTTGAACGTTCCAAATATCTTCTTCGTTCCTTATTCATTTGTATATATATATATATATATATATATATATAGTGTATCGAGGCAGCAAGTAATTTTCTAAACATATGCTGTTAAATATAAGTGATAATGAATGTCTATTATGTTTAATCATGAGCCGTTCTAAACGTCGTATTTTTGCTTTAATTTCAGTTGAAAATACAGACAAAAATTCTCCAACATTTAGATAATTATTTATTGATTTTCTTCTAAGCTTTCGGCTCACATGAACCATCTTCAGAGAGGTTGTTTAAACTGAAATATTATAACATACACCATCACCGACGATTTTATTTTGTGTTGACATAACACTCAATAAAATCAACTTTAAAACATAACATATTACATTGCATTTGACTACATGGTTTTGTTTTCATTTCGCGCTATCACGCGGTGTGACGTCATAAAACCGCATTGCAAATTTAAGATCTGCGTTTATTATTTTTGTTAACTATTGCCGTTGCCAAGCGGAGTTTCATGTCAACACCGTTTTACGCTCCGGCCTTCTTCAGTTGCTAAGAATGTTAAACTGAACTCTTAAAGAGAGTTTAATATTATCAAGGACTTACGATATCTGCAGTTATTTTTATAGTGGGAGTAAAATATTGATTTTTTTTTAAGTTTATCAAACTTTTCAGATTATTTAAAACAATGCATTTATAGATTGTCAAAATTTTTGCGGATAACAATAATTAACTTATGCAAGTCATATTAATTAACCCAAACCTGAGGGGAGAAGAGATGGATTCAGACGCTTCACAAGGTTATATGTAGGTATGTAAATATACTGAACCCTGCTGGAATTGAAACTTAGCTCGCCAATTGTCATGTCCGAAGCGTTACTTATTAAACCGTCCCCACGTTTAGTCTTACAGCAACTGGTATTCCCAAATGGTCACCCAGGTTTGACGTTGCTTAACTTTGGTGATCTGTTATCCATAGATTCATTTTTCAGTCATCAAACTGTTTATATTCGATTTTCTTAACCTTAAGCCAACTCTCAGCTAATGTGTGCATTTCATCATAGAATAACGATTCCAAGTGAAAAAAGTAATTATCTGATGTCGATTGGTTTGAAAAATACGCCGAAGGAGCAAGAAACTTTTTTCCATGACTGTTTGTTTGAGCTTTACTAAAAAAAGAAGTCTTTTTTGTTTCATGTTTTTAGAACATTTCTCGGAATAAAAAATAGGAGAGCAGAGTTCGAATTTCAGTTGAATTCGTTGAATGAATTTACGCGCAAATACCCTTTGAAAAGGTGTTAATCCATTTTCTCCCTCCATCTATGGGTTGAATAGCAGGACAGATTGGGTTTTATAGCCTTGGTTGACTGCCAGTTTATATAAGAAAGAAATGATAACCGACTGCGGAAAAATCTACTGCCAAGTCATTCATGGGTTGAAAGAGACATGATCGTCCAAGCGTGCATCACGAATGGAACTTCAATGATACTGAAAGTGGTTTTGTAAGATTTGACACATCCAGGACATATCGAAAGCAAGGGAGTCAGAGAAAAACAGTGCTCAATCTACCTAACGAGGATGGCAGAACAGGGTTTAAGAGAGATAGCAAAAAGACTACTACTAAGGAATATAAGACAGGAAATGGTTGAGGCCCATGTCTTAAAAGGATACGGTACAAAAATTGAAGAAAGAAAGAAAGAAACCCTAGACATTTGTAACTTGAGGCCGGACACGATTATGCAGCCCAATCACTGGTTCGTTTCTTAACCCTGAACAGTTAGTTTTTGTCACAAGTTGTAATTCAAACGAGCCAGTCATTCATAAAGGTTACGCTTTAACTACGCTCTTAGAATTGCAGCAATTCTTAACAAAGAACACAGGTTTATTATGACATAAAGCGTTGTAGACATTGAAAAATACCAGCAACAACAAAAGAAAATAGTGCTTCGACGAATGCATACTAAAAAAGATCATTTAATAAACATAAATGATAAAATTACTAACGAGAGAAAACAGTCTAACAGTCTTTTTGCCTTCGAAAGATGCGGTTGAAACCGAAAAATAAGAGATTCAAAATTATTCATTTGAAAGGGAAACTGGAATTTTTAAAGATTCGTTTCAAAACGTGTTAACACAAACAGGATTATCTATGAGATGTCAGCCAATCATTGAATGTGAAATCTTCTGATTATACGTTTACGTTATAGTATGATGTGATTGGCCATTCAGATTCCAAAATAATAACAACAACAACAACAAAAATGCTGGTTAATCCTACGCTCCAATCTCTGCAAGGTGTGTCCAATCAAACAGATACACACTGACACGTAAAAGAATAAATTTTTAATCCTAGAAAACACAAAGCAAAATTTTTACCGTAGGAAGTCCCATCTAAATTGGAAAATTCCATGTTCTCCTAAGTCTATCCACGCATTTTCATTTTCTGCAGTTTCATAATTTAGAGTCAGACTGATATCCGCATATCTGTTGCTATTATTATACTGTTTTGGCTGCTGAAATCTGCTTCCTGTCGATCCCGGGTAACCTTCTTAGAATTTCAGAATGAATCGTTTATTTAATCTACGGGAGTATATTATTCTCGTTCCGCGGTCTAGGTTTAAGAATATCGTTTCTCTATTATTTGTACTGCTCAGTTATTGCTAACCTAAAAGTATTAAAAAGAAAAGTAGAGATATCCCTAAAAATCGCCTTTTCCAGATGTTGTATTCAACAGCTCGAGCGAGAAACGAAAAACAGCGTGGGATGATTTCGCCAATCGATGAAAGACTGCGAAAGGACCCGAGGTGTGTTTACAATTAGACATGGGCTTATTTTTTGTCAAACCATTCTTTCAGAATAGGAGCGGTCTTCAAAAGAAAGAAATAAGGTTAGTCTCTTTTTTGGTTATTTTCTTGTTTATTTTTTCTGGTTTATCTTTCCGATTTGCCTTTTTACAGTGATGCATATTAGGATGTACGTTGTGATGCAGTGGATATTGGCTTGGAACAAGAAATCGGAGAACCTAGTTCGAATTCCAGTTGAATTCCTTGCATTCATTTACGCGCAAATACCCGTGTGAAAGATATTAATCCGTCTCCTTCCTCTAGTTCTGGGTTAAACAACAGGATAGATTGGGTTATAGCCTTGGTGAGCAACCAGTCTACCAGTCTACCGCAGAATGTAATGGCAACCTACGGCGCGACAATCTTCTGTCCAGTCTGTCATATCGTTTTCGAGACATGATCGCCCAAGCGGGTATCTTGTATAGAACTTGACTGATTGATATTAGGATGTTCATTTTGGTGCAGTTGATGTCGACTTGAAACAAGAAATTGAATTCGAATTCCAGTTGAATGCGTTGCATTCACTTACGCGCAACTAACTATATCTCCGTCACTTCTTCTTTAAGCTATGGGTAGAACAGATTGAATTCTATAGCCTTGGTTTACAACCAATCTATTGCAGAAAGTGATGACAACCTACCACGGGAAAATCTTCTTCCCAGTCAGTTATGATCGACCAAGTGTGCATCGCGTATGGCACTTGATTGACGGATTCTATTAGACTTACTCTTCCACTTCATGTTTGCTGATTGTATGTAAAAATCTACACGAAGACATACATTCATTTAACACCATAACTCCTAGATCTTTCAACGAATATTATAAAGAATTCAGAATGGTGTCGAAATGCACAGTACATATAGAGGGCTATTATAATTTGACAATGAAAGAAACCCCTTAAGAATTAAGAAAAAGTAAGATAGAGAGAATAAACAGTTCTTTTAAAACTGACTCACATTCTTTTCTGTTCGAGTACATTTAAACGATTCTTACATAGTCAGTTGGTGCACATGTCTGTCAATTAAGTGCCATACGTGAAACACGCTTTGGCGATCATGAAAGAGTGAACTCGGCAGAGGATTTTCCCGCAGTAGGATGCCATTACTTTCTGCGGCAGTAGGTTGTCAACCAAGACTATAGAACTTAATCTGCCCTGTTATTTAAGCCATAACTGGAGGAAAGAGACAGATTAATACCTTTCCCAAGGGTATTTACGCGTAAGTGAATGCAATGAATTCAACTAGAATTCAGACTCGGCTCCTCGATTTCTCGTTCCGCACATCTGGTGTGCATCTGTAACTCTATTTTTACGTAAATATACATTTTAGTTTAATACAACAGAGTGAAGGAAATTGTTATTAGTGATGTTGTTAGTTGTGCTTTATTGTAATTCGCGATATGAGTTCTGTTTATATATATATATATATATATATATATATATATATATATATATATATATTTAATACTTATGTATTTGTAAAATCCGAAAAATAGAGAGATTAGCTGAAAAAAAAATTATGTTTTTCCAATTGTATTCCGAAGCGAATTACAAGGGCCAGTGGAAGTGAGAAATGGTGATAATCATAACACGTTGTCAGGACTTTTGATGGGGTTAAATTAAGGTCAAATCCTTGCTCCCAAATCTGCTAGGAAATGATTTGAAAATTTTTGAAAACCTAAGAGGATGTAATTAAGAAGAAGAGGACAAAAAGAAATGACGTCATATGAGGTGTGTTGCCTCATTGGTTGAACCAAGGGCATAATATAACTCCCCCTTAAATTGTGTAGGTGGAAAATAATCTCATTGTCAGAGTTTTGAGTCGCATAAAAACTCAGTCTATCTCTTAAGAGAATTGGGGACAACTACAAAAGTCGGAACCCAGTAGAGTTTGAGGGAGTAGTTGAAATTACAGTCGATATGTAACAACTGAGGGAAAAGATTTCCCGACCGGGAGCCATGCCTATTGGGGTGCCAGCCGTAGAGACAGACTGGTCACCTTCCATAGAGCTCATGGCTGAAGATATAAAGAAACGTAGTGCCGCCGATCACCGTAAAAGAGTTAAAGTCGAATACTGCGCCTCCGATGGAGTTCTAGCTAAGGATGTATAGAAACAGAATAAAAGAGTTAAACTAGCCGAAAAGAGATTTTTTATTGCTGAACCTAGAACTTCCCAATTCGGTCGTTTCCGTAAAGCTTCGGTATAGAGCTGTGAAAATACTTTTTTTTATATTTGGAAAATTGAAATCTCTGAACATTCTTAACGAAACTTCGCACTGTTATGAAAATAATTTTTTTATTTGGAAAATCGAAAGCTCTGACTACTTAACGAATCCTTCTCTCCGTTGTAAACTTTGAAATTCGGCGATTGTATATTCTGCCTTCATAATTATATATATATATATATATATATATATAAAGACTTTTTTTCGTAACTCATCTAGACGTCTTTGAACTTATTCATTTATTTTATTTTATTTTTATTTTTATTTTTATTTTTATTTTATTTTTTTTTGTGCCGTATTTCTTTCTTTCAACACAAGTGTACACGTGTGTCCGGTCTGGTTTGAGGTGGTAGAGAAACGGCTACCGGGTTTTTTAACTTGACTTCTCTGACATCAAAGAACACAGCGTGTGCAGAAAAGTACACCGTTGTAATAGACGTCTTGAGAACCAACTACTGCGACAAGGCCATCATCACGGTTAGCGACCCGAGAGCGTCGTCATAATTGGTGCCGTTTCGATAGCATCAACCCACTCAGGTTCGGGTCATCATCATCACAACAGATTCCGGATCAGGAGCAACGAGTCAAACGGAGCAAGGTGTCACACATCTACTGTTGCAATAATGTACATCAGTTGATGCGTAGGTTATCTTCAATGCAACTCAAGGATAAATGCCACATATGAAGAAATAATGACAATGGAAACAGAGAATATACGATGTTTTATTACGATATACTTGATTGGTCATATTAGATTTTATTTCGTCCAGCCCTTTCCTAAAGATCTCAGTTTAATACGCTCAATATATAAGTTTATACATTTTTACACGTTGAAAAATACAAGATTATTTTGAGTTTTTTTAGTTTTGAGTTTTGTTTAACGGCATATCAACCTTTGTGGGTTATTTAATGTAAAAAAAGATAGAGTTTTAAGGTATTTTTTAATGTTCGGTTATATTGATAAGGTTGATTTAGTCAGATTTTAATGAAAATTTTACTGTGTTATAACAATATTTGTTTTTCTTAAAAAATGTATTGGTGGTAATATTTTTCCTTAAAAATGTATATTTTTCTATAAAATTTCATTTTTATACTTCCATAGTGTTTCGACCACAGTTTGGGGATAAACTATTTGCCCATAGCTGGGACCCTAACAGATGCTACCACTCCGGGTCAGGGTGGACCTGGGAATAACAGCAATTAAGAGATGGTCCTATGCTCCTCACAACATCCCAATCAGAGGCCTTGCTGCCGAATGCAGTTTAATGTCATACCCAGGACGGACAAGGTTATTAATATGCTGAAATTCTAATTATATGATATGGCAAACAAATGTTTAAATTTGATTTTATTCATAAACATTATGCCATTAAACAAAGTACAATGATTCTTCTGGATAACTACGATGATAATCGACTTGTCGAATAAAGATAAACTCGAACACGTATATATAAAAATATCAATTTGTTATTCTTCAACGATGAGGGTTATATGGAGTGGTAGTCAGAAAGAATCACCCCCAGACAAGGGAGTTGACTAATGTAAGTGGCATTCTCTTCTTCTCTCTACTCTGCATCCTCTCAGGGTTCTCTCTGGTCTAAAAACAAAACAATCTTATATAAGCTGAAATTTCCTCAAATTCCGCTTAATTGCATCATCCATGGCTAGGCACCTCTATTAATCAATTTAACCGATTATTGCCTTTGGAGTCGACTGCCTCTGACGTCATCACATTTTTGTTTGTCATTGTTTATTTTTTCCTTTTGAAGCCCACTGTCTTTGACGTAATCACGCTTTTGTCGGTCACTGCTTCTGATGTCAACCATACTTCTGTCGAGTCACAGAAATATATTACATTGGTTTGAAAACGCTTGCTTTTGACGAAATGAAACCTTTGTCGGTCACTCTAACAGCAATCATATTTTTGTAAGTCACAGAAATATATTACATTCAGGTCATTCTAAAAGTTCGTGTTAGATTACAAAACTACAGACAAAATGTTTCATACTCACAAAAAGTAGAGAAGTAGATAGTCTCCATTGTTTTAAACAACTAAGTCTCATCGTTTTACAAGCTTGTTGATGCCATTTTCGTAGAAACATCGTATTTTTATTGGAAGAAGGTTGTGAAGTAGATTTCGACTGAGTGTACAGAGTCAGATTGTTCAACATTTAAATTGTTCTGTAGAGACGAAAATAAAATATGAAGGAGCCATATCAAGGGAATACTGTGAGTGTTTTCCATTGTAGCTCTTTAAGATTCTGCAAGATTTTCTTTCTTTCTTCTTCTTCTTCTTCTTCTTCTTCTGCTGTGCCGTTTCTCTTCAGGACGTTGGCGATCATGGCTCCCCACGCCTTCATATACCTGGCGGCTCCACCCAAACCCCACTCCATCATCTACTTGCTCAGGTCCGATAAGTAGGTTACTTGCTGCTTTCTTCTGTCTCTCTTTCCATCTATCTGATCTGTGAGGGTCATATTCTTCAATTCCTCATTACATGTCCAAGGAACTTTATCTGTCTTTTCCTGATGGTAAGTATTAATTTCCTTTTAGTTTCTATCCTTTCCACAACTTCTTCATTGTTCACATGTTCGATCCATGATATCCGCAGCATCATTTTTTTTCTTCTTCTATGTGCCCCGTTCTTTCAGGACGTAGGCGATCATGGCTTTCCACGTCTCCCTATCCCTCGTGGCTCTTAGCATGTTTTCTTCTGTTACATCACGCAACCCTCTTTCTGTCATCCACTTGATTAGGTCCTTCAAATATGTTATCCGTTGCTTTCCCCTGTTTCTTTTTTCCCTCTATCTGGCCTGTTAGTATCAGGTTCTCCAAGCTTTCCTTCCTTTTTGCATGTTCCAGAAACTTTAACTGTCTCTTCATGATGCTCAGTATTAATTTCCTTTTCGTTTCCACCCTTTCCAAAACATCATAATTGCTCACATGCTCGATCCATGATATTCGCAGCATCCTTCTGTAGAACTACATTTCAGTTGCTTCAAGTTTTTCCTTCATCTTCGATAATATTTTCCAGTATTTACTGCCATATTGAAGAACTGACATCACGTAGCAATCAAGTACTCTCTTCTTAGCTTCTAGCGAAATTGTCCTGTTTCTTAATACTTTACTCAACTTCTGGAATGCTTCCTTCGTCATGCCAATTCGCCTTCGGATCTCTCTGTCGCACTTTCTGTCTTCTGTTAGAACACTTCCCAGGTATTTAAGTTTTTGTACCTGATTGATTTTAGTTTCCCTCACCTGTATTTGGTATTTTGGGTTGCCCTTTTTGCTGATGACCATGCATTCGATTCTCTTGCAGTTTATTTCTAGTTCTTTCTTGTCACTCTCTGTAGGAGGTCTTGTTTCTTTCCTTGTCTGCTATCAGTACTGTATAATCTGCGTACCTTATATTGTTTAAAATGTGGCCTACGATGACGAATCCTGTCATAACATCAAGACTTCTCAGAATAGTCTCGCTGTACAAGTTGAATAGACTCGGTGTAAAGACACATCCTTATCTTACACCCCTTTCAGTCTTTGTATATCTGCTGAATTCGTTACCTGTCCGCAGGTGGTTTGCTGCCAGTAGAAATTACTCTCAGGTTTTTCCCAAATATTCCGAGGCTGCCAAGCATCTCCATCAATTTTTTGTGGCGTATTTTGTCAAATGCCATTGCATAATCAATAAAAGATTGATACAAGTCCGTCTTCATTTGTATTGCCCTTTGAGAGCGCATCCTAATCATAAAAATGGCGTTCCTTCTTCCAGTGTCGTTGACGAAACCGGATTGTTCTTATCCTATCTCTGGCCTGATTCTGCTTCTCGCTCTATTCATCAGGATTCTGACGATCAGTTTTGTTATATGGCTTATTAAACTGATGGTTCTGTGGAGTTCGCACTCGTTTGAACCTGGCTTCTTAGGCAGTGCTATGAAGATCGACTTGCTGAGGTCATCTGGTATTACACCACTATTATAAATTTAATTTATTTTACTTCTCCTAAACTCTGCTCTGACATTCATTTGCTCAAGTACGTTACGCATTGCTTTTTCCTGTCTCTCTTACCTTCTATCTAACCCGTGAGTCTCAGATTCTACAAACCATCCTTCGTTATTATATGTCCCAGGAACTTTAGCTGTTTTTTTTTTCTGATGTTAAGTATTAGTTTCCTTTTCGTTTCCATCCTTTCCAGAATGTCGTAGTTGCTCACATCTTTGGTTCACAGTATCTCCAGGATCTTTTTGTAAAACCAAGTTTCGGTTTCTTCACCCTTAAGAAGTTTGTCCAGCATTCATTGCTATATTGAAGAACAGATAACACAAAACAACCCAGTACTTCCGTCGGTATCTCTATGTACTGCCAGCTGCTCTTTCTTTTCGTAGAAGAGATCTATTACATGTTCTTCCCATTACTGAAGTATTTCCGCTTTTTCTTATATGAGCGTTCCATCCTTGGAGTGTATACATACTGTTGAGGAGCATGCCGTTTGTCCTGTTATTTCCCTTATTTTTTATGCACGTCTCCTTTATTTGTCATGCTCAGTCTTTCTATTTCTGCACATTTGTTGTTGAACCATTTCTCTTTAGCCTGTTTGAATTTAATACTTGTTTCCTTGTGTAGTATACCGTTTCATGTCTTGACATTGTTTTCTGTCTACTTTGCATCATGTTGAAAATCTCATCAGTTATCCGCTCTTTATTTTCTACGTTTCTTTTCATTTGGGTCAATATTGTTTTCTCGTTATACTAAAGCTTATTTTAATGTACCCAATTTAGAGTTTTCAATTTGTTCCTCGTATTTGTTTTTCACACTAGGCAGGTTGAGGTCATTCACAAATCTGTTGTATTGCAGTCTTGGTACTGCATTAGGCTTCTAAAGTTTCCGAAGTTTCAACCTTAGTTTACAAAGGACTTAGAATGAATAGCTGCATTCATTAATCTTCTGTTTATCGTTATATAACAGATTTTGTTTTTCGTGTTACGTCTTAGCCTTCTCCATATCCATAAACGTCTTAGATGTTCTTGAAATCAGGTATTGGTTATGACCTGATCATTCGTTGTACATCATCGGACCCATTTTTCTCCTCGGTTATTACAGTTTCTTAGTCCAAATTTACGAACTGTTACCCCTTCTCTCTCCTTATCTATCTTGGCATTCAAGTCTCCCATGACAATTCTAATTTATTGAGTTTTATTCTTGGCTTTGGCATTGTCCAGTATTGAGTAGAAAGACTATTTCATTCGCGTTGCTTTGTATTGTCGGTGCATAGACCCACTGCATATATGATCCTGTGGTTGCCACATCGTTTCACATATTCCTAGAATGTTGAAATTCAATCGGCTCATCTCCTGCTTAACATTCTCTAACTGTCCACAGTTGATCAGCGTTCTGATATTCCATGTTTTTAGAGTAATATTTTAAAGTCAATTTTGCAAAATGCGATCTTGGATTGATGATGTAGAAAAGTACACTTCCCTTTGACAAAATCAGGCATTATCTTGATTCTAAAACTGTTCAAAGCGTTAAAGGCAGTTGAGATATCGATTTTGATCCTATGAGCAATCTCTTCTCTCGAAATTCTCGGTTCATTTTTCACGATGGCAAGCAGGGCGTCTTCGTTGACGTTGGAAGATTATCCGGTGTGTTTAGGTTTTCGTCCTCCATCTTTAAAACATTCGTTTAAGGTCAAAACGTTCATCAAAGTTTCTCTTACACCTGAACAATTCAAAGTTTCAATATAGAACACAAAAGAAACCCGCACCAAAACAAACTCAAGTGTCAAGTTGCAGTCATTTTATATTAACAGTGAAAATCGTGTACGAACTTTTGCAAAGATCTGATATTTTTAAAACATTTTCAAGAAAGTGACAAGGAGCTTAAATTGTTTTTTTCTCACAAAGCTTTGATTACCATCCCCATTTTCGCAATTTATTATCTTTTTCAATCTTACCACACACCTCGTTCATTATTCCCATTTTAAATGTAACCCATGTGACTGAGTGGCTCTCGAGCATTTTCAGAGAACTTCTAGTATTTTTAAAATTAGCATTAATGCATTAGCATTTAATGTCTACTTATATCTTAAATCTTAAATACTGTGACTTTTCAATAAACAAAAAACAAAATTAAATCATGTTATTTAAAACATATCCGAATTGTGTTTTGTTATAAAAAGAAAAACTGTATATATTAAGTACCGCTACAAAAAGCACAATACCTAAGAATTTAAATTAATTACTAAAAATGAAACATCTTTCTTAGAGTTTTTGATTTAGTTTCACTTTCAAGCTAATAGATTGAATTTAATATTTCCAGTAATCAAAATACATTGATTTATTTCTAAAGAAATTTAAAACTAATTGAAATTGACTAAAAGGAGTTTTTTTTCTTTGCTAAAATAGGAGATTAACGCCATTCTTAGTCAGCTTTCATTGCAGTGTAATTCACTTTATTAAAAAAAAATCTTCCAAAATTAGATATATTTTCCGAAGCTTTATTTAGGTAATGTAAGCTGATTTCAAATTTAACTAATCTGATTTGAAAACGAATATTACTTATTTAATCTTTAAAGTATCACAGAAATCTACGGCGGTAGATGTTTATTTAAGGTGTGACATGGTGACAGCTCGAAGTACAGATAGAAGTTTAATGTTTTTCTACAGTGTCAGTCAGTCAGTTAAGTGCCATTCTCGATGCACACTTGGATGATCATGTCTGGAAAGAGACATGACTGACTGGGAGAAAGATTTTCTCGCAGTAGGTTGCCAACAAAGGCTATAGAATCCAATCTGTCCCGCTAACTAACCCATAGTTGGATAGAAGAGACGGATGAATACTTTTGCGTAAGTGAATGCAAGAAGTTAAACTGGAATTCAAACTCAGATGTTTAATTTCTCATTCCGAGCCGATAACGCTGCACCACAACGCACATCCTACGCTGGATATATCCGTAAAAATAATTAAAGAATATAGCATGAATGCATTTTTAATGTAATTTTTAAGTGCTCAGTTATCAGGAAGATATTCTCCCTAATCATGTTTTACCGAATATTACATACTTCGGCTTTAAATTTATCATAGTTATCACTCTTAATTTCTAATAATGTCGTGTATGATCATCCGTATCAATAAAAATTGGTACGTTTATGCGCATAAAAAAATCCAAATTCTTTTTAAAATATTGTTGATAGATGTGCGTTTTGGCGCAGTGGATAATTGAAGAGCCGAGTTCGAATTCCGGCTAAATGCCCTTCATTCACTTACGCGCTAATACCTTTGGGAAAGGTATAAATCCGTCTCTTCTCTCCAGTTATGGGTTAAATATTAGGACAGATTAGGTTCTGTAGCCTTGGCTGGCAAACAGTCTACCGCAGCAGGTAGTGGCAGCCTGTTGCGAGATAATTAAAAAGCCATAGGTCTATTGTTTACATCATCTGTGGCATTTATATGCACCGACTGAGTGCTATAATATAGTAGTCAGTCAGTCAGTCAGTCAGTTAAGTGCCATACGTGATACACGCTTGGGCGATCATATTTCGAAAGAGACATGACTGACTGGGCAGAAGATTATCCCACAGTAGGTTGCCATTGCTTTCTGCGGTAGACTGGTTGCCGACCAAGGCTATAGAACCCAATCTGTCCTGCTATTTAAGCCATAACTGGAAGGAAGAGACGGATTAATACCTTTCCCAAGGGTATTTGCGCGTAAGTGAATACAATGGATTCAACTGGAATTCGAAAAAAATTAAAAAAGGTGAAAGAGGGAAAAGACCTTACCCAAATATTAATCGACGCTCAGTATATTTCCCTATTTCATTTTTTAACAGTATTACTACTCTCCCAAACAAACGTACACAACAGTATCAAGAAATAAAAAAAATGGTTGAATCCGTCAACACAGCAATGAAAATGATATCTCCACAAGTGACATAATTTGACGTAATTTTCAGTTAACAGTATAAAAATAGCGTTCTTTAAAGTCATTCGGTTACTAAGGACATTTTGTTTTGTTATTATTAGTTACTTGTCTTTTAATAAATTCATTTCGTCTTTTGCCTCTTTTGCCTTGAACAAGTCTACATTGGATGAAACGCGTTGGCAAATAATACAGTTTTCCTATTGTCTTTTACATTTATACATATTGTCTTTTCTACAGGGTAACTCTGAGAGATTTTTCATATATATATCCATCCTGTCACACTCAGGAATTTGGATTATTTTTCTCATGTCTCAATGTAAGATACTCAATAGTAAACACATCAATATATTTTTTGCTGTCAATTTCGGCATATCGTTATAAATCATTTGCGGCATGGATACACTCGTTTTTGAATAAATGCTGAAAGTTTCATTACAGCCCGACAATTAGTTTATTTTTGCAAAAATTTACAAACAATTGTGTTTTTTTTTACTTCAAAAAGTCACTAAAATTTATTATTCTAATATTTGCCCCCATCACCACGCTGACGAAAAAAAAAAACAAAAAAACACAAGGTTTTTAACTAAAATATCGAATGTTCTAAAAAGGACAAAACATATAATTTAAGGATCCAAAACTTCTTTACTCCTTCCTTTTAATAAAAACAAAGATTTTGACGATAAAACTCTGCTTTTATTGAGTTCAAGGCATTTTTTCATCATGTTATGATAGTTGTTTATTATATCAGTGGAGATATTTAGTATATATTATTGATTACTGTTCGTTCACAACTTTACCAATCAAAATAATGGTAGTTATTACCAAATAAGTTAAATCCTCGTAGCTATAAATAATAAAATATATAACACACTCGATCGAAATAATAGTAATATTATAATTAAAATTATCTGAGGGCATATGAATGGCATACGCCCCCTCCCATTTACTCTGTAAAATAATTAAAATGTCTAAGCTTTCTTGCTTTGTTATCTTCACTGCATGAATTCAAGCGCACTACTATTGGCAAGTAGGTTTCATAGTTTCATTATTGAAATCGCTAGATGTAAGTAGAAGTTCTGTATCTGATTTCTATGCTACATAAACAAAAGAATAAACTAAAACTCGATTCGTGCAATAAAATTGTCTCGTTAGATTGAGACTTTAATGCGGATGTCATGTATAGCATCAAATTTGTTCAGAAACTTCAAACTCTCAGCTGTATACACCTGCTTCCGCAGATCCATAATTAACAATGCCATCCTGTGAATTAAACTTCTAACTCTTAACGAAGATTCTCCTTCTTCGAACCTCGTAGACCGGCGATAGAGCATCCCAAACAAGGAACTCTACCAAATAACAGAAATTAAATTAATCGACGACTTTTAAAAACGGTAACAAATAAAATTAATAGCACATGTAATTCGAAGATAAAAATAATTCCATAATCAAGAAGATGACGTTAAAACATACGGAAAAACAAAGTGTAAAGTAGGAAGCCCACATCAATATTTGAAAGAGCGATAATAGTTACTGAACTTAAGGAACCTATATTCTAGAAAAATTGTTTTAAATAGAAAGATTTTATAAATGTTACGCCACAGTAACTCTATTTCTCAATCAATGGGATATGGTAAAAGGTGGGCTTAAAGTAGTGAAATTAAAACCGTGAAAATAGGCCAAATTCAAAAACGCTGTGTCCCACATCCAACGTTGTACTGTTGTAAATATTCCACCCACCCTCTGGTACAATGAGGAAGGTGCTGTCGCAGGGTTGGAATCTCCTGGACCGAGAATCTCTAATTTATTTATTGTGTTCTGTCCGACAACGGAAACACAATTCGCTGATAAAGTGTAATTTTACTTGCCACCCTACACTGACAGGACGTGACATAATGTCAATTTAATGTGGGGAGCCTCTGTGCAGACACTTAGGCCAGTTCCAAAAATAGCCTAGCACTTGAAAAGTTTCATTTAGCTTGAAGCCTGGTCCTTTTTCACGCATTTTCCAAAGGTACCGCACGCCCATCAATAAGTTATTTTTTGGGATAGATCGAACATGGTGAGATTCGATCCCGGGTCTCATGGTCAGAAAGCGAGCATTCTAACTCTACCACGTGACTATATAAGGAAACGTTTAATATTATGATTACAATTTTGTTTTTCTTGTGTCCTGTTTCTTTTAGCGGAATCATGGCAGATCAAATTTGCTTGAGCAAGCATATTGATGGTAATGTGAATCAAGCGGGAGTCAAAAGAATTGCTCCGGTATTGAGTTTCAAGCCTTTCAGTCAACCCTTGTACTTACAAAAGAAAAATTAAAAATCGTAATTTTAGTGACTAGATTTATCCAATTGTCAGCTGAAATGGAAATGGTAGACGCCTAAAAGAAGATAAATTTACTTTTACTTCCCTCCATTGTCGTTATTCTTTTAAATTTGCAAGAATTATCTACTGTATCAAAAAAACATCGGCGATTGAAATGAATATTATGAAATTCTTTTTCTTTTTTCTTCTTTTCTTTGAAGCATTGTGTAGATTGCTAAAACTGTAAATGTTTGTGACAGGACGTAGGAAATGATGTAGTACAAATAAATACCATATCTTTTATAAGTGACAGATGCAATACCAGGACTATAAGCTCCGTCCTGAGCAAATGGTATGATTGATAAGCCTGTTTAATCTATTGCTGGAAATCGTATATTCAGTATAGCGAGGATCTGTCAGTTTCATATTATAAATTACACTTTCTGGCTTTATCTGTTCTAATTAAGAACATGTCAAATTGATTCTGATGTCTAATGGCTGCGAGGATATTGTTTAAGTCAGTTGTTGAATGGGCAGCGAAATGAAGCTGCAAATTGTTACTGTTGAACTGAGGCTCTTTGAGATGAATCTCTGGAGGATTAAGGTTAGGCCGACAGGCCTATTGTTTCCGGTTAGTCAGTTCAGTACGAATTCAGAATATTCTTTTATGTTCATCTCTAATTCCGAACCAAAATTGATCTTTATATTAATACGTCTATATATATATATATATATATATATATATATATATATGAAATGTGTATGTTTATAAATATATATATATATATATATAGATATAGATATCTAGATATATATATATATGCAATTTGTTATAAATATTATATTATTTATGTATTATATATGTGCGGTACTTATTTGAAAGCGCGCAATATCAGTGATAAAGCTGACATACTCAGTTAGATAAGTGTGAGTTTGTGACTCTGTGTTTCACGCTCTTGCGATCGTCAGTGTTTGTCTGACGATCGCAAGAGCGTGAAACCCAGGGTCAGAAACTCACACCTATCTAACTGAATATATATATATATATATATATATATATATATATATATATATATATATATATATATATATATAATTTCTTTTGTCCATTACCAGCCAAAATAACGGGAAAGATTATGTCGTCTTAAAAGTTCATTTAAGACCTCTCAGCCTCAAAATTGAGCATTGCTGACCTTTTACTTGGTATTCCACACCACCCGTATCGGTAACAGGTACATAACGCTATTTGAGAATCTGAGGTACACTGAGATGTCAAAATAAGGAATAGAGAGAAAGAATATTTCCAACGGCAGGGTATACTCCCAATTTTTATTTGCCAACATGCTTGATGAATGATGCGTGACAATTTTAGTTAAGAAACGGTCCGTAACTCATTATAATTGAGCAATAGTTCTCTTCTACATTGAGAAATGGCAATTCTTCTATACAGTATCCAAAAAGTGCAATGTTTATGAGGAATCTTTCATAGAATGAAAAAGCCATCTCTTTTATAAACAACTATTAGAAAATTATACAACTTTAGGGAAGTCTTTATCAACGTGGAAATAGCTATTCGCGTGATGCGCTTCATATTATAAGTTGAAACGAAACTAGAATTAACTCGCCATGATTAAGTAACATAAAGCAAAACACCGGCTTCCCATTCTATCTACTCGCTGATAAGAAAACATGACTAATGTGTTACACAATATTTTTTTTTATTCTGAGATATTATTCTGGGGGTTTGTTTACATTTATGATATCTGTCCAAAAGCGTATATGTTCTTACAGAAAAGAGTGACTACACATTCTTCTAGATAAAATGGGTATGTCGATTTCGTTCAATTCCCAAGCTTGGGATTTATTTATGTTGATGTTTTCTACTCCAAAACATCGTTATCCTTACAGAAAGAGAAAACAGAAAATCGTAAAGAGAAAAGTTAAGGCCATGTGCCTATTAACAGTCCTTCTATGGAGGAATCGTCTATATAAAAGATAACTCACCAAACCTAGAAGCACTCGAAGACGGTCCTAATATCCATTGGATTCATTATATTGACTTACGTGCAAATAGTTTTGGGAAAGGTATGAAGCCATCATTTCTCCCCCAGATATGATTTAATGAGATAGTCTTGTATCCCTAAATAGTTATTATAAGTTGATAAGTCGTAAAAAAGAATCAGTCAATAATTTATAAATCTTGATAAAGTTAAATTTGTAGTGATCAGGAATCTATCATCTGTTACACAAAATAGCCGTTTCCGGGAAGAAGTTGTTTGGTTGAAACTTTCTCTTTACTAATAGAATACGAATGGAATGAAGATAAGTTATTCCTATGCATAGAATCATGAACTAGTAGAATAGTAGCTCGTCCGAACATTTGTCATGATAAGCTTGCGACGTTTCGTCAGTGAGAAAAGGGCTTTTAGTTTGAAAATAATTCATCCTCCACAAAGTCACATAAATGCTTCAGGATTTTATCAAAGCTAGAAAATAAGAATTAAGTAACTCCAGCGAAGCCATTTTTAATTCCTCAATGAACTGTTAACGATATCATAATTGATGAAACACTTATTCAGATTGGTTTGGGTCGGTTAAGTGGATTTAACGATACCCTTGTGGAAATCTAATTTTACAACACTTGGGTGACAAATATAATATTCGCCTGTCTCCCCTGTAAAGCTAAGCATTCGACTATGTGAGTGAATTTACGTTATATGGCATGTTCTACCATATTTGATCACCCCCGTTCATCTATTCACCCCACCCGTCACCATCATAAATACTCTTGTATTATTTTATTATATAATACCAGCTGAAACAGGACACACTTTTTGAATGAGCATCAAATTGTTTCTTTCACCGTTTGACTATTGTGCGATCGCAACACTAACCAACTATGCGCCCACATTGAAATATAAATACAGTTTTTCCTTATATATATATATATATTATTCTACGTCGATGGCACGACTTAAAGTTTCATGCGTTACGCAATCATCAGGCTAATGGGAGTTAAATCTTATAAGGTTAGGGTAATATTTTTTTAATTTATCAAGAGTAAAATCTAAATAAACAAAAATTACATAGCGATAAAAAAATTAAAATTTTAAATTTTAAAAAGTTATTAAAATAAAAAAAAGATGAGTTCAGAGGGGGTGTAATTCATAGTAATATTTGCGGGAAAAGGAAAGAAAGAAAGAAAAAGAAAGAAAGAAAGAAAGAAAGAAAATGAGAAGTAAAAGAGTGAGAAAGAGGAATGTATATCAATCATATTCTAAGATTTTAAGTACTTTTTCTATGGCAGCGTGTGATCCTTAATTTACTTTTGTTAAGTAAATTAAAGTTATTTATATGGTTTAAGATGATAATTTATTCTAAAAGGTATAAGTTACACCTGACTCCTTTTCCATTGTAAGATTGGGTTTTAGCGACGATATTCCAGGTAACAATTCGTCTGTTTTCGTTGCTGTTGTTTTTTTTTTAATTTTCAATAATCTATTGATAAATCAGTGCTTTTACTGTATTTACTGTTGTTTAAAGACAACATATGATTATTGAAACGATATGTTTACTGGAATTTCATAAACGGTCGTGCTATCGACGTAGGATAATATCTATATTATCCTACGAGTGTATGACTCAGTGACGTGTGAACACCGGTTTCCAGGTCGCCTCTTTAAACCCTCCTTCAGCCCGGGGATTTATTGTTTCTTCGTTATTCTATTTTTCGGGAATAGTTTATAGTACAGTCAAGATTAGCCGTCAGGCTCGGTGAGCTCTCTTTCGGCCGTTTCCCTAATCTCAGGACATGAAATCTTGGTAGCAGCTCGATGGCATTGCGATCTTCTGAGTCGGATCGTCGAATTCGGTGGGTCGCTGTTCAAGCTCGGGCATCGGATCCATGAGTCCTGCTGGGTGGCCCTTGGAGAGTCGTTAACGTTTGAATCGTATAGCCAGAACAGTGCAGCAGGGCAGCTGGGGGCCATTTCGGCATTGGGGGCATGCCGTGGCGCAATAAGAAAAACATTCAGTTCTTTAGCAGTCCGTATGCGGCTTTTTGTACGTAGTGACTGTACCGGCCGAGCCGACGTAGCTTCCTTCGGGAGTGGGTTGCTCGTGGCACCAGCGAGACCCGCTGAGACTCAAGAACTGGACTGACCGGGAAGCGTTGAACCCTCAGTCGATTTCAGAAATGCTTTGTAATTATTCTTACGTCACCTGCAGCTGATTGAATCAATCCTTCGAGCCAAGGATTTCGCGACATAGGCGTTGACATGTTCGTTACAAGTTAGCGCTTTACGCTCCAACTCAGCCATGTGCCGAAGTTCCTGAGTAAACCACTGTGCATATTTGTGTGTATGCGAGCAATGTGACACATCGCGATGCTTCTTAATATCGTTTCAGTGTTCGGAATGGGTTTGATAAAGGTGATTGGATAGTCCAGCTGGTTGCGCGAAAGCAGGCGGGCATAGCGGGCAAATCCACCAGGCAGGGGGAAGCTTCTCGATCGACACGGACAAAATCCGAGGGATGTTCCTGTTCGTTAACTTCTGGTACCTGCAAGGTCACTGAAGTTGTCAAGGCTTAACATTTAACAACGTTGTACCAGTTATATACGTTCGGGGGGGTAGCCCCGTAGCAAATAGTGCATTACAGAAACACGTGCTCCCAGTTTTAATATCTCCAGAGGATGGGTTGCATGTCGCTTGGCACGGCTGGAACCACGATGAGGCAGAACTGCACCATGTCTTTGTTTGGGCTGTTAGGAAGGTGGAGGTCGTAATCACAATGGTCTCCGAGGACTCGCCCTGTTTCTCGAAAAGCATCGTTATTACGAGATATGAGAACCATTGTCACCCACAAATTGGCGGCGCCTTAAGAGAGACATAGTTACTCCTGTCATGTTAGTACTCCCGGTAGTAATGTAGTCGTTCTAACATAAACAAACACGTCACACGAAAACATTTTCCAATTTGTCATAAATCATTTCCCCAATAAAGAGCTCATCTAAAAAATTTTTGGTCAACTTTCGTCAGAAAAAAAAATATGAGGGGTGGCCAAAAGGTGAAAACTTCTTAAAATATTCCCAACCCCGCTTTTTTAGTGAAGAGTATTAAGAGCAGGGAGATTTTGTTGAAATCAGAGAAAAGAGTACTAGACTGTTACATGCTATCAGTCCTTTTATATGGCAGCCAATACTGAACAATCTCTTCAAAGATAAAGGCGAGACTCCAAACAACAAAAATGTGGTTCTACGGAAGGAGGCGTCGGATACCATGGACTGAACATGTGAGCAACGACAAAGTCTTGAATAGAATGCAAATAAAGAGGAAACTCATACCAAATATCAGGAAGATACAACTGAAGTTTCTCGGATGCGTAATTAGAAAGGAAGGCTTGGAGAAGCTAATACTCACGAGACGGATAGAGGAAAAGAGAAACAGGGGAAAGCTACGCGAGACATACTTGATGGGTTTAAGCAAGGGAATGGCTGAGTAGGGCTTGGAAGAGATACCAAGAGAAAAATTGTTAAAAGCGACAAAGGATAAGGGTAAGTGGTATTCTATGATCGCCTACGTCCTGAAAGGACACAGCACATAAAGAAGATATCAGCTCTAATTAATTTTTGACAATCGAATCATTTTATATATATATATATATGTGTGTGTGTGTGTGTGTGTGTGTGTGTGTGTGTGTGTGTGTGTGTGTGTGTGTGTGTGTAAGCACTCTATTTGTCAAAAAGAGAGTAAGAGAACTGGACCAAGAGAAGAAGAGAGTTAATGATGAGTTATATGATTCAGTTTCAAACGACTCCACCTCCCTGTGCAAATCGATAAAGATCAGGGCGGCGGTTTTAAGTTACTAATTAGTAAGATCGATAATTTGAAATGCAAATGGAATTCTCATGCCATTTCCCTTCATACGAATATTTTCGAGGAACTTAAAAGAAAAATGTTTACAATTACTAAAGATGTTGAATCAAATGGACTGTATCAGTAATAACAAAATATGAATTTCAAGAAAAAGGTTTACGATACTAAAAAATACTATAGATATTACTCTGAATGCGATGCCTCCTTATAGAACAAAGATTAATAAGCGTATTTCACAGACTATTATTCCTGTAATCAATTCGACCCTCACCAGCACCCCTATTCCCGTAGCTTTATAAGAAAGTCAATGATTCAAATAATTATTAAATTCTCGTGTATCTACAGAATCATTTACTGGTAGAAACCTATATTAATATTGCATGACATGCAAGAACAGCTGTGGTGGAGTAGTCTGACAATCGAGTGAAATTAAAATCAATGCTTGTAATTTTGTTCGGATTAAGGGAATTACATGGCGGCTAATCGGTTGGTTCAAAGATGAAATAAGTGTTAATAAGACTTTAGTTAGAATCAACATTTCCTAACTTAAATAAGGTCCGAGTTACTCTCACTTAAGTGTTGACTTTGGTAAAAGGATTTCTTAATAGGTTAACGATTACTCACAACTGCTAGCAAATACAGCTAGACTCACTTTGTATTGTTGATTTTGGTAAAAGACATGAATCCAACTTCCTGAATAGGTTAAAAATTATTCACAACTGTTGGTAAATACAATCTGAGTTTACGCTTACTTCATACTGTTGACTTCGGTAAAAAGCATGAATCCAACATTCATAAGAGGTCAGAGATTACTCACCTGACAAATACAGTCTAATTTTGCACCCACTTTGTACTGTTGAATTTAGTAAGAGGCATGAATCCATCTTTCTTACTGGGTCAGAGATTACTCACAAGAGCCTAGCAAATACAGTTTAATTTTACACCCACTTTGTACTGTTAAATTTCGTAAAAGGCATGAATCCAACTTTCTTAATAAATGCTACCAAATACAGTCTACGCTCACTTCGTACTGCTGACTTTGGTAAAAGGCATGAATCCGATTTTCTTAATAAGTCAAAGATTATTCACAACTGCTGGCACGATATCACCATGTTAGATGTTACATGGAGAGGCAGGTCTACGAGAAATATCTAGAAGGATTAAACATCACCCATCGACTATTGGTGATAATTTGATTAAAATGAATCAAATTAAAAGGCAAATTTATTTCAAATTAGTCTCCTATGATATAGGAAGGGAAAACGAAATAACGGCTACATTCGAAGAATAAATAAATAGGCTACGTGACAATACTCATCCTCATGTTACAAATACGACGCAGAAAATGATGGCAAAGTTCGCATAGAAAGTTCTTCAACATTTCATTTTTCGTTAGATTAAATACATTACGATTAATCGGCGATTCTAATCATTTAAAGATATCAAAAAGTTAAAGAGCGCAAAGCCGAACTTCTTTCTGTAATGGAATACATAACTTAGAGGAAAGGAGGACATTAAGATGACAGATAGTCACATAAACTACTTTGGAGGCTGAATACTGAAGCTATGGATTTATATGGATAAAATATTGGGAATTTCTGCCTTCAAATATCTCGCTGTATGGATCAGCTATAATAATTTTAATTTAATGGGTTTTTTTTATAGTATATCAACCTTTCCATGTTATTTGAAGCCAGAAATTATTCTTCAGATTGTAAGAATCTTTTACAAACAATTATGATTGAGTGATATATCTTATTAATTAACTCATAGCTAGGTGAGAAGTGGATTCATACGTTCTTAAAGGGTGTTTGCTTACAAGAGAATATAATGAACCTGACTTCGTACTGTTGAAATTCTAGATCTGATGAGGCTATTTAAGAACATGTCGAGTTTTCTGGTAAATATTTTTGCTCTGATGCAATTTACTCTCCAGCAGAACATATTCTAAGTTCAAGTTCATTTTCTCCTATATTAATTTATAATAAAAATTAATCATGAGTTCCATTTTTTGGCACAGTGTGTTATTCGGCGATTCTAATCATTTAAAAATATAAAAAAAACGCAAGGGTGCAAAGCCGAAGCTTACATTATATATTGGGAATCCTGACCACACTAATTGATATTAACCAGATGTTTCGTAGCTTCGATTATAGTATAATAACCGGTGGTTAAACTTGGTATGGTCATAAGCAATTGATTGGCTATCGGTCTTGAACGATACGAGCATTATTCTACCAATGTTATAATTTCAATATTTGTGCAGGTCAATTCAGACTATTTCTCTCCATTGCCTTTTATGCCTGATTACTGCACCGTTGTTGATTTGCTATTACTGTTTTCTTTTACAAAATTTGTTTTAGCTTGGCTATTCTTGTAAGACTATTGCCTATTGCTATGAATTGTCAATTAGTGTGTAGAAAGAAAATTGGTGTAGCCAAGCAGCATAGACAATGTCTTAAAATGTGGAGAAAATAGAAAATCACAATAATATGCATATAATCAAAACCACCGCAGAAGAAATGTCCTGGTCTCAATAAAACACTTTGAATCACATTTCAACCCTGACTACATTAACTAGTTTTTTACCTGTGGGTCTTTTGCCCACTATTTCTAATTGACTATTTGAGCCATTTTTTATCGATTGGCTATTTTTTCTGGAATACTTGCCGCATTATTAATGTAATATTAATATACTGTGCATTCCTATGTGTGACTGTGATTCCCACCCATTATTACTAAATTGAAATCTGTTTATTTCGTGAGCACCTTCAGCTTATCCGCCACATTTTCTTTAACCACTTCCGTATTCCAAAAATACTTTTTTTTATTTTTAGGAAAATCCAGAATTCTCATCTAGCGAAATCTACGCTGAGTGATTGGGGAGCTGACATTCATTATAATGGATCTTTTTTTTTCATATTTAGTCGCTATGCCCTTTTTCAGCTCGTTTTTTTTTTTTGCTCTAATGAGAGAACACAATAAAGACGTTTAACTGTCTTTTTTGTTATTGCATTTTATATGTCGGTATTACTGCCAGCAATTAACAAAATACTGCGCTTCTACCCACATAAACCTAGAAAAACACCGACTTATCGCATCCAATCTCTTAAAAGGAATATATAAATTTGGAATTCAGTAATAAACTGAGTCTAAATTGATGACAATAAATGTTTATCAAAAGAGGAATTAAATACTGTTGTCATATCTCCATTAGCTGAAGTACGTGATATTTTTTCAAGAATACCTAGGAGGAAAAATATGCACCAATGAAAAAACAATACTGAGTTGAACAAAACGTATGCAAGACAGAAACCAAAAGAGAAAAGATGGAAAGAAAAAATACAAAAAAAAAAAAAGAAAATTTTAGAAAATAGTTACTTCTTTTAGAAACCATTATCTCTGGAAAATTCTGGAAATCTGGAAGGTGTAAAGGCTATGAGGTTTTCTAGTCAGAATTCATTTTGCACATTTATAAATCTAACATTTGTATGCATTGAATACTGTTGCCATATCTGGTCTGGTACTCCTGCTATTCATCTGGTGGTTCTCGACAAAATCCAAAGTACGAACTGCAATATAATCGATCCTAACTTGGCAGCCTGCCGTCAGTCATTTTTATTACAGAGGTGATGTGGCTTCCCTCTGTCTTTTCTACAAGTGCTCTTGTGGCAACTGCTTTGATTCAAGCTACTAGATTGGAATCCCGGTTCCACCCTTTTACCGTAGAAATAGTTAAATGTAACCGCCTCTTCACGTTTGTGGAACTCCCTTCCATTTGCTTGCTTCCATAACAGCTATAATTTCCAAAAGTTTAAATGCAACGCAAATTGCCATCTTTTATCTACTTGACTCCCATCCATCTCTTACCTTTCCCGTATCTTATTTATTTTCTCACTTTATCTCTGCGCACCAGTGACATTTCTGCCTTGCTAGGGGTTAAATTATAATTAAAAAGTACTTTGAAAGAAAATTAATGTAATCCAGCAGCATAGAAAATTTCATAAAATTTGAAGAAAAGTGAAAGCCGCAATAATATCCTGCAACCAAAACCACCGCAGAAGAAATGTCCTGGTCTCAAAAAAAAAGACCAAAAAAAAAACCACTTTGAATCACATTTCAACCTTGATCACCCTGAGCTTATTTAGCCTGCAAAAATAGAATAAACAGAGGTATCTCAATAAGATGCATTATGGTGAAATTAGTAACAAACATTATATTATCTCAGCTCTCACCTCACAACCCAGTTTAGTTTTAGTATGCAATGATGGCATATATGTCATCAAACAACGCCAAAAGAAGCTGTATACCTGATTTGACGACCTCACAGCAGCCTATGTCCAGATTTACAACTTCTCATTCATTAGAAACCGCCTTTCAAGCTCCAAATCCACTGATCTAATGGATGAACTGCATGAGCCTACAAAAATATGTATGGCAAAGACATCAATACAAAAATATTTCAAACCTCATCAGGAGAACAACAAGGTAGAAATTACTGTCCCAGACTCTTTAATATTTTCCTAGACTATGCTGTACACATTTACACTTAAATATGTGATAATGTGGGTATAGATCATTTTACCACATTCAAAACGAATCTATTAAGAGACAACGAACATGTTTTCTATCTCAAGGCCAATATACTGAGGATTATTAACGTTTTGCTGATGACATAGGTGTTCATATTTTGAATTAGTAAGATCTTGAACAGAAAATCAAAAACACTGTGCAAAAAAAGGAACTCACGATAAACGTTTATAACAAATTTGATATAGAAAAAAGGGGACTTGAACTTAGAATATGTTCAACCGAAGAGCCAATTGCATCAGAGCAAAAACATTTCTCTATTCTTAAATAGCCTCATCAGATTTAGAATTTTATATGGATGTCATGTATGCTGCTACATTACTTCTTAAATATCTAAACTAAATATTTAGAATATGCAACTGTTTTCTAAGATCAATGAAAACTATATTCAGTGAGTAAAGTCTGAATATCTTAAAAAAGGCCACCTTTGTTTAAACATTGTGAAGTGACGCTACAGATCACAAATATCAAAACCTTCGGCTATATGCAACCTAATTCAAGGATCAATTGATAAAAAAGAATTTACAGGAGTAAAAAGTAAGGAATTGAAAAAAAAAACATCATTTGCACTAACGCTACAGAACCACAAATATCTAAACATCAGGTGTATACAATTAAATTTCAAGATCAATGGACAAAAATGGTTTAGAGTGAGAGTAGTCTAAGGCTCTTCAAAAAAGTCATCCATCTTGAACATTGAGGAACGACTCTACCAAATCACAAATATCTAATCTGTATACAACAGCATTTTAAGATCATTGGATAAAAATGCCTTTGAGTCAGTAACGCCTAAGAGTCAGGGCAAAGACTATCCTTTTTGGAACATTGTGGACTGACGCTACCTAAACTGTCAGCTATATTCAAAAGTTTTCTATGAACAATCTTTGAAAGTTTCATCAAAGGAGTGAAGCGTAAGAGTCTTGATAAAGTCCATCATTTTTTAAACACTGACAACCGACGCTAGACAATCATAAATATCTAAACTGTTAGCTGTGTTTAAAGGTTTTCTAAGAACAATCATAGAAAATTGCATCCAGAAAATGAAGTCTATGGGTATTGGCAAAAGCCATTCTTCTTTGAACATTGTGAACTAGCGCTAGAGACTCACAAATATCTAAACTGTCAGCTATATAAAAACGCTTTCTAAGACCAATGGATAAAGACTGCTTCGAGGGAGTGAAGCCTGACGGTTAATACAGAACTACAAATATTTCAATTGTCAGCCGCATTCAAGTACTTGGTGATTGGATAAAAATATTTTTAGGAATTGAAGCTTAATTGCCTTGATAAAAGCGATTCTTCTTTGGATATTGTAGACTGACGCTACACAATTACAAATATTTAAACTTATTTACATTCAAAGCATTCTAAGATAAATTAAAAATGCCTTTGAAGGGGTGGAGATTAAGGGTTTGTCAAAGGCCATTCTTCTTTGAACATTTTAGAATGATGCTACACAATTCCAAATAACTTATATGTATTCAAAGCATTCTAAGATAAATTAATAAAAATGACTTTGAGTGGGGTGAAGGTTAAGAGTCTTGGCAGAGGTCAGCCATCTTTGAATATTGTTGACTGACCTTACCGAATCACAAATACCTAAACTATCAGCCGTATACAACCGCATTCTAATATCACTACATAAAAATGTATTTGAGCGAGTGTGTTGGCAAAGGCTACCTTTCTTTGAACATTATGGACTGACAATAAAGAATCACAAAGAACTTTACCAAATAACGGAACTACATTACTACAACTAAAATAACTAACATGTAACTCGAAGATAAAATAATGACATATTCAAGATTTTGATGTTTCCACATTATTTGAAATAAAATATTAGGAAAAGTCCCCATTAAAAAGAAAGAGCGATAATAGCTACTGGACGTGGTACAAATATTTTCCTGAAAAGATTATTTGCTGAGAAAGATTTTATAAATTTCTACCAAAAATGTACTGTGTGCACGGTCAAGAAATGACAAATATTTCATTTACAATCACCACGTAAATATATTTTGCTTAACACCCTCATTTTTGTGAAAAATTCCTTGCTTTTTATAAATTGTCTTTTAATATGTCCGTATTTAACTCACAAATATTCTCGAGATATTGTCTGGACATTGTCCGTATAGACGTCATCTTTTGCGTCTTCGATTGGTTAAAACAAAAAAAAACAGTTATCATTACTGTATCAGATAAAATCATCTTTTGTTGCAACTAAACACAAAACGCTGGAACATGATGTTATATTGACGTCAAACTCAATTTAAAGATAATTTACGATTGGTGTAGATCATTTTTTTTCATTTTCGCGTTCTCACGGGCTGCAAACGATTTGCCACATTGCAATATACTTCGTTGTCTTTCAATCGGTCTGGCACTCTTCGGGGAATCTTCCACTCGCCAAACAGAATCCAGATTTTGACGTACATTCATCGTTAATACGCTTTCCTCCTTCCACTTGCCTTAGCAACGAAGGAAAGAAAAAAAAGCAAATGTATGACTTCATTATTAATCAGCTGTTCAAAGGGAGTGTAATAACGTGTTCACGCACATATCCAGTTAGAGGCGTTAATAAAAGCAGATAGATAGATAGATAGATAGATAGATAGATAGATAGATAGATAGATTGGGTTTGCATTTTTTACATATCAATAGATGGATAGACAGAGAGATAGAGAGCTAGGAAAGAAGAGATATCTAGATAGAGAGAGATACATGCTGAAGAGACATGATAGATAGATAGATAGATAGATAGATAGAGTTTTTCTGTGTGCGATAGAAAAATTGTCGTCTAAATTACGTAAAAAGGAAAATAACATTGACCAATTAAAAATAAAAAGTTACCTGTTAATCATCAGATAGACATATAGATAATGGACAGAATTAGATAGATAGATAGATAGATAGATAGATAGATAGATAGATAGATAGACTGAGATAGATAGATAGATAGATAGATAGATAGATAGATAGATAGATAGATAGATAGATATGAAGAGGGTGTGATAGATAGATAGATAGATAGATAGATAGATAGATAGATAGATAGATAGATAGATAGATACTATCGGCGCTATGAATAAATTTTCGTATAAATTACGCAAAAGTTAAAATAATACTGACATTTCATTATAACAGATACATTTACCGAAATTACACATTGATATATTGAAATACTAAAGAGTAAATTTATTTGAGAAAGTCGCTACTGGCTTCAACTACAGTCTTTAGAAGACTTCTGAATCGCCTGCATATCTTCTGGACGGTTTCCTGGTTTAAGTTGCTGAATACTGTCCTAATCTTTGCCTTCAGTTCATTTTTAAAGACAAAAAAGTTTTGTTGATCTCCCGGTCAAAAGCGCCACACATAATAATCAAGGGGTCACAGTCAGAGGATTTAGGTTTCCAGATGTCAGGGGTGAGGTAAGTTTGACAGCCATGATTTTATTCTCCTGCTTGTGTGGCAATGTGCAGAGTCCTGTTTCTAGATGTAGGGTCTTCCAGCCACCACCTCTTTCACCCAGACAAATACACCCTCCTCCAGTCACTTTATGTAGGCCTCCATGTTGGGTCTGAGTAATTCAATATCATATTGTATGAAAAATACTGACTGTCTTAATTCTCTATCTGCCTGATTAGTATTTCAAACGCTTATGTGTCAGTAGCTATGGACTTGATTGACTTGACGGCATCATTGTTAATCATGACCTGGATCTCACCAACCAAAATATTTCCCTAAATTTTGTCGTATCACCTATATCAGTCTGTTTATCGAATTATTACTTATATAGATTGCTCTCTCTGTTCATGCTTCGTTCTGTTCATATCTATCTATCTATCTATCTATCTATCACACCCTCTTCATATCTATCTATCTATCTCACCCTCTTCATATCTATCTATCTATCTATCTATCTTGTGTTTCTGTGTATTTAATTCTTCAATTTTCTAAGGGCTATTCTTCTTTAGCACTGCTAAAGTTCTTTTCTTATCAAAACGATCAGAGTTTTTGTACTATCGTAATCACCATTAAACTCATCAAACTCTTTCCAAATCCTCCGCACTGTTCTCAGATTGACCTTACAAACCCCCTAAAATTTTCGTATTCGAGCTTCTGGCGTGAATACCAAGCAGTACATCATGCTGTTTTTAAATTCCGATAAATGGTTATTTTTCTAAGCCCAGCTTAGATGTGGCACAAGACCGAAAGTATGGAGCATACAGTGAGGATCGAACTCACTACTCAGTTGTAATGATTCTGGCGAGACAAGCTTACTAACCATTACACCACGTCGAGATTCCCAAAATCAGGTAGAATGAATTGCGTCATTATGCTCTTTTTTTTTACAGACGGAATCTAGCTGACTCTAAAATGCTGTGTAGTCGAAAAAAGCGTCTGTGCGAAAAAAGCATATAACCCGGCGACAATTTACCCATCCCACTCTGTATATATGTTTCTACGGATTGATTAATTGATTGATTGATTGATTGGTTTTCCACGGATTATTAACCCCTTCTAGGTTATTTAAAAGTGAAATATACAACTATTTCTGATAGTAGGAGTTTGCTGGTAGTATCTAGTATTCTCAAATCTTAATACATATTAATCTTATTTAGTACTGCTCGAAAATCTAGACTTTTTGGAGCGATCCAAATATTCTGAGTACTGTGATCTTAGGCGGCACCTACCCTTCATGTTACCCATTTTGTTTAGTCTCCAAGTTAAATCCTGAGATTTTGTTTTGTCATGGGTGAAGTGAAGATGAATACCATGACTATGGTAATTAACGCACTGGAATCGTTCCAGCAATTGACGCGAGTTTTTTAGCAGTGCTAAAGAAGAATAGCACTTAGAAAATTGAAGAATTACATACACAGAAACACAAGATAGATAGATAGATAGATAGATAGATAGATAGATAGATAGATAGATAGATAGATATGAACAGAACAAAACATGAACAGAGAGAGAGCAATCTATATAGGTAATAGATCGATAAACAGACTGATATTGGTGGTACGACAACATTTAGGGAAATAACTTTCACAAAGAAACCGAAGGTTGAATGGAACATGAATCTCCCTATTTTCTGACGGTGCGTATCTGATTAATCTGAGAAATATCTATCGAGACATGTGGAACCATTGAATCTCATGCAAGAGGAATAAATTGATCAATCTATTCAAATTCTATGACATTTTGAAATGTATATCAGACACCCCGAATTTTTGTTAACACTAATAGCTGTGTGTGTGTGTGTGTGTGTGTGTGTGTGTGTGTGTGTGTGTGTGTGTGTGTGTTGGAATTTCGCAACAGGGTGAAAAATGATGACTCGATAAAACATGTAGGCCAATCCTTTGCAAAAAAATAGTGAAAAGAATATTCTTTTTAAGTTTCTTCGTGACTTGCTTGTAACGTTTTATGGAATCATCGAAGTACATCTGACAAGTGCGCACCTCCTTTGATGTCACTAGCCTTTTTGAGCATCCGCCTGTTTCTTTTTCAGAGCCAAAACAAAATGAAAGAAAACAAAAGCTATTTAAGGCCATCATAAAATCAAGGTAAACAGGCGTGTCTGTTGTTATGATAACAATAATAAAAATAAAAATAATAATAATAATAATAATAATAATAAGCAAATGCAATATACCAAATGCAAAAACCATGGCAAGATAACTCTATTCATGGCCAATACTCTACCTGTACCAAACATGCTAATGTAGACAAACCTCGTAGCCATCAATAGTTGTATAGTGTAGGGTTAAATAGTGAAATCGAAAGGTTTATTTTTACTGCACAAGATCAGTTCTTGCTACCTAGAAATTACCAAGCACACATACTGAAAAATTGTGTTAGCCCAAAATGCAGACTATGTGATAAATAACTACAAACAATTGACCATCTTGTATCAGGTTACACAGTGTTAGCACCAACTGCATTATAGAAATCGGCATGATAAAGCAGACATGCTATAGTAGGTCGATGTCTGCATTGGAAAATCAGTAACTCTTACGGAAAAGAAACTGCAAGAAATTGGTATGAACACCACGCAGACCCGGTTAAAACCTGTAACAATTTTATGGGGTTTTACAGTACACTCAGACAGAACAATCAAAACGAACCATCCAGACATTGTTGTCAGAGACCGCAAAATTGTAATATAGCTTCTTATTGACATGACAGTCAGTACAGTATCGTAATGTATGTTTGAAGATAAAAAAAAAACTATAAAAATACAAGGACCTTGAAATGAAAATCTCAAAAATGTGACAAATAATAATAATAATAATAATAATAATAATAATAATAATAATAATAATAATAATAATAATAATGATGATGGTTGGTATGTCCTCTAGAAACTGCCACCAGGAGAAATAAGAGGAAATTATAGTCGGTTATCGAAGATTTTTAAGTTTGTAGAATTAAGTAGCCGAGGGGGTCACACCTAAATACCTCAAACGGAGACCGTCCGAGCGGATTCAGTCAACTGACTTGAAGGTATTTCTTGCTGGGTGCTACATGCAAGATTATGCGCGCCTTTTACCAAAACCTCACGTTTTGGCTGTGGTCATGTCTGGTATATTCTTCGTCAATTTGTTGGGGTGCTGCTCTCTCATTCACAAAAAGAACAACAAAAACAATAATAATAATAACTAATGTGAATTTTAAGAAATCGATCACTTTACATTATACTGTTTGGTTTTGGTGTTTTATTTTATTTATTTCATTTTTTTTTTTTTGTTTATTTTCTATCGCATTCCGTTGAAAAGGATCATTATTAATAAAAGTACAGAAAGAGAAAAAACGAGTTAAGAAAACCTGGAGAAAAAGAGAAATATACAGGAAAAAATGGAAAAACTTAGAGAATAATAATAATAATAATAATAATAATAATAATAATAATAATAATAATAATAATAAGCCATCTATTTTACATGGATGACTTAAAGTTATATGCTAAGAATGATAATGAGCTGGAAGGTCTTCTGCAAACTGTAAAATGCTTCAGCGAAGACATTGGAATGAAATTTAATTTGAATAAATGTGCTAAAGCTACAGTTTTACGTGGATCAATACAAGAAACATCCTCAATTAGCCTAGACCCTGCTGTAACAATAAAAGAATTGAAACCAGAAGAAGCTTATAAATACCTAGGTGTAAATGAGAGCGAAAACATTCACCATAAAAAAATGAAAGAAATAGTGCGTAAAGAGTACTATAGAAGGCTACGAATGATATTAAAAACTGAATTAAATTCACAGAATAGAGTTATGGCCATTAATAGCCTTGCAATCCCAGTTGTCCAATATAGCTTCAACATCTTAAACTGGACTCTAAACGACATCAGGCGAATGGATGCTAAAACAAGAAAGCTTCTTTCTAAGCATAAGATGCATCATCCAAAGGCTGATGTAGACCGTCTATACATACCTCGTAAAGAAGGTGGAAGGGGTATTATTCAGCTGGAATTGTCATACAAGACAACAACTATTGGCTTACTAACATACATAGAAACAACAAAGGATTGGATGATACAATTAGTAAGGCAACATGAAGAAAGAAAGAAAAAATATTCAATAATAAAAGAAGGCAGTAAATACAAACAAGATTTACAGTTAGTAGATTCTGTAGAAAAGCAAAACAGTAGCCAAGAACCAACTATTGCGGCAAAAAATATGAAAATGAAAGCCAAAGATAAAGCTCTTGAAAAGATGAAACAGCGCTGGCAAGACAAACCTCTGCATGGCCAATATCCAGTACGTGCCAATAAATCCAATGTTGACAAAGTTAATACTCATCGATGGTTACGTGCATCTGGATTAAAGTCTGAAACTGAAGGATTTATACTTGCAGCACAAGACCAAAGTCTTTTCACGAGAAACTTTCAGGCAAATATTATGCATAATAATATGGATCCAAAATGCAGGTTTTTTGATAAACACCAAGAAACAATAGACCACCTAATCTCAGGCTGTTCTGTGCTTGCCCCAAACGAATATAAAAATCGCCACGATAGAGTTGGGCAATATATACATTGGGCAATGTGCAAACATTATGGAAAAACTGTAAACAAACACTGGTATGAACATCATCCAGCACCGGTTACAGAAATAGAAGATGTAACCATTCTATGGGATTACACCATCTATACAGACAGAAAAATTGAAGCAAACAGGCCAGACATTATTGTTAAAAACCAGAAGGAGAAAACTTGTCTATTAATTGATATGGCTTGTCCAGCGGATTGTAACATAGCAATCAAGGAATTTGAAAAACTGTCAAAATATAAAGACCTGGAAATTGAAATAGAAAAAATGTGGAAATTGAAAACAAGAGTTGTGCCAGTGATAGTAGGTGCACTTCGAATGATAAAAAATGGAACAAAACAACACATTGAAAGAATCCCTGGAAACCCCAGCTTAAGAGATATACAAAAAATTGTCTTATTAAGTACAGCCCACACACTAAGGAAAACGTTATCTATGTAATGCTGGGGATGATAGGGAAGATAGAAAAACATGAAATGGAGTCATAACAACACGCCACTACCTGCCTTAGGTCTCCCCGCAGACTTGGTTGGTAGTGAGACCAAAGCAGAAATCGAAATATGATGAAAAATGACATAATAATAATAATAATAATAATAATAATAATAATAATAATAATAATAATAATAATTAGTAGTAGTAGTAGTAGTAGTAGTAATAGTAGTAATTCGATTATTATTTTCCTTTCTGACGTCTTTAATCGGTTCTCAGTCCAAGGTACAAAACACGAATTTCTTCTCGGATACTTAATATGTGTTCTGATGCTGAATTCACGTAATGTTTGTCAATATCAGGTAATGAAGACAGTAAAAAAGTAATAAGATAATTATAATTATTATTAATACAAGCTCACTATCATTCTATACTCGCAGATTGTCATGAAATCAACATCAGCCGAATCGAGGATATACAACTTCAGGGTTTTATCGAATGTTCCATCTTTTTCTTATGAAGAATTCTTTTTTTTTCAATGTAATTCCGTCTTTTATATAATGTCTTTATATTCGCTAGTCTGTCTATATGACTGCCCTATGTTCAGATTGTTTCATTTCTTTGCTTATGTTGGTGCACCCAACTACATGCTCCGAAGCGCGATTCTGTATTTGGTGGTTTTAAGATCACCAAGACGAACCTATGGTGTTCCTATATATTTTGTCATTCTGAAGTGACACCGAGTAGAAAACTCGGTACTTGTTAGGGTGAACCCAGTATATACTAGGGCTACCACAGATCAATTCTTTCTAGATCAATCTTCAAGTCTGATAATACATATGATTCAAACTTAGTTTTCGCATACTACTATTAAGGGTATTTATTTTTATTGTAGGGTGTCTACATGTAGCATAATGCTATATTGATTACCCATTTTCTCAGATTACCCATTCACCTATAACCTAGTGCAATAGGGAGATACTGCGTAGGAAATGGATCTCCGGGTATTAGACATCAAACCACAAACGACCGAAAAACATTAACTGATCTTATTATTGTTCTTAAATGTTTTTTGTTTACTATGTCGGCCACAAGGCTATACTCCAATAATAATAATACTAATAATAATAGCTATCTGAATTCATAAAAATTCTATGATTGACGGTTTGACACTTGACATATTGTTTTTACATTTTAAAGGAAATAAATTGCAAGCATTCATGAAAGAGACATACATACATTCATATACTTCATATCGCGTTATAATAATTTTTCAGGTAGGTATGGTATCGATTTTCTTTAATCAGGTAGAACGATACGCGGGGGAACTCCAAAGTTGTCGTGGGTTTTTTTTATTACTGTAACTAATTCTTTCAATTTGGCATATTGTATGTTACTATACCATGTCAATGAAGCAGAACGTTAAACGCACAAAAAGGTTTTGGCTTCTATCTTTTACATAACATTTTTTAGTCTTCGCTTTTACGAAATTGTCTTTCTCTCTTTCTCTTAAAGATTTCCTTTCTATTCTTTTCTTTTTCCTTTCGCAGTACCTTTTTTCTCCA
The DNA here is from genome assembly GCA_037127315.1 of Ascarosepion bandense. Taxonomy (NCBI): domain Eukaryota; kingdom Metazoa; phylum Mollusca; class Cephalopoda; order Sepiida; family Sepiidae; genus Ascarosepion; species Ascarosepion bandense. Next base: position 1,494,739 of record JBBBDQ010000939.1, read on the forward strand.
CTTCTTTCTTTTTTTCTTTCTTTCTTTTTCGTTTCATTTTTTTCTTCCTTTGATACATTTTTTTTCGGCGAGTATTTTTCTTGCTTGCTTTCTTTCTTTCTTTCTTTCTTTCTTTCTTTCTTTCTTTCTCTCTTTCTTTCTTTCTTTCTTTCTTTCTTTCTTTGTTTCACGGTATTTCTTTCTTTTACGATATTTATTTACTCATTCTTTTATTAAATTTATGTCTTTCTTTAATGATATTTCTTTCTTTTAACACTTTATCTCTTCTTTTTATCTTTCTCTCCTCTCTTACTTTTACGATATTTCTTTACTCTCTTTTCCTTCCTCCCTTCCTTCCATCCTTCCTTTCTGCCTTCCATGAAATAGTTTTTCTTTCAAGGTTTTCACTATTCTTTCTTTCTCTTAGTAGTTTTGCTTTCTTTATCTATTTATTCTTTCCTTTTTCTTTCTAGCAGTACATACACCTTGAACGTAGCCCAGAATGAGGCTTGCAGGAAGCTTAAAATATGGATTAGAGATTTATTCTGTATACTGTTTAAATTTTGTGCTTTGTTACAGGCAAGGCATTGCAGAGTCTAAATTATGTGATGGCTAAGTAACTCACTATGGAAGAAACGAAATTAAAGAAACGAAAGTAAATTTATAATAAGCAAGAGTCTACTGTTAGATGTTACTTTACAAAGAGTCACTTTTGTTTTTAGCATCCTCAGCTACAATCCTTAGATTGCTGACCTATAGAGCCCCCAGCCAGTAATGACGTGTTATTAACGCACGGTCTGCATACGTAGCCATGAAACTCAATTTAACCCTACAAAAATGTTCGTCCGCTTTTTCACAAGTTTTGTTTTTAATTCTACTTTGTGTCTAGTTGCTGGCCTCACTAGAAAAAATGATAGCGGATCCGATTTAGTTGGTGATAATCCGACAATGATCCAGGTATCATTATGCTACATGGTGTCAGCAGGATTTGTAGAATTTGACAAGAAAGGAGCGTTACGTCATTAATATCGTTTTATGATATAAATGACGAAAATGAAAACAATGTCCGTCGTGGTGTAGTGGAACGTCAAATCGGGGGAGCCGAATTTGAATTCCAGTTGAATTCATTGCATTCACTTACTCACGAATACCCTTGGAAAAGGTATTAATCCATCTCTTCTCTACAGTTATGGGCTAAATAATAGGACAGATTGGGTTCTATAGCTTTGGTTGGCAACCAGTCTACCGCAGAAAGTAATTGCAACCTACTGTGGATAATATCCTGCCCAGTTAATCATGTCTCTTTCGAGATATGATCGCCCAAGCGTGTATCACATATATGGCACTTAACTGATTTAATGTAAACGATAATTAATGTCCTTTGGTGACTAAAAAGGATTCGCCATGCTAGTTTATCTTTTTAGACGCCCCCTTACATATTTATAAGTCTGCCATTCGTCCACGTTTCAAATATTACTGTCACACATGGTCTTGTGCTCCTGCTGTATAATACTAAATCATTACAGATCAGATTTAAATTAAATTAAACCGGTTTAGCGGTTGTATTATAAAGTGCTTAATACATATTTCAAGAGAGATGAAGATTCAATATGTAGAGATTCTAGATATTTAGTTACACACCTATAGATACGCAACTATATATATATATATATATAAACTTCCTTAAGCACCATAGAAAAACTTTCCTGCTTACCATAAGAATGAAAGGCACTAATGTCATAAAGAGCAACACTCTTCATGGGCTTCACCCTCTCAACCGATCACAACGGGAAATAGACATGTGTAACCATATTTCTACATGAAAAAATGTAATTCTTAGTTTAATACGACGGAGCGAAAGAAATTATTATGAGTGGTATTGTTGATTTTGCAGTTTATTGTAATTCGCGATATGAGCTCTGATTAGAAATATTTAATGCTTGGATGCTTGCAATATCCGAAAAACGGAAAAACTAGCTGAAAATTGGGGAGAAAGGAAAAATATATTTTTTTGCATTGTTTATTCAAAAGTCGATAGGAAGAGTTGTTTTTTTCGGCCGTAAAAGTGGAAAATAACGATAGTCAAAACAAAGCTGGCAGGACTTTTGATTGGGTTAAGGTAAGATCAGGTCTTTAGTTCTCACATTTGCTGGGAAAGGATTTGAAAATTCAAAAACCTAAAATGATCTAATTAAGAAGAAGAGGATGAAGAGAAATTATGTCAGAAAAGGTGTTGTTACTTCATTGGTTACACCAAGGGAATAATATAACTCCATCTTGAAATCTGTAGGTGGAAGTAATCTCATTGGTCAAAGTTTTGATTTGCATAGATACCCACTGTTCGTCATTCATCCTACAAGAGAATTGGAGCCAAGTAGAAAAATCGAGACCCCAGTGAGAAAAATCAGTAGATCTGGAGTAGTTGTAACGACTGAGAGGAAAGTGTTTCCAAAAGGGGGGCACGACCAAGAAGACTGGTTGCCTTACATAGAACTCATGGCTGAAGATATAAATAAACGTAGAAAAGCCTGCCGCCGATCAACTTAAACAATTAAAGTCGAATAATGCGCCTCCGATAGAGTCCTGGCTAAGGATGTATAGAAACAGACTGAGCCGAGAAAGAGGTAAACTAGCTGAAAAGAGATTTTTATTGCCGAGCGAAAGAGACAAGACGAATTTGCTATCATCACCAATCCCAAGACTTCTGCTCCATTTTGTCTATTTCGTAAAGATTCGATATATTTCCGTAAAGCTTCGATAAAGAGCCCTGAAAGAACTTTTTGTTTTAAAAGTAATTGAGAAAATTGAAAGCCTTGATTATTCTAAACGAATCCTTCGCTCCGTTGTGAATATTGAATTCGTCGATTGTACATTCGGCTTTTATTGTTAATTATCTTTTATATATATAAAGACTTTTTCCGTAACTCATCCAGGCGTCTTCGAACTTATTCATTTATTTATTTATTGATTTTTTTTTTTTTTTTTGGTGCCGTGTTTTATTTTATCAACACAAGTGTACACGTGTGTCCGGTCTGGTTTGAGGTGGTAGAGAAACGGTTACCGGGTTTTCAACGTGTCTTTCCTGAGATCATAAAACACAGCCTGGGCAGGGAAGTTCACCGTTGTAATAGACATCTTGAGGACCAGCTGCTGTGACAATGCCATCATCACGATTAGCGACCAGAGTGCGTCATCATAATTAGTGCCGTTTCGATAGCATCAACCCTGACTCAGGTTCCGGTCATCATCATCACAACAGGTCCCGGGCCAGGGGACAGCGAGCCATCCGGCCGACAGTGTTACACATGAGTGACTGGGAAGAAGAATTTACTGCAGCATGTTGCCATTAATTTTTGCAATAGACCGCATGCTAAGCAAGGCTATAGAATCTGCCCTGTTATTTCATCTAATGCTGGAGAGAAAAGACGGACTAATACCTTTTTCAAGGGTAGTGAATGCAGCGAATTCAACTGAAATTCGAACTCGGTTCCCCGATTTCTTGTTCCGAGCAGATATCTATCTTACCACAACGCAGTACTACTCCAGAAAATGACATTCCACTCTGCAATCGCTTTCCCCGCAGTTGCAAACTTATCGCTAATATATCACTATTATCATGTAAATGTTCAAACAGGCTCCATTCTTTAGTTTCACCAGTTCAGGCCATTACATCTATAACCCACCATACTATAACCATCGAGTCAAAACATTCTCATTTCCTCCGTATTCCAAGTGCTATTCAGCCATTTCTTTTCTCAAGAATTTGGCGAAAATCCCTACGTGGATACATTTTCACATTCTTCAATCAACTAATTTAAGTCAGGGGTCGTTCACGACTTAACTCACATATCCACATAATTTTCCCTTCTTGCGCTTACATTCATATCACACACCTCATTCTGTAGGCTCTGCAGACTTGCATTGGGGAATTATTATTACAAATAAATCTCAAGAAATAAAGAGTGGAGAGATTCATTCTGCTAAAAGGTACTATCCAGATATTAGTGACTCCGATCCATTTTGCAAAATGTAAATTTCTTACAGTAAAACAAGTAGAGCTATAGTCAGCTTCTGTTGAATTTTCATATTGCAGTAGAATAATAATTTTACATGAGTTATTCTAAAGAATAAAAGAAAAGAGCAAGAAATGAGAATAAGTTATAGAAGAAATCTTATGTGGCGCCTGATATATATATATATATATATATATATATATATATGATATATATATATATATATATATATATATATATATATATAGCCTTGGTTGGCAACCAGTCTACCGAAGAAAGAGACGGCAACCTACTGCAGGAAACTCTATGCCTAGACACTCATGAGCGAAAATGACATGATCTCCTGATTATGTATCAACTATAGCACTTACCTAAATATATAAATAAAAGACAAAAGGTAAAAAAAAACTTTCATTAATAATGCGTTGCGGCCATTAAGGAATGTTAATAACCTAGATTTGGTGATTTATTTTCGTTTCTAATGAACATAAGCAAGGTGGAGAAAAATATCGTTAAATTTCAAATTTTTTAATTTAACAACGCTTTGAAGTATTTTTCCAGTTTCACTTTCATCAAGGGTAAACTATCGAGATCGATAAGTGGTGTAATGTGATTATTATATAAATGTGATTATAATATAAATGTGATTATAATATAAATGTGATTTATAATATAAATGTGATTATAATATAAATGTGATTTATAATATAAATGTGATTTATAATATAAATGTGATTATAATATAAATGTGATTATAATATAAATGTGATTTATAATATAAATGTGATTTATAATATAAATGTGATTTATAATATAAATGTGATTATAATATAAATGTGATTTATAATATAAATGTGATTATAATATAAATGTGATTTATAATATAAATGTGATTATAATATAAATGTGATTATAATATAAATGTGATTTATAATATAAATGTGATTATAATATAAATGTGATTTATAATATAAATGTGATTATAATATAAATGTGATTTATAATATAAATGTGATTATAATATAAATGTGATTTATAATATAAATGTGATTATAATATAAATGTGATTTATAATATAAATGTGATTATAATATAAATGTGATTTATAATATAAATGTGATTATAATATAAATGTGATTTATAATATAAATGTGATTATAATATAAATGATTTCATATGACATAATGTAATTCAGTTGATCGCGTAATTTCTAATGTGATGCAACTGCCAAGTAAACAATCTGATGTAACCGACTGATAAATGATGCACTTTGTTGCCTAATAAATGTCATGTAATTACTGGATGAATAATTTCATGTAACTCAGTGCCTGATAAATACTGTCATGTAATTCTTTCCTGATATGATGATGTGATTGCTAATAAATAATGTGTTGTAATTTGTTGACTTATAAATGATGTGATGCAATTACCTAATAAATAACATTAATTAATGTTTTCGAATTAATAAGTTGATGCAATTTCTTCACTAATAAATAATGGATATAACTGTCTAATTAATAATAATATGTAACTTATTTTAATAAATAATGTCAGGTAATTTGTTGCATAATAAATTATATGATGTGATTGCTAATAAATAATGAAATGTAAATTGTTACGTAGTAAATAACGTTATGTAATTGCCTGATAAATGAAGTAATGTAATTAGTTTCTTAATAGTAATTTTATTTGTTAGTGGATACATAATATAGTGTAATTAGTTGCCTAATAAATAATCTGTATATATATATATATATATATATATATATATATATATATATATATATATAGTCATCTGCAGACAGATCTGTTTCGCTGTATCATAGCTCATCGGTACGGTTAGACATCCGATTGCTTTTTAACCCAGAATTTAAACCCGACCGAATTGGCGTCAGTTGGCGATTTTACCTCTCGGCTATGGGCGCTCGTCAGAAGAAGGCAGACTTTGAGCGTATGATGTATCATACGCCAATAGCCAGTGTACTCTAATGGGCGATGCGTAGATGCTAGAGTAGTTACTGTTTTTTCAAAGTCTACCATTCTTCCAGAGTGCTCAACTGATAGATAGATAGATAGATAGATAGATAGATAGATAGATAGATAGGTAGATAGATAGATAGATCTGCCATTCTTTTATATATATATATATATATATATATATATATATATATATATATATATATATGGTGAGCAGTAAATTAGGCCAAAAATTTCTCACTTTGATAGAGAAACATTTTTCAAACAATAATCCACTAAGCAAGATTTTCAATAAAAATACTCTATAATGAAATTATAGTTATACCGAAAATATAGAAAAAGTGATAAAAACATGATAATTACATTTTAAATAAAAATATAAATTTAAACGAAAAGAAGAAGAATTTCAAAACTGAAATCAGTAATTTAGATAATGAAAATGTAATTGTAGCAACCTTATAGAGTGTCCCCTGGAAAATAAATGCCTTACAGAATTTATTTTTTATTAAATTTCTTAAAAAGAAAGTAATCGTAATGAAGCAATTGTCATATGTAAACATTGCATAATGTTCACCTTAGAATATAGTTGATAGTTATTCATATAAGTATATTGATTAACTTACATATACCCTTTAGTTTATTTTGTACTAGCAGTATAGCCCGGCGTTGCTCAGGTGTAATGAAAGCTTTAAAACTAATCCATGGTCCTGGTGCTCAGACTCTTTGGACGTTAGCACGACAGACTAAAAAGCAATAGTTGTTTCCAGTTAAAGCGAAACCGTAGACTGAAAGAAAAATGATTGATGTAAGCCGAATTTTGATTTTCTGGTATCGATATCAAATAAGTTTTTTCGTCGTAAACTGAATTTTGAAGGCTAAATAAGTCCTCTGAGTAAATGGTATCATGGCTGAGACTAAGAACTACAATTATGCCTACATACAGCCAAACCCGAAGCAAAAACTAAAATAAAAGGGCTGAAAAAATACAGACACACACGCAAACATCTTGCCTTATATATATATATATATATATTATCAATTTTCTGCACTATTGTAAGAAGTGCAACCTTGAATCTTCTGAATATCGTTTCTCATGTCTTTGTCTATGAATGTATCAAATTTGATTCAAATCGGACCACTCCTTCTATAACCCGATTTTTTCCATTATCAATTTCGATATTTATTAGGGGTACCTCAACACAATACCTAGCTAAGAACACTTGCAGACGCTTATAGTACGACTGTGTAAATTTTCAAGAAAATCAGTTCAGCCTTTTCGGAGTCTATAGGTAACGGACACACACACACACACACACACACACACACACACACACACACACACACACACGCAGACAAAGTTCCATTTATAAATAAGTTTAGATTATGACATAAATAGCATAAATTAAATTAAAGAAATATACTCTGAAATAGAAAAAATATATAAAAATATTTTAATCATACCAAAATTCTTTTTAAGCCTGGTCTAAAATAAAAAATGTTTTATCTTGTTAAATGATCGGGGATACATATAACTCCAAGAACATTTCTCCATAACTAAAATGTATACATCTTACCAGATTAAACCAGTCTAGCCAAACAAAAAAAAAAAGAACATTTTTTCATTTGACAAATTGAACACCCTACATCCCTTAACATCTAACCTATATTTTAGATTTTCAAAGTCAACCTTCATGCTGATTAATTAAATTAAATACACTGTACGATCAAAATTTTCTGTCTTTTCCTCCATATTAACTCTTTAATAAGAAAACGTAGTGTTATCTGCATTCAAATGTAAATCATTTTGGACAAAGTTATAATGATGACGAGATAAAATATAAGTTAAATCACGGAATACAGATATTTCCGTGTCGAATGTAAATTAAATTAATTTTAAATAAAAAACAATTTCAATTATATATATATATATATATATATATATATATATATATATATATATATATATATATACGTGGGATTGAAAAGTAACTCCCTATTTTATATATGATGAAGACTTCCGTCTAACAATATATTTTACAAGACGGGAGAGTCTATCATGCATATAAAATAGGGAGTTACTTTTCAAATACCCTCTATATAAAGGAAAAGTTGAAAACATTCCCGGTCTGATACTATTCCCAAAAGCTAACCAAACACTAATTTCTTCAAAAATCATCAAAAAGACCTTAAATACTGGAGAGCTTGGTGCTGAATGTGTGTGTGTGTGTGTGTGTGTGTGTGTGTGTGTGTGTGTGTGTGTGTGTGTGTGATGCACACCCATACGCAAATATATATATATATATATAGGAAAAACTAGAGAGAGAGAGAGAGAGAGAGAGAAAGAAAGAGAAAGAGAGAGAGAGAGAGAGAAAGAAAAAGAGAGGGACCGGTATTTTTGGCGGAAAACCGAAAGAAAATTATTTCCTAGAAGCATTTAATTTAAAATGAAATTTTTTTACTCAAATTATTATCGAAATCAAGAGAACCTAGAAAAAAGAGCGGGGATCGCATTAAAAGTGACGGAAGTGTAAAACCATAACCATAAATATGCTACATTGCTAGAATGGAACCTACTCGATGAAGGATTATTTTCAGACGTTCATTTCTGGTTTCCATTGTGGGAGTTGCAATATCACTGAATGAGACTTTAGTCTAGGTCTGTCTTGATTTATATAGAATTTTTAAGCTACATCAATAATTCACCCGCTGCTCACAAATTCTAACTTACTCTCTCTTACACACAATCACTCTCTCATGGTCACATATAGATAGACAGCTTAACAAATTAATTCAATTCAGGCAGATAGATAGATAGATAGATAGATAGATAGATAGATAGATAGATAGATAGATAGATAGAACGACTAATGTGTCTCAAAAATTATATTACCAGGTGACTAGCGGACCTCAAGTGGAATGACTATATCGAATCTATTGCTAAATCCGCTGCTATGAAAGTCGGTTCTCTGTGCAGGGCCGGAGGTTTTTTCCGTCTGAATCTATCCTGCACATTTATAAATCTACCATCCGCCCGTGCATTGAATACTGTTGCCATATCTGGTCGGGTGCCCCTGCTATTCGCCTTGGGCTTCTTGACAAGGTACAGCGGAGGGTCTGTAATGTAATCGATACTGACTTGGCAGACCGCCTGCAGTCTCTCTCTCACCGGCGCGAAGTGGCTTCCCTGTGTCTCTTCTATAAATAATTTCATGGCATCTGCTCCGATGAACTTAGATCACTGGTGCCCCCTAGGTTCGAATTTGCACGAAATACTAGGTTAGCAATTAGATCCCACCCTTTTACAGTGAAACCCATTAAAATGCAACCGCAACTTCTACTCCAACAGTTTCTTTTCTCGTACTTCCCGACTGTGGAATTCCCTTCCACATGACTGCTTCCCCGACGGCTACAATCTCCAGGAGTTTAAATGTAAGGTCAATAGACACCTCCTAACACACTAACTCGCTTCCATTCTTTCAACCACTCTTCCCATCCTCCCAACTATCTATCACCCCCCTTCTGACATTTATCAGTACCTTTATTATACAAAGATTGTGCTAGTGTTTTATTTATTTATGCGCTTTTGGTTATACTGTTACCCGTTATCAAAGAGAAATTTTATCAGAGGTTATCATAGAAAAAAAAGATTGCAATAAAATAAAGTCAAATAGACTTAAATAAAACTAAGTTAATAAAAAATAAATTAGTAATAACATTAAACGAATAACAAAGTAAACATTATTATTATTATTTTATTATTATCATTATTATTACTTTTATTATTGAATATTTTTCTAGATTATCTAAGCTGGCGAATAATTTCGTGAAGAATGTATTTTTATAAAACAGTAAAAATATGCAAACACAATACACATTGTTTTTATAAATATTTGACTGTGGTCAAAGTTAAGAATGCGGCAAACTTCTCCATGACAGGAAAATATTAGATTGTTTGAAACCAGCGTAGCTAAGGTCAGATAATATGGGCCTTAAAATTATATAAATAATCTATCAAGTTTTGACGTATTCGCTTATATGAGAGACAGATTTTTGGTAGTAGTAAGCAGTCCGTGAACAGTTGAAATGGGAACCAAGACCGAAAAAAACACAGCAAAAACAGCGTATGAAAACAGCTTCTGATTCCTTGATATGTGTGTGCTGACACCTCCGAAACTGCCTCCTACTCTACGCCATTTCATGTGAAGAGCGAATAAATGATATGTTGTCTACATTTGTTTATATATACCTGTTACAGTCGTCATTTTATTAAGAGAGAATATCGTCATTTTATCAGCGTGAAAAAGGCAAGCGATTTTATAAGAGAGAAGATAAAAAGTTTTGGGACCTCGTCGACGAATTAATAATCATCGTTCCATCGAAGCGTTTTAGTTGCAGTTCAAATTTCTTCGTCCTTAGCTCTAAGTTATACAACATGTTGGTCATTTTGGTTTCCAGGTTATACACTATACGTTGCTCAGGTACATAAATCGAATTGGTATAGAACAATACGGGATAAAAAAAAGCATTCAGGAAGAGAAAGTCCCTTTGACTCAAACTGAGCTAGCAAATCTATTTTGAAAAAGGAACACAACCTTAAAATTTCAGAAGATTCTTGAAATCTAGAGGATGTCCACAACAATTCGGACTATATATATATATATCGGAAATCCCAGAGCCGAGTTCAAATTCCAGTTGAATTTGCTGCATTCACTTATGCACAAATACTCTTGGGAAAGGTATTAATCCGTCTCCTTCCTCTAGCTATCGATTAAATAGCATGGCTGATTGTGTTCTATAGCCTTGTTTATTAACCAGTCTAACACAGAAATTAATGGCAACCTTCTGAGGGAAAATTTTCAGACATGGTCGCCCAAGCGTGTATCACGTATGTATTGTCTGTATGTGCCAAGATTCAAAGGCGGCAGAAAATTACTTAAAATAGAAAACTTACAAAACTAAAACAATCGGTCTTCAAAGATACCTGGAAACTACAGAAGATTTGATGACTATCTGTGTCAAAAAACATGATAAAAGTGTTTACCGTTAATCACTATTAAAGGAAACCAACAAGTTCAAAATTAAATTTGATGTGGGTGAAGAAATACTAGCATATATATATATATATATATATATATATATATATATATATATATATATAGTTATAAGTGGTGGTAGTTTTAGGCGCCAAGATTGTTGCTTTTTCAGTATTTTACTGATAGAAGGCACTCTGCCAAGCAGGGTTTTTTTTTAGTAAAGTTCCCGATATTGGTGTGGAGATAGAGCATTGATAAGTTTAGCACAAAGAATTTGCAACTCTAAATGAGCAACTTCATACAGACTTTGTGAAAGCACCATTATAATGTCTTCACTCATCGGAGATGGATTTATTTTCTGCACTTTTCTGATCAGTAGAAAATGAATTCAGCCCCGATGAAGGAAAACATTATAATATTACAAGTCTTTTACTACATACTATTATTCTCAACTTCAGTTTTAGTGATTACTCACGCAGCAGTCTCCTATGACCACAACAGTTTAGGTACCACAACTCATTATTCTATACCTAAATTTAAATTGAAATTTTAAAAATAAATAAGTTAACTTCAAGCTTTAAAATTAGCTTTAACTGAAAGCCAAGGGATTAAATTTAGTAATTCCAGTAAGCAAAATACCCTGGTGTATTTTAAATCGAAATTTTATTGATTGGAATCATAATGTTCTAAATTTAAACAAAACATTTTAAAATTTCAAATTTTCCGCCATTTTTCATCGATTGTAAACAGAACCAATTCGCGGTTTTAAAAAATCTTACAAAAATAAAATACACCTCGCTGACACATTATTTTTTTTCAAATTACCGAATTTAAACTTACTTTAAGTTGACTTGAAACAAGAATTACTTGCTTACTGCTTGAAAAAATGTTTTAAAAAGCATTTCTCAATTACGGTAGCCTTCTTATCACAGCTGCCAACACTTTATCAACACCTTAGCAGTAACCGACTACTGAGAATTTACAGTATCCGGCCAAAAGGTTGGAAGACGAATTCGGTATAAATCTTATTCATACAAATCGTTTTTTTTAATTTTTAACTATGTTAAAATTAAAGATTTGACACAGTTTTCAGTAATTATCTAATATTTGATGGAACTTTAGTTAGTTTAGCTTTGTAGGTTTACGTTTAAAGATGTTTTATGAAAAATTAAAGAAAAATTACAATTTAATAACAAAATGAAACTAACGGCAGAGGTAACTCAATAATTTATGAAATGTTATGGCGTTTATTAATTTTTATTTTTAATATCTATTTTTCATTTACGTACCTCCACAAATTGTGAATTTCACAATTATTTTTTTTTTTAACAAAATTAGAAAATTAGGAATTAACATGTAAAAGTTGCTTTAAATGTTTAAGAAATGACTTGCAAAACAGGCTGTTGAATTTTATAAGCGTCTTGAAGAGGCTTGAATCAGAATCAAAGTGCAGTTTATGTCGTTTTCCATGTAAGGGGAATAATCCAAAACACTTGTTAACTTCTAAAATAAATATGGAAACTTGTTATGGAACATCGTACTTAAATAAATGTACACACAAAAAAAAAATTTAATTAATTTAAAAATATAAGGGGTGAAAAATCTTTATTATTTTTTTATTTTTTGATAGGCAATAAAATCGTCAATTCTCAACTAAAAAAGGACAACAGTTCTTTAAAAGATTTTTAAAAGATTTTTAAAACTTTATGAATTATTATAATAATAAAAAAATGAAAACAATTATTTTAAAATTTTATTAG